>JBBJLR010000087.1:4002772-4039017 GCA_037577145.1 Brachypetersius gabonensis | reverse complement strand
TCAGAACTCAGAGTGTATCAGTAAATTCTGATTTCAGTAAATATAAACAGTGTAAAACAGTCTAGAACCGGTGTTTATTCTCCTACACATTCTCTGCTTGCTGCTCTTTCTCTCGGTGCACCGCCACTCAGCCGCTCTCTGGAGCCCCTCCCTTTGTGGGTTTTCGCCACCCACTTGTGGGCAGAAACTATTCTGAAAGTTCCTGGGTTCCGAGATCTTCAGTTTTTTTCTGTTTGTTTCTAAAACCTAAAATTAAAGAAATTTCTTCATTTTTGTTCTTTATGTTCATTCGTGTGTGACGCTGTTTTTAAACCCCAGTAGTGGTTTTTATTATTGCATGTTTTTAAATGACAGTAACTTTGGTTCTAGAAACACCAAACAAAGCTCAGCATGACATTTGACAGCTCAAGCACCAACACACACCCTTGGGAACTTCCATATAAGGTGCTGTTTTACTTAATGAAAGCGATTCAACATTTGTCGTGCTTCCGGCACGGATCCATAACGCTCGTGTTAAATCCCCCAAACACAGGGACAGCGGTTCTTGCCCGTGCTTTGTTTCAATGAACATGTGAAAAAACCTTTCTGTTCATCTGCCTGGTGAGGGAGGAAGGTTATAGTAGACCAGTGAGACCCTCCTTGCCGTCTAAAAGAGGATTCCTCTCCAGGAGACCAGGCTATCCCCTTACGTCCCTTAAAAATAAACAGAATTGATTGGTGCTCCATCACCACCTACGAAAAGAGAGCGCCCTGCTTGGCCGACCGGTTTCAGAGGGTATTTATGAGGCTCTACTTCGGGCCTTGAGGCCGGGTCTACAGATGACAGTGAACTCAGTCACACTTTCAGTGCCATAAGCAGAAACTACCATTCTGACATTCCAGATCACATTTCAGACTCTCTTTTAACGACACGATAATGGTTTTGTTGCACGTAAATGCTTCTAATATGATGCTACTGCTTCATACCTTTCAAATAACAGTGCATGACGGTGTAAAACAGATTGATGATCCGAGCTGTAGATGATTCCACAGAGCTGCAGGACATCAATAGTGAAGTCATTAATACAGTCATTATCATCCAGAATGGCTTGTAGTAGTAGTGATAAAATCTCCAGACAGATAATCTGGCTCTTATTTATAATTTATTAGTAAACTTTTAACCTTAAAATGATTTTAAAATACCTTCCTGTGTTTATATAGTCGAATAGTTCATAGTTAATATTGAATAAAAGAACAATTAATAATGCGATGAATAATTCCGAAGGTACATTGTGCAATAGAAATGGTCCAAGTAACCTCAGATAAAATCTAAAGAAAAACGTGTTAAGTTAAGAATGTTTCCTCCTGAAAAGTAACTATTTTGGAGAAATTATTTGTTGATGGATAATTAGTTTGATTGGACAATAGTAATGTAGCATAGTTTTGTCCCAGCTTTGTTTTGGTGGAGCAAACTGCCAATAGCGACACAGTAATGACATCTCAAATTTAACATAGTCTGCAGTTTTTATAGGTGTTCAGTGCAGCAGGGTGGGGTGTAGTGCTGACGGAGCAATAAAATTGCAGATTTTATGGTCTTTGTGTGAGAACAGAGCTGCGGACAGGAAGTCTCTATAGCATCAAGACTGAAGTTATCTAAAGTGCTGCCATAGACATCTGTGGCTGGGTGATTCGCCCCCCATCACTCATCATGTTAAGTCAAACCAATTTATTTATATTGCGCTAAAAAATGTCGTCAAAAAGCAGTTTTACAGAATGTGGGTCCGAACCCCTAGTAAGAAAGCCAAGGCTGACCAAGGCAAGGAAAAAAACTCACAAGAAACCAAGTCTCAAATGGGGAATCCTCATCTGGACGACACCAAAAAAGAACGTTGTAAGATAACTAATCTAGATGATTTACAGTATATAATGTAGCAGTTAACATTAGTATGAACGATTTGCATCTGTAAGTAGTAGCAGCAGCTTCCACTGGAGTTTTTGTGAGCAGTAATAGCTTTTTAAGGGGATGAGCAGCTGCTTCACTGTGGTCGAACTGGTCTGCTGGACAGGTAAGCAAGACACCTAATGATGGTCTAGAACCAGGTTTCTCAACCACTGGGTCACGGGCCACTGACGGGCCGCGAAGGCTTTTGATTAGGCCACAAGGATAAAACAAAGACAGGCCATTGGTCCTTTTGTTTGTTTTTTAATGACGAAACAAAGCAAGTTGTTTTTGAGTTGTTTTATTGTATTTTGAGCAAGTTTTGTCAAGTATTCGGTGCACCTGGCCTGGTGTTCTTATTGTTTGAGCCGAATTTCAATTTTTATTTTTATTTTCATTTTTATGGAGAGAGACAGACTATCAACAAAAATCAAGAAAAACATGTTACATAAAAGTTATAATTTGATTTGCATTCAAAAAGGATTTTGATACCCAAGCAAAACGTGATTTAGTGCTGGGTGGAGAAACCCTTGTTGGCACAGCAGTGATGCTTCTTGTAATCGGTCACCAGGTTTGCACACGTCTCAAGAGGGATTCTGTTCACTGCTCTTTAAAGAAACTCTCTAAATCCTTTAGGTTTCTTGGCTGCTTCGTGGCAGCTCGAAGCTTCAGCTCCTTCACAGATTTTCTATAGGACTGAGGTCTACAGACTGCCTACCTTTGCTACCTTGGCAGTGTGCTTTGGGTCATTGTCATGCTGGAAGTGTTCAGTGTTCTGGCTGAGGGAAGGATGTTCTTGTCCAAGATTCATGGCCCCATTAGTTCATGGCCCAAATGTGGTGACGTCATTCTGTATCCATTCCCAAGCAAACTGTTTCCGCCTCCATGCTTGACTGTGGGGATGGTGTTCTTCGTGTCATACCCAGCATTTCTCTTCCTCCTAACACGGCGGGCTGATCCCTCACCTTTCTCATGATGCAAGAGACTGCATGGAGCTCCATTATGAGGACAATCGATAGTCATTTTCTATTTCATCCATTTCCGAATAATGGCACCTCACCAAGTTTCTTGCTGATCATCTTGTAACCCATTCCAGCCTTCTGCAGGTCTACAGTCTCATCCCTGATGTCCTTTGACAGCTCTTTGGTCTCGCCCATGGTGGTGGTGCAACATGGACACACAGCCAGTCTGTGGGAGCCAGAAGTTGGGTTGTAGGGGATCAAATACTTATTTCACTCAATGACATGCAAATCAATTCATAATTTTTATGTAACATGTTTTTTTTTATTGATTTTTGGTTCTGTCTATATTCTGTCTCTCTGCATAAAAATGAAACTACCTCATGAATTAGAGACTGTTCATTTTTTGTAAGTCAGGAAGCTTACAAATTCAGCAAGAGATCAAATAATTATTTGCCCCACTGTAAGCTTCCATCTTCTTGCTGTACTCGTATATAAAGATTGAGAACTCTCCTCTGGTTCTCACACTGTCCTGAGACTGGAGTGTTTCCTCGGATTGTAAGTCGCTTTGGATGAAAGTGTCTAAAATGAATGTAATGTATCGTAGCAGCAGTTTGAAATGATGTGGAGCTCGCCTTCACCCTCCCAGTGTTGGTGGTATAGAATGACTGGGGACATCCTAGTCAGTGGGTGGAACTGGACGCAACTTAAATGTGAAAAAATGTAAAATAATAATAATAAAGTTCAAGGTAAATGTGAGAATTGGAGAATTTTTACTGTAGAAATTCACTATAGAAAAAGATTATTTAGAAGCAATTAAACTCTTGTTTAAACTGTGTCTTTTAATCCTCACAAATACCTTAAATAGGAAGGAAAACATCTTAAAAATTCTTATGGCGTGTAGTTTAATATAAAAGACTGCCAGTTTAATGGCATTTGACTGAACGGTAGTTTATATTTTGCCATTCGTTTTGCACCACCACCTCTTAGCATCAGATTTATACCTCCTAGGCAACTGTAAACATTCTGATTCTCAATGATCTTGAATACTTGATACTCCTCCTCCTTATGTAATAGAGACCCAGGCCTGAAACTACACAACATGTGATCCTTCCCTTGTGTGCGCCAAACCTTTCATCAGAGTTTTGGCTGGGTATACAAGACTCTCCCCCAAAAAGGCCCCCAAAAGAGTGTCAGTCTTGACGCTTCAAAGAACTGACGGACGCAGGCCAGGCTTTTTTTGGCCGCTTATCTTAGCCCACTTTCAGAGCAAGGCCCCATTCTTCAGATACCGAGGGCCTGTGGGGATCTCGCCCGTCCAGTTATTCACTTCCAGCCACAGATGGCAGAAAGAGAGAGAGGCGGTTTTGTTGTGGATATTCAATTGAACACAACTCTCCCTTTGGAAAGTCCCCAAAGTAAAACCTGATGTTAAGCTCTAATTGACTTCATGTGGGTGGTAATCTCAAATAACCTTGCAGCTGGAGGCCTAGTGGTTAGGGCATTGCCCCTGTGATCAGAAGGTTGTGGGTCTGAATCCCAACACTGCTAGTGGCACAACTGAGGTACTTTTGAGTAAGATATGGTCCCAACACACTGCTCCCTGGGCGCCCCTCGTTGGCGGCAGCCCCCGGCTTCACATGGTGAATGTGTTAAATACAGAGAAAGAATTTCAAACTGTATGGAGCCACTTTACTTTATTTCTGACATTATTTTATTTGAAATTCATCACGATGACTGTTTTCAGCTGTGCAACACACTCTTTTTTTTTTTTCCACTGGTGTAGGAATCAGATCCAGTCGGGGTGAAGCGTGGTGTGCGGACTAAATAATGCAGTTTGCACAGGCCGTGTTACAGGCTGGCTCCTGGTTGGAAAAGAAATCAACAAAATAAAGCAGAATTTTTTCTTTACATACAGCATTTCCATTAAATATGTCATAACATTTGGAAATAAAGCATTTCCAGGCGCACATAGTCAATGTTCGCGGTTGGTGCTCAAAACCAACTTTATACTTTTATCTTGGCAGAGATGTGTTGCTTTTATGAAATATATACTCATCTTAATGTTTTTTTTGTAATATTTTGCCACTAGAACCCAAGTTAAGATAATGTCCTGCTCTATTTCAATGTAATAACTTCAGTTTCGTATTTTTGACTTGCCCAGCACACCCAGTCCCTCTGTGCAAGATCTCCGAGCACCTGATTGAGGGACTGAAACAGCAACCATCATACATGTTGCAGTAATCCAAGAGCCTGCCGACTCAGAAAGAGCCAGCGAAGCACATTGCACAGGCAGTTTCACTCATCGCTCACAATGCAAAGCAGTGCACAAGTAAGGTTTGGTCACCCTTGCAAAAAAAAATGCCTTTTACAATGTGTCAGAATTTATTATTTAATCTGAGAATTGACTGAATGTTACTGAATGTTGTACTGAAATTTTATTGCATTCACTTTTATTGCGTTAATACTAAGTCACTTTCATAAACCAAACTATACAACATAGCAAATAATATATTACAACTGTACTCTATAAAACATATTATATTAAATTCTATACATTCAACTTTAAATTCAAATTCAATTTAAAAACATCAAGGGGCAATTTAAGGCAAGCAGGATTGCAGTCTATATATACACACACACACACACACACACACACACACACACACACACACACAGTGGATATATGTATGTTCACAGTGCAAAGCAGCTTTGCCTGTAAGGTTGCTGGTGACCATATGAGAAACTAGGTCCACCTCTGTGAACTGGGAGGGATTCAATTACTGCTACTCATTCACATCTATTGATTGGACATTTTGAGTGCATTAGGTTAACTTTCTTTAACCAGGGTGCGACTGCTTCTGCAGTATCAGAGTACAATCAATTTATTTTGAAATCAACATCTCTATGAGTATGAAACCATTCCATGCCTGTATGTGTTAAATGCCTACACAAGCACCTCATTCTGATTAGTGATCAGCTGAATGACATCTTATTTAATGAGGTATAATGAGGTATACTGCAGTATAAAACACTGCTGTAATCGACACTCTCCTCTCACACTGAGGCCAGTTGGATGGTGAAACACTACTAGAAGTTCCTCAAAGGTCATTATTGCCATTTTGTTTAAAAGAGAACGAGAGATTTGTTTTCTTTGAATTACTCAAGTTCTGTAAACACTGCCTCATTTTTCTTATTCTGATGTTTTGTCGTTTCTTTTAAAATGACGCTTTAAAAAACAATATTTTTATTTTGAAACGAGGAGAAATATTGTCAGCAGTTCTTAAAAACAAAGGCAAAGCTGTTCAGTTCAAAACGTGCAGCTATAAAAGATAAAACCTGAGAAACTGAAGATTTTTGCAGTGCTTATTCTGTCCAGACTGGATACACTGTTTTGTGTACTGTACAGTTTACACTACAGCTTGGACTCTTGATTGATTTTGATGATCAAACACAGTGTAAAGTGCAAGGAGCAACTATGGCGGTGTCCAAATCCACTTTTGCAAGTGGAAAAAACAGACCAGTTTAAGGTACAAAAAGGTTTTAATTCACCTAATAATTCAAGGGTGTGTTTTAAATGTAGCACACAACGAACCAATCAGAATGGCTTGTCGCCTCTCAGGGGCGGAGCTGTGGTGGATACTCTCAACCCTGAGGAGTTTTCAGCTGAGGAGTCGGACCAGCGTACCTCACTGCCTCTGTATTTATATGTAGCTTTTTACTCCACTTTTTACAAAATGTTCTGATGAACATCTTCAACCTGGTGTGTTTAAACCCTCGAGTGTGTCAACTGGTCAAATATACCATCATCAATACATAATTCTTATAACAGATTTCTTTGAATGACCAGGTTTATGCTTTGCTTAATTTTCTTAGTGTTTCATGAAACAGTATGATTATGTAAAAGGGCCAGTTGTGCTCAATATTAAAATACTGTATATATGAATAAAATAAAGTAAAATAACAAAAAAGCAATAGTGTGCATACCTGTGCTTGTAACGAGCATCATGCACCCACACATTTCTAAAACACGCCGTTTGAACTTTTAAACTGACTTTAGACATGGATTTGTTGAAGAACGGTGTCGATTTACTGCCTTAAAAGGATAATGCGCCCAGATACACCTCATGTAAAAACCCACTCCTGCAGTGGGAAACACGCAAAATCATTTGTTACTTTAAAAATGTGCCACATGAAGTGAAAATGAGGAAGGCACTGGTAAGGAACCTGCAAAACCACTTTTCACCAGTCCAAAATAGGTGCCCTTGTCTTTGACGTGGCATAATATGTATAGCCTACAGTAAAGCCCCGCTTATCATGAGGGTTACGTTCCAAGAGCACCCGGATATCGTGAAAAAATGCGTTGTTATGTGGTAAAAAAACAAAAAAGCCTAAAAATGCGTATTATTATTTAGTGTAAACCCTAAATATACTCACAAAACACAATTTAAACTCAGTTTATACATTACCCTTAAAGAAAATACAAAGGTAAACCTGTACATGTACTGTACAGTTTGTACTGTACATGCAGAACTTGAAGAACACCCATAGTTGACCTGTGCAGATTTGTCAAACATGACCTTTGAGACTCCGAGCAGGCAGCAGGCAGGCGGTACACCCAGCTATACTCTGTGGGTATTTTTAGAGCTCTGAAACCATACAAGTCGAGATCGTGTAGCATAGACAGAATAAACGTATACTGTACTCACCTTTCAAATGTATACTATACTCACCCTCAGCTCTTTACTACCATTCAGCGCTCCAGAGGAACCCTCTGGGGTTCCTGAGTCCTAACGGTCTCATCACCTGCTGAGAAAAAACAAAAAAAACAAAAAAACATTTTATTACTCTACACAAATGATTTAGCAATACTGGACTGCTATAGAATTATTTATTGCTGATACTCATTTCTTCTTCATTTCAGGGTTAATAGAGTAAACAAAAACGAAGACTGAAACTAAAACTAGCAAAAATAGTAAACTACTATAAAATACAAAACAATTCAATGAGCCCCGTAAAGCTGAAAAGAAACAGAATTGCAGGTAGAATCATTTTTGTTTTCATCGTTGATCCATTTTTCCGCTGTGTCCTGTTCAGTCGAACGTCTTGGCGTAGCGGGTCGGTCCCTGAAGGCTACAGCCGAGTAGAAAACAGTGAATGTGTGGTGAAGAAGACTGGTGGCACATTTGTTGGAAAAAATCTGTGAGTTATAATGGTATGAAAACCTTTAAGATCTATACATCGACAATAAACTGAGACTAAAACAAGAATAAATCTAAACTAAAGCTTGCAAATCACTACCCAGTTTTACACAACTTCCCACCATAGCGCCTCTTTGAAAGCATCCCATTAGTAGATCCATGTTAAATTTCAGTTTTTCCAGCCATGCTTACATTACATTACTGGGGAGCCAGAGGAGAGTTCTACGTGCTAAATCTTTATTTAGGAGTAGTGTAAGAAGATAAATGGATCATCAGGAGAGGAGATGCTCTCTGAACAGATGAGTCTTCAGGAGGTTTTTGAAGATAGAGAGGGATTCTGCTGCTCTGGTTGGATTTGGCAACTCATCCCACCAGCGGGGAACCAGAATGAGACCAGTCTGGACTGGGTTTACCTTGTAAACCAGAATGAGACCAGTCTGGACTGGGTTTACGTCGTAAACCAGGATGAGACCAGTCTGGACTGTGTTTACCTCGTAAACCAGGATGAGACCAGTCTGGACCGGGTTTACCTCGTAAACCAGGATGAGACCAGTCTGGACTGTGTTTACCTCGTAAACCAGGATGAGACCAGTCTGGACCGGGTTTACCTCGTAAACCAGGATGAGACCAGTCTGGACTGGGTTTACCTCGTAAACCAGGATGAGACCAGTCTGGACTGGGTTTACCTCGTAAACCAGAATGAGACCAGTCTGGACTGGGTTTACCTCGTGAACCAGAATGAGACCAGTCTGGACTGTGTTTACCTTGTAAACCAGAATGAGACCAGTCTGGACTGGGTTTACCTCGTGAACCAGAATGAGACCAGTCTGGACTGGGTTTACCTCGTAAACCAGAATGAGACCAGTCTGGACTGGGTTTACCTCATGAACCAGAATGAGATCAGTCTGGACTGGGTTTACCTCGTGAAACAGAATGAGACCAGTCTGGACTGGGTTTACCTTGTAAACCAGGATGAGACCAGTCTGGACTGAGTTTACCTCGTGTGTAGGAGTGGCAGAGTCAGACCATGTTCCTTGGAGGAGTGGAGGGAGTGAGTGAGACTGAATGATGGGATTAAGTTTGCTGGATATAGACCCAGATGTCACTCTATAGGTGAGAGTTAGTGACTGAATTTAACCATGGTGTTATGATGGAAGAAGTGTAGTCAGATATTGTGTTGGTGACTTTGGGCCTGAAACGTTTCTGGATGAACCTTGGCATTCCTTGGCAACAAGTATTTTTTGTTTTGTTTTAAACAGAAACTGGTGCCGTTTCTAGGCGGTTGCCTAGGGTGGCACTGGCAGGGAGACTCACCCACCCCCACCCCCAATCCACAAATGAGCCCATTTATCCATTAATGACCCCCCATAGACCCCTGCTTCTGCTTGTTTACATTCTGAGAGTATGAAACAGTTGTCAGTGCTTTTAGGCTACACTGTATTTACAGAGTGGTGGCGTTAAGCTTATATCCTACATATTTTATGTAGCAAAACTTAATCTTTGTATGACATGGTTTTCACATTAATCATCTCTGTTCTTACTGGCCACCTGGATTGCTCCTCATTTGAAATGCGGTTCAGGCTGAAATACTCTTTATACCTTCAGTGTGAATGGGCGGGCCTAAACAGCATTAGTGTCTTGCTTTTTGTGACATCTCAAAAACAGTGGCTATTTATAAAAACAGTGGCTATAATCTACTGCGGCTTGGTTTTAAACCACACATGGCAGGAATGATTTTGAAACTTTAAGACTCATTTATTCTCCATGGTATAGGCCCTTTAAAACAATGTTATTATAGTCCATGTATGTACAAACATATCGGGACTCCTGGTCATTACACCAACAGAGACTTTAATGACACTGCATTCAAATCCATAGACTTTAATATGGCTCTGGTCTCCCTTTGCAGCTGTAACAGCTTCCACTCTTCTTGGAAAACTTTCCACAAGATTCTGGAGTTTCTGTGTGAATTTGTGTCCATTCATTCTGTAGAGCATTCATGAGGTCAGACACTGATGTTGGATGAGAGTGTCTGGCTCACAATCTCTGTTCCAGATCATCCCAGAGGTGCTGGATAGGGGTTGAGGTCAGGGCTTTGTGTGGATCAGTCAAGTTCTTCCACACTGAACTCCTCCAGCATGTTTTTTTTGAGCTTGCTTCTGCACTGGAACACAGTCATGCTGGAATATAAAAGGTTCTTCCCCAAACTGGGTCCACAAAGTTGGAAGCATGGTGTTGTTCAGAATGTCTTGGTCTTCGGAAGCATTAATATTGACCTTGACTGGATGTAAGGGGCCCAAACCCTGAACAACTGGAGTGTCCCAATACTTTTTTCCATATTGTGTATGTGTTAGTCATTGTTTGTGGTCGTTGTTTTTATACTCATGACACCAGAATAATAAAACTAAAAACTAAAACTAGATAAAAACTAAAGCAAATTATTCAAAAATAAAACTAAAATGACTTATGCACTTGCTAAACTTCTTAAACTAACAAAAATAAAACCAATGACAGCTTCAAAACTACCTCCCAGGCTAGCCGCCTTCTTCTCTGGTCCAACAGGCACTGAGAGGCCTAAGTGCCTCATGAAAGTTATTTATCTACAGTATTTATACCTCAGCATTTGTGTATATAGCAGTAGAGTTTTTAATTGACTTATTATTCAGGATCAATGTTTTCTGATTCTTTTCATTTTCATGCAGTACAGAAAAGGAGTGTGGTATTCAAACTAAAACAAATAAATACAAATAAAAACTAATGAAATTTTAAAAACTATAGCAACCTCCCAGTACAGCAAAGTCCATCTACCCTCTCCTCCACATGTAAAACTAATTAAAACTAAACTCAAAGGTAAAAAAAACAACACATAAAAGTAGGACCAAAAACTGCCTCCCAGTTCAGCCCAGTTCCTGCACCCTCTTCTCTGATCCACCAGACTCAGTTATTTTTCTATAGTATTTACAGTGTTTGTGTTTATAGTATAATGTATTTCATGTTGATTAGTTTATTGCCTTTAACTTAGACTTTATATTTTATACTGTGTCTCTGTGTCTCTGTGTCAGTGCAGTCATAACATTAAACAATTTCCTCAACAAAGTTTCTGATTCTGGTTCTGATTCTTATTCCGCTTCTGAAAGGGGGCGTGACTATGCCAGCTGTGGGCGGGGCCCCTGGTCCTGTGCTGGTTTGCTATTGGCTGCCCTGTGGCCAGTCAGGCCTAGGCTAGTATTTCAATATTGTGCAGAAGAGGCCAGGGGTTTTTGGAGGAGCGCTGCTCCACGGAGGACCACCACTTTTCCTCTGCTTCAGGATAAAAAAAAATAAAAAAATTAAAAAAAACTCATAGGAAACAACTAAGTCAGAGTCAGAGAACTTTAACCTGAAGCAGGGGGGCTCTGAGAGGCACTTTCCATCCTCAGCTTGGGAGAAAAGGGGGCAAATTTGGAAAACAGGCAAGTTTCACGATGGCAGACGCTGAAGAAGTTTCCTCAACAACTCCAGATGAAGTGCAAAAGGAGTCTGTAGCTGGAGTACGTGAGGAGTCTATAGCTGGAGTGCAAGAGGAGTCTGTAATTGTGGGGTCGAGCACCGAGACTGCAGTTAAAGAGGAGAACGTTGGTCTTGACGGTGGTGCAACCGAGGTGAAGGAGATCCAGAAGGTTGTGGAGCTACAAGCTTTAACTCCAGAGCCGCTGGTGACGAGCACGCTGGAGGAACCACCGATCAAACAGGAGGAGAAGGTTTTGGAGCTACCAGCTTTAACTCCAGAGCCGCTGGTGACGAGCACGCTGGAGGAACCAGCGATCAAACAGGAGGAGAAGGTTGTGGAGCTACCAGCTTTAACTCCAGAGTCGCTGGTGACGAGCACGCTGGAGGAGCCAGCGATCAAACAGGAGGAGAAGAAGGTGGAGGAGGAGGTGGTCATACAGACCACAGACAAAGCTGAGACTGAGCTTCCTGAGAAGACTGAACTGATTTCTTCCCCAGAGCCCACGGGAGTGGAAGAGAGTTTCCAGAAGGAGGAGATCGTGGAGCAGCAGGTTGCAGCGGAGCTGGAGCAGAGGGTCACGGCACCAGTAACTGAAACCCCTCCGACTGTGGAGAAGGAACCCGAGCAGGAGCTCACTGTCGCTGCAGTGCCTAAGCCTGCTGCATCTCCTACAGAGCCCGAGGAGATCCCCACGACCACGTTTGTGGAGGAGAAGCAGGAGATCCAGGACTTTATTGCAGCAGATCAGGCTCCGACTGTTCTCAGAGCAGAGGAGACGCTCAGGTCCGCTCCAGTGGAGGAGGAGGAGAGGGAGAAGGAGGAACCCACTCCTGCAGCCCCTGCACCATCGCCACCATCACCACCACCAACAGCACCACCACCAGCAGCACCAGTACCATCACGTGAGTGCCAAGGTCTCTGTATTTTCGTGTTTTTTATCCATCTGAGACCATACCAGGACCTGATAGCATCCATCACTTATCTCCAGCCTGCTTCTTGGCAGGCTCTTCATCATGACCATGCCATTTTTCGCTCTCCAAATATGATTTTGTAGAGATTTTGTTCCTTTTTTCCTCTAACGCAGTCTATTTCTCAACAAACGGCTATTAAATGACGGTTAGTTAGCATATATGCTAGCGTTACCCCGGGGCCCACCTGTTTTAGAGCCAAACAAGGCTATAAATGTTAAATAAAGAACATTATTTGCTGCAAAACAGTGGCCCGTTCACACGTATGGCCCATTGGCCGTGAAAAATGTCGTTTTTAGTGAAATTTGAGCTTCAAATGGTAACAAAACGAGCAATAGGCGTTAGCATCAGTATTCAGACAAAGGAGCTCACACACCCTCTTCACAAAGACATAAAACAGCAAAATACCTGGGTTTTGCTTTGATAGAAAGGTATTTAGACCAGTTTTTCTTCTCTTTCTCTCTTTTTTCAACTTATTAATCTGATGGTTGTGATGTAAATGAGAAAGCTGGGGTTGTATTAGCTGGTTTTATTCAGTGTCTTTGTTTTTTAAAATAACTATTGTTGAAGCGGGATGAGCATTTTTCCTTTCTCTAAAGTGCTCAAAAATGGAAGTTAAGTTTGTATTAGTGCTTTAAAAATGATGTATTGCTGTAAACCCCCTGACAAGAAGCCACTGGGTGGGGTTGTGTGAGGTGGGGAAGTCGGAAAGGGTAGAAATGACTGACATGAAATGCTGAGTCAATTTCAGTGTTCAGGACCTCAGGCTCTTTATTACTACATGATATGAACAGAATATCAATATTGTGATTTTACTGCTACATATTGCATTTGTGGTGCCCTTCAAGATGTTCAAGGGTCCATACCGTTTACTTTTTCTGGACTTATTGTTTCAAATTTTACTTTCAGTCCTTCCAGCCATTCAGTCCACATCTGGAAAGCAAGATTTAAAAACAATTGTAGTTTTTGTGATGTCACAAACATCTTATTCTGGCTACAGTAGTTTAGCCTCGCTCGTTTATGTACTGCAGCTTTAATTGTTAAAAATTAGACCTTTGTTGGATTACATGAAGATCTTGATTCATCAGAACACCCAGTAACTCACTTGGAGCTGTGTTTGGTCACCCTGTCAGAAACACTGATTCATTAGAGGCTCATTTTCAAATTGAGGCCTTTTTCAATATTTGTATTACAAAGACTGATCTTGTGATAATGATGTATTGTGTGGTTCCATATGAGCTATGGATGTTGAGAGTGTAATATATATGAAACCAAGAGTTTGGAGTAACCAATTATATAATTTTCTTTCTAATATGTGTCTTTTTGGTCAGTTTTCCAAACATAGAGTCTGGTTTTGGGCTCCCTTTTAGCCTAGGCCCAGGTTTAATGTGGTAAACTGTTCTGTTATTAATTACCTGTTGAATTATAAGAACGTTATTTAAAATGCACTCTTATAAACCTGGGCTTAGGCTGAAAGGTAGCTCAGAACCATCTTACAACATGACCATACTGTCATTAATCAAGGTGCCTTCACTTGAACCATTTGTAGCTCACGATTGCCAAGTGTAATGATGCTGCAACTTTCAGGTTTTACCCACTTGAGCCATTTCCGGGCATTGTGTCATGACTTCTAAACTATATAACCCCTCTAACATGATTTGCTAAACCACACCCTTCCAGCACATCCACATATCTGCTGGAACGGTTTAGGGGGAAGGGCTGGGGCCTGATATGAAATAGCCTAAATATAGAGCAAGGGGTCCATGTTGCTGCTGGTGTTTGTTTCATGGCTCCTTCTCAGTAATGCTGTAAAAAGCAGTGCTCTGGGTGTGTCCCCCCCCACCAGTGCCTGCTGATTGGTTCTAGATAATCTGCAACCTGAAATTACACTGGACATCACATGTAATTTATAGTCTGTATGTCGTTTTTTAGTGTTTTGTTGGTGCTGTTGATATGAGGCCGTTGAGATTCTGTCATTGTTGTTTGGGTTTAAAATACAAGTTTTAGTGATGACAGTAATGACCGAGTTACATTGTTTTACACTTTGTGGTTTAGCTATGAACTGCTGTACAAACCAAATATACTCCCTGAATTTGTGCACTGTTTGAGAGCTGAGGTAATTATGTTCACTTATTGAATTGGGTGGTCGTAAAACATGCCACCTGAATGCCTCGGGTTCTGAGGTTGTTGTATTTGTGCCAGGGGTTATCAAAGTTATGCCTCATGTAATTGAGACTGCTGTTCTTGATAACATAGCTCAGATACCTTAGATGTTAAAAAGAAAAGAAATGCTGACTGAATGATTGTAGGATCTCTGCTGAGGCCTCTGGCCTTTTGCTTGCTTTGTATCTCACATCTTTTACTGACACAAAACTGCTTTTATTACACAATATTACCACTCTTTCCTTCAGATGAACCCAGTCTTCCTGCCCCTGCTGCTGCCCCTGCTGCTCCATTTCCGCCTCTGATGCAATTTACTACAGGCAAGTTCTTTCTGCTACTAGTTTTCTTTACTTTTCTACTCACCGTGTTTGGCTTGGCTTTACTAGTTGCTACTACCATTGTTTTGAGAGCTAGGTATATACTTGGTGTTTTTTAAACTTTCCACATGACTTTCAGCAGAAAATGTTGAAAATGAATGTAGAAAAAGTAACTATTCAAAACTCCAATCAGGAAATATTGCAGTTTTTGCAAGAGGGTCTTTTGCAATGCTGCAAAACCACAGTGATAATTTTTTGGGATCTCCAAGTCCTGACTGAAGTTTAACATAAGCTATATTGAATGTATGTAGAATCTGTTTGGGGTAATCACTAAACTAATGAGTGCTGATCAGGATTTAGGCTGCTGCATGTTCTCACTACTTGTAGACTGGTTTGAAGGTCTTTGAGTGATAGTTACATAAATGTTATTTGTCCTAAGATGTCATTTACTTCTCTGTCTAAGAAGCAGGGATTTTTACAATCTGCTTCAGTTTTCCCTTTATCCTTTTCCTTCCTTTCTCTCCTATGTGAAAGAGCCACCAGAGATGTTTAACATCTGTTTCAAGTCTTTAAAGCCCTGTGCCATGCCAACAGTCAAAGTAACTTCCTCGTTTCTGTTGGTCAGGCTATTATTACGGCACAGTTGTAAATAAGGCACACACAGACATGCACTGAAGAAAGGCACAAAGTTTCAGACTAGACACAGAAACCAGGCCAGTGGCACTGTTGCTTCTGTAAATGACAGACTTCTCGAAGCACTTCAGGTCATTTCAACTTCATTGGCCAAAAGATAGTGATCAAGAGGGTTGAAGAACTTGAGGCATCCATTGGAACCTTTCCATCTCAGGTACCCTAAGATCAAGGCTTAAGATAACCCTCATTTTAATACTCTAATTCAACAGAGAACGGAAGTTTATCGCCCATAGCTTCACAGGACATCTCCAAGAACACCATGGATTCGTTCGGCAGTGATTCACCCTCTAGGAGCATGACTAGGTATGAGCCAGATGTACTGAACCAGTCAGATGACGACTTAATGTTTGAAACGAAGAAAAATCCTTTTCACAGTTTCTCGCCTGTTGACAACCCTGTCAGAGAGTTCTCTCATTTTGGAGAAACCACAGTAGACACAAGAGCTGCAAACATGTCAGATAGCCCATCGCCAGACCTGGTTCAGAACGCACACGAAGGAGAGCTGCACGATGATGTACAGGTCTATGAGCAGTCTTTCGACTCCAGGGATGAAGCCACTGAATTACTAAGGCAACAGTTGTCTTCCTCTGACCTTTTCACTACTGCATCTAAAGAGCATGAGGAGTCTGGTTTGCCACCCTCTCTTCCAGACATTCTGAAGTCTTCACCACTCAACCCGGACAAAGTAGACTCTGGGTCGTCTGAGGGCAGCCCTGATTTTAGTCCTGTCCATAGAAGTGGAAATGATTCGCCAAATGCCCCTTTCTCGCTTTCGGGGAACAACCCATTTGGTATTGAAGCCAAGGTTCCTTTGCTTAAGGAGATGACGGAGGAGACTGAAGCGAGGGCTGCTGCTGTTGCTGCTGAAAAGGCAAAGCTAGAGGTAGAAAAGTCTTCTGAACAAATGTTCGGCACCTTTGACCTCGTCAAGGAGGCAGAGGTCTCTCCGAAGGGCTACGAGACTAACCTTGAAGACGATTTCAGAACTTCAAGTCAAGATTCGATTCAGATGGTTGACAAATTTGAATGTCTTAGCTTCCCTTCTGGAAAGACCCAGGAGCAATCCGATTCCGAAATACCCTCTGCAGATTCGCTCTCTCCGGTACTGGAAGCCATGGCGAAGAACCCAGCGAGTTTCCAGGTTGAAACTGAGAAGAACCTGATCACGGAGGAGGCCGAAGCTGCCGATGAGGTATCCGAGCAAGAAGGCTCTTCCGAAGAGTTCGAATTTGTCGAGAAGCCCCCTCGAGGCGCCATAGATGAGTTTCTGGAAACACTGGACAACTCCAAGTTTGCCAAGGCTTCTGACATGATCGATGAAGATGAGGAGGACATGATGCCTAATTTTGCAGAGAAAACTGCAGATGCAAGCCCTGCAGTGCAAGATGCAATGAATCAAAGTTCTTACCTCCTGCTCACCGAACCCTCAGGTGGTTCCTCTCAGGTGAGAGGTAAGGCCGGTCTTGAATTGTCTGATTTCCAAGTGCCCTCCCAGGCTCCTCTGGCCCAGCCCCCTGTGGTCAAAACCGAGATGATGCCCCCGGCGAAAGCGGAGCCTAAAACCACCAAGCTGCCTAGCCTGAGTTCAGGAGCAGGTAATTAAGCAGGCAAAGTAGCAGTTTATCATTTCATTTCCGTGTATGAAGCCATCTCATTCTGGCCATTTCCCTTTGTGTCAGTGTTACCTCATCAAGTTATCGTCCATCATTCTTTTCTCACTCTGCATGGTGTGATGGTCATGATGCATGTTTGTAGTCATTATGGTGGATGTTTAGTTTCGGTTTTGCTGTATCCATTCATTTTCACAAACCTTTGCCATTTGTGTCCCTCATTTTACATGTTTCATGTTCCAGCATATCGTACTTGACAAATCCTTGATATTCACAGCTCATATTTTGTTAGCCATGTTCGTTTTTTTTTTTTTTTTTGAAGAAAGGACAGCTTCTCTCCATTTCAAGTAGTCAAAATTTCAGTAAAATAAATTCTACTTAAAAATTTGAAATGACTTGAAATTTTACTTTTAAAAAAAAGGCAGTCAGCCACTCATGGAGATAGAAGAGACTTTGACACACATAATGGAAGTTCCTGTTTGAGTTATTTCATACCCGCGGTTTTACAGTCTTGTTGAATCACTCCTTTTCTCACGGACCATGGTTAATAAGTCAACTGTGCACACTGACATACCCGAGCTGCTTCAGTGTGATTTGTGGGTCGCTTCAGAAAGATTTTAAGAGTTTCTTGCTTGTTTCATGTAAGGTCAAGTCAAGTAGCTTGACTCCTCTAAAAGGAAAATTCCACCAGTTTTCAAAATGTGTTCATTTGTATCAAGTGTAATTCAAATCTGACATTCTCACAGCCAAACTTTGGGCACTCCTAGTTTAATTTCATGTGTGAAATTTTAACACATTCAGTGCTTGACTTTGAGAAGTATTGCCTTCTGAATGAATGTGTGTGAGTGGTTGAGTTATTTAGAAACATTTGGAGAAAAAATAGAGGAGAGGGGAGTAATGAATCATAGCTCATATAGAGGAAATGGGACAAACGAATCATAGCTTTAAATCTTCGTGGTATTCGGACATCTGATCAAGTGTCCAGAGGAGGCTGTTTGATTATGTGACCGGTTCCCAGGGCAGCAGGGACCACATGCCTGCATTGCAACACCGAGTCGTGAAAAACAGCTAGTTTAGCAGTGTCGACTCATTTGTTTGACGTGAATTGTTTGTGTTGGTTACAATGTAGAATGCACCATGCCTTTCAGAAATTAGACCTTTCACACAGGATTCGAGTCGTGAACCTCAAGTCCACATGCCTACAAAGTGAACCTGGTCCTTTATCTTTGCTTGATAGGACAGTGAGGGAAGAGCTGCAGTTATTTATGACTTCTTTTATCTCATGAGAGTAGTTGAGCTTTAGGTTGGACTGTGACTTCAGTAACCTGCAAAGTGGCCAAGATCTCCTTTGCTTTGATAGTGGCGCCCCCTAGCGGACACCTTCCGGTAGACTGATGTAATTATGCTAGAAGATTGTGCACCGTTTAAGCACTGAAACCGCTCACACTCTTCTGTACTTCCCTTAATGCCTTAATCATTCACTTTGACAGCTTATATAAGTGCATTAGTACATTATATTTAACTCACTTTTGTTTGATTCTTGATTCTTTCATTGAACTCTACAATGATTTTCTTGTGGAGGAACCTGATGGAAAAGAACAGGTACTTTAGAAAGTGCATTTTGATATGTTGAAGATGTCAAAAAGCCTTTTGTCGTGTCTTTGTCTCTCCTGGGTGTGGGTGAGGCAGGCAGGGAGGGTAGGTGTAGATCTGTATTTGCAGATGTAAATGTTAAGGGTGTGTGTGTGTATGGGAGGGGACGGGAGAGTGAGGGAGTGTGTGAAGAGAAAGAGTTGCTGCGTCAATGCATTTAGTAGTTCCCCGAGCCAGTAGACAGTCAGCTGACCCCAGTCCCGCAGCCTGAGAGAGGCAGAGCGAGCGAGCGAGCGAGAGAGAGAGCGCTGCAGTCATCTCACTTGTGGGAGCCTTCCTTCTCGTCATTCCACCACCCGACCCCCCTCGCCCAGCCTGCTGCTGCAGCTTGACAGTGCTCACTCGGCTTGGAATGCCAAGCTGATCCCCCTGCAGACCATCCACAGGGAGAGCTATGGACAATAACGACAGCAAGCCTTCACCTAACTGGAGAGCCCAGGGTACAGCTGTGTTTGCTATGCTCAATTAATTTTCTGGCTAGTTTGCTGCCAGGTGTTCTGGAGTTTGTGTGGTTGTAGTGGGGGTTAATGATCCTTTGAGCTGTTGAGCTTGTCATATAGATTGTTTATTTGAGCTAGCGGTCATGTTGGGACAATTTGTTTTCTTACCGTTTGAGATTTGCCTACTTTTGAATGTTTCTAAGGGCTTCTCCTCTAGCTCCCTGTACTGGGGCGGGGGTGAAAAATGCATGCTGCATTGACCTTTGGTCCCAGAACAGCTCAGCTATGCTGACAGACATGATGCGTCCAAAGGTTCTGGGTGAGGTAGGCCTATCTGTGCCAAAAGTATTTGCAGATATGGGAGGATTCATTGAAATTTGCGTGCCTACAGGGGTGATTTGAAACTATCAGAGGACAACAACCTCTGAGACGGTAAAAACTGCTGCCAGTTGATTCTTTGCTTGATGCCTCCTTCAAGGAACCATTTGTGTAGTTGAAATGTTTCAAGAAGCTTTAAAGAGCTTCCACATAATGCGGGGCTTCCAAATTTGGTATGAAGAACCTACATTTAAGGTAAAGATCCTGGGTTCTTGGTTTGGAACCTTTCAGAGTATTTAAAACCTTTAAGTAAGGTAAGGATCTGTTATACCGGTTACAGAGTCTCCACACTTTTACATCTCAGAAATGGTTCTTTACATAACTACAGTGGTTCTTCAATGGGAAGACTACTATGTGAAATGTTTCAGAGGTCAGTTCCGGTCAAGAAGTTTGGTTCTTCTTGAGCATCCCAGGTTACATCAAAACATGTTGAGTGCAGAGCTCCCCAGTCCAGCTCAGAACTTTTTGGCCGTTTGTGTCGGCTGATGATCATGAGGGTTGTCTTTGCGACAG
Source organism: Brachypetersius gabonensis (assembly GCA_037577145.1). NCBI lineage: Eukaryota > Metazoa > Chordata > Actinopteri > Characiformes > Alestidae > Brachypetersius > Brachypetersius gabonensis. The sequence continues at coordinate 4,018,714 of JBBJLR010000087.1, read as the reverse complement.
ACCAGAGATACTGTGTCACAACGGACCCACGTTGCAACAGTGAGGCCATTGTGCACAGGGTCAGCCCTATCTACCACAGTCCATGAGGTTTAAGTACATACTCATAAAAGGGCAAAGCACTATTACACCGGTGACCTCTGTGAATGCTGGAGGTGAGTAACACATTGAACGGGAACATCGGCCTCGGTGCGCTTTAATAATTGAGTAACCGGAGCATGGGCTGCATGCGCAGCCAAGAATGCAGACATTTTGCATTCAAATGAAGGCACTGTTCTGACACATTTAGTCTCTTGAGGAGTCTAATATATCAGAATTATCTTACTTTTTTTCCAGTGCCTCTGTGTGCTATTATGTGTGTTCATTGGAAAACTGCCTGTGCTGTTATAAAGGCACGCACGGGATTTGCAGTTCTGCTCTACCTGAATGAGGGGGTCGCGGTCTAAAATTAGACCCACATGAGGAGCCCGGCCAGTCTAGCTGTAACTGATATGCACGGCAAAGCCCCCCGTGTTATATTAAACAGGCCCGGTCATGGAAAACCACCCCTTTATCTATAAAAAATAAAAAGGAATTTGATTACATGCAAAAGTTTTTAAACATGCCTTTCAGTCCCTCCTCACTCCAAATATGGAAACAGCGCTGCAGCTGTGATGTCACAAAATTAGTCAGAATATGAAAACAGGAAATATGCAAATGATGACCACTTACACTTATTCCGCCCTTTAATATTGAAGGTATAGGGAGTGTTATGGTATTTTAAAAGGAGACACAGCACAAAGCAGCTGGTAAGAATAGAGGCAGTTTGTATAGATCAGTCTTAAAGGCACAGTGCATTATTTAACTGTAAAGGGTAAAGAAAGATGGACAACCTTCACACCAATCAGAATAGACACTGTTTGAATAGGTCAGGCTTAAAGGTACAGTAACACAGCATGTTTAATTGTAAATGACAAAGAAAGGTAAAAAATGGTTGTTATTCAGAATAGTAACAGTTTATATGGTTCAGTCTGAAAAGGACAGTAACGCAGCATGTTTAGGTGTAAAGGATGAAGAAAGGTCAGAAAAGGGTCTTATGAATAATGTTTGTCCTTAAGTGAACCACAGACCCTGCATTATGGGTTTATGCGGGGCTTTCTTTATTAGGGGGGGTTTTGTTGTGTGTGTGACAGAGAGGGAGAGAGAGACACAGAAAGAGTGTGTGTGTCTGTGTGTGTGTGTGAACGCATTGTTGGAGCACGGCTGCCGTCACTGCTTGCGCACGCGCGTTCCCAGCAGGAACTGCGCGCGCTTGCTTCGCGCTGCTGCGTGTGCGCTCCTGTGTGTGTGTTTGTGTGTATGTGCGCGCGTCCCGGAGCTTCAGGCAGTGCAAGATGGACGCAGATCGGGGTCAGTGAGTCTTTATTTACTGTAGATCAACTCCGAATGCGCCTGCATGCGCGGTTAACCCCGCACTCGCGAGCTGCTGTCCTGTAGCGCGGGGGAGAGGACGCTCCGTTATTTTTAGCCCCTCCGAACTGCGCGCACTGACCATATGTAGGCAATAATATTTGGGGGGGGAGCAATAAGTGCAGGATATCGTGATAAAAACACGCCCAGATATCATTATGATGCAGCACAGCTATGATGTCACGATGTAATGGATGTAAAGAGCGTTACAGTACAGAAAGTAACGCTGAACTGTGTTTGGCAGCCGGCCAGACAGACAGGCCTCCATATTTGTCTCCCATGTGGAGGAACGACGGGAGGTCAGAAAATAACGTCTCCGGTCTAATTCTGGACTGACCCGCCCGGCATCGCCGCTAGAGAGGCGAGGTTCTGACTTTGGGCAATTATAAGAATTAAAGACAGTGAAGATAGTGGATTTTTCTCACACATCACTTATGTTTGATAAAAAGTACATCGTCCCCACAAACGAAAAAACTTGTTTTCGAATTTTCAGGTCACTAATGTTTGATATAGAAGTGACATGTGCAGGAATCCTTCAGTTGCCTAAAGGGTTGATGCACTTCATATCAAACACGAGCGGGAATGCAAATGTGAAATGTGCCATTGAATTTTCAGGTCACTCTTTTTGATACATTGATGGCCGATTCTGAAAATTCAAAGGACGACTTCTTCGGTCCTCATAATAAAGAGACGAAGCGTGTAATATTTGATGATATTGACCGGTGCAGAAATTCTGAAAAATCCTCATAACTCAAATTATGAGGTCAATCACGGCCGGTTCAGGAATTGAGAAAATTCAGTAGACTTTAATTGACCATTCCTTCCATTCTCATAATAAAGGTACGAGTCATTTCATATTGAGCATAAGTGACTGTTGCTGGAATTCTGAAAAACCTCATAATAACTCAAACGGAAAATGTGCTTTCGAATTTTCCTGTCACTCGTGACGTTCATATTGTAATAAAGTCCTTATAAAAAAGAAACGATGCATTTCATTATAGAGATGAGTGACAGGTGCAGGAATTCTGAATTTTTAACTCTTTCCCCCTCAATCCTCAATTCAAATGAAAAATGTGCGTTTGCCAATTTTCATGTTTGAGGCACTTAATGTGGCTTGTGCAGGAATTCTTAAAATTCAGTGGAAATTTTGAAATCTAATCAGAATGGTTCAAGGAAAGAAAAATGATCAACATTAAATAGAAAAACTCCTGTAGGTTCATTGGCTACTTTGCCTTTCAATTAAGCGGCACTGGAAGTAGTGAAGTCTGGTTCTTATTGCCACCATTGTAAAGAAACCCAGTACGTTCAGTACGTTTCTCTACGTGCACATTATTTCACAGTCAAATGACTTCACTGACAAATTGGTGGAATTCCCCTTTGACCCGCAGGCCTGCGACTCCTGTTTCGCTGGTCTGGGCTTTTGCGTGAGCAGCTGTTCCTCCGAATCCAGGATTAAAGCGGAGAGAGCTCTGGGTAGAGGCAGGGGCTGGCCTTTCTTTCTTTTTTTATTATTATTTTTGAGGGTGAGCCGAGGTTTACGTGGGTCTAAAATGATCCAGTTTTTCCCCCTAAGGTTTTTAAGCCAAATGAGGTCAGGAGAGCAGATGCACAGACACGCCTAGGGGCCTAAAATATGGATCTTCTGTGTTGTGTTGATAAAGCGGCCTTGTATTTCACAAAGTGAAAGTCTGTCTGATTTATTTAGTGAAGCCCTGTTAACCCTGTATGGCTGTGAAGAAATACCACATGAGCTCCGTTTTCTATTTTAGTCCAGTCTGATTTTTCTTGGCAAAATAAGTGTGAACCGTAAAATGTATATTGTTGGATCGTGTTGAGTTACAGGTTTCCCGTGCCGTGGCTCCAGAGGTTAGCAGCTCCAGCTCTATTATTGGACCTGTGATTTATTTGTGTGCCGCCTGTCAAAGATCAGATTTCAACATCCGACTGCTTCTCTTTGTCGAGTGAAGATCAGCTGGGTTTTGTTTTTTTTTTAACCACGTTTTGCTTGTTGCCCTCATCCATATTCCCACATTTCTAAGTTGTTTGTCAGAAAGACATGGGTCAAACTTCAATTCTGGATGGCTTACACAATTATACCAGTTAACTCAGTAATGAGTCAGTACCCCAAATCTACTAGGATGATCTGTAGTTTCTCTAATCATATTTTCATATCCAGGTTATTTAGGTTAGACAGTTAAAGGATTTCTACTAATCTGCTCAGTTCTGACAGCATGTTTGATCAGACTTAGGATTAGTTTGAAACAGACCTAGGTTCTCTAATTTGGGCTCATTTATTTTCAGTCATTGCTGCCCTCCAGTGCTAAAGAGTGACCCCAGTTTAAAAAAGAAAAGAATGTATCTCTGCTGGTCTTGCTCCGTGACCGTGGGTTCTGTGTTCTTCCGCAGCGGTGGATCTCCTTTACTGGCGCGATGTGAAGAACACGGGTGTGGTGTTTGGAGCCAGCCTCTTGCTCCTGCTCTCCCTCAGCGTGTGCAGTATCATCAGCGTCCTCTCCTACGTGGCCCTGGCCCTTCTCTCCGTTACCATCACATTCAGGATATACAAGGGCATCCTGCAGGCCATCCAGAAGTCTGACGAAGGGCACCCGTTCAAGTGAGTGATGCTGTTCACTGCAGGCATGTGTGTTCTGTCTAGAGGCCTAAGCTATTTTCCCCTGCTTGGTATTCACATTTTATCTAGTTTGTTATAGTTCCCCTCAGAGTCCAGAGCATTATAGTCTCTTTTGGTGTAATAATCAGGCGTCCCATTACTTTTGTCCACACAACGCTCTAGGTCTCAGCCTGACCCTTGTGAAACCCAGCCGAGATGTAGAGCCATAAATACAGAATAGCCTGTATGTCAATGTGTATCGCTGCGTGCGGCACACACACACAAGCACAAAAAAGCAACAAACTTTCAAAATAAAAGAATAAAAAAATAACTCAACTTAATTCACAATATAATTGTCCCCCAAACATGCTCCCAAAACACTTTGATTCTAAATTCAGCTCAATACCTTACCCTTAAAGAAAATGTATTGGTAAACGCTTACTCGTACGGTACAGTTTACACTGAACTCCGCAGAGCTCAAAACGCTCCACGGGGGAAATTTTGGACTGCAGTATGACAGGACAGCAGCCAATCAACAGCAAGGAGAAATAAATAACGTTCTCGGATTGGCTACTTTTAAACCTCCCGCCTCTGAGTACAGTGGTATTTCACCATCCCAAGATGGGCTTCTTTTTTTATATGGAAATGTAGCTGAATTCCCATTATTTGTTACAAAAATAATTTAGCACTAAAATGCATGAAAACTTATATTTTGCCACGAATAAAGCTCTGGGCCTGGTTCTCCCAGCACGAGAACGAGGGGGAGTGGCCCAGACGTCACAAAAAAGCGGAGGATATCTGCTGTTTCCACGTTAGTGCGGAGGTTTCAGAGAACAATTATTAGTTCTCAGAAAAAAATCTGTGTCAAAGTATAACCACTAATGATGACCCACTTAAAGTGGGGGTTTACTGTATATACAAGAAGTTCATTTATTCACTTTGGGAATAACACCGCTATCTCATCACTGAGCTTCTCTGGTTTGTGTTTAAACATTTCAACACTTTTAGTGAGAACACAACAATGGAGCCGTGGTTGGTCAGCACGAATTTTAATTCATTCATAAAATGCAGAGAAGTAGCCACGATTTAAAAATTGTAGTTTTGGACAATATTACATACAGTTTGGAATGGCAACATTTATATGCGTGTGTCTGTCTTCGCGTTTTGACTCTGAATGGATCAAACGAAGAACATACAAAGAGTTAATTCACAGTTGGTATTAATGCATTGTAGTTGGTTAAGTAGAGTTTACATCAGAAGCTTTATGGCATGTCTAAATAATTTTCGCTTCAGTGCCATGTTATTCAGTGAATCAGAAAACGTTACTGTTCCTGGACGAGATTATGATTTGAATGAACAGACAGTCTCAGTCACACAAAGAACAATCTAAAGTATAAAGTCTTTAGCACAAAATACAGAAATACTGTATACAAAATACATTATATACTATACACACAAAATGCTGCCATATAAATACTATAGAGGAGTAAATTAAGAGATTTAACACAAATAGCGGTATGGAGTGTTTCTCTATACAGAGTCCATTATTACACCTAACAGATGTAACAAATATTTGGATAGTAATATTTCAGCACTCATGTATTTAACTACCGGTCTTAACTGATTAGAGGTTATCGCTTAACCCATAAAATGTGAGCAGCTCGGATACATGCTGGAAGCGTAACAAATGGTAAATCATCGCTAAACGGTAAAATGGCTCCTTATATGGAAGTTCCCTTGGTGTGTGTTGGTGCTCGAGGTGTCAGATGTCATGCTTTGTATGTGTTTCTGTGTCATGTAGAACCATGTAGCTGTGATTTAAACACCAGTAGTGTTTTTTTATTATTACATGTTTTTAAAAGTGTCATCACATGCAAATGAACATAAAGAACAAAATGAATATATTTCTTTTAAACAGAAATAAACTCTTGGAGTACTTTCAGGATAGTCTCCGCCCACAAGGAGGGGGTGGAAACCCGCAGGGGCTCTGTAGTGCGGGCAAGCAGCAGCGCGCAAAAGAAAGAGCAGCAAATGGCGAGAGCGTAGGAGAACAAAAAACGGTTCAAGACAGAAAATCAGAAATCAGAGTTTACCAAGTTCTGAGGGTTAAATACGTTGTTTGGGGTGTTTCGGGGTGTGTGCACGCCGGTGTGTATTTGGTAAGGATCTTGCTGGCTTATCCGTTTTCCTGGCTACTGTGCAGACTAAGCCTTTCTCTTGACGTCTCACGAGCCACAGGTTTAGATCGAATAAGCTGGGGTTTAGTGTAATGGGCCTCTGCTTGAAGTAAGCTGATTTGAGCACCTTTAGGGGTCTCTGCAGAAATGTATTGCTCAAAACAGTAACCAAGAATTGCCATGTTATAAAATTAGGAACAACAGTTTGTCTGTGGTGTGGTGGATCAAGGAGATTGGGATTTAATCAATAATTATTTTCACGTGCAGGCAGTATCTGGACCAAGATGTCGCTTTGCCTGCAGAGCTGGTCCATAAATACAGCGACGTGGCTCTCGGCCGGATCAATGCCATCATTATCGAGCTGCGCCACCTGTTCCTGGTCGAGGACTTGGTCGATTCTCTCAAGGTGAGGGTTCTTCTTTTGGCTATGAATTACTTTCACAAGGAAAGGAACTTTAATTTCAGTGATTACTGGCAAGATCTGGAATCTTGCACTTATGGAGTAACAAAACCGAAACCTGTTGGTATACTTATGAGGCATGATGTTATTTAGTGCATCTCATAACGATCATGTAAACACTGGCTATTTCTAGCCAGTTAAATCCAGACTAACACAGAACCTTCTCTTGAATAGTGAGGAGTGAAGATCCTTATTGGCAGATCATACATCTGTGATCAAAGGCATTTTTTGCCAAGGAACGTATCCTATCTTGGATTTAGGATTGTTTCTAACACGACCACCTGAATACATTTTGTGTATCAATCCTTTTTTGGGGACTGGCATATGTAACTCTCTTCCAGGCAACATCTGCTTGGTGTTCCACCATTTCAGTGATAAATTCCCATCTTTGAGCACCATTCACATCAGGAAGGGGATCTTTTATGTTTGGTTCTGGTCCCTGAGTGGCTGAGGCCTGCGTTTCTCCTGTTTGTGATGACTGGCACACATTCTATAGTCCAGAAACCAGCCTGATCTCCCAGCTTTTCTGGCTCTGAAGTCTCTGGTCTCCCAGGAGGCCGAGCAGAAGTAGCAGATGGCCCACATTCAGTCGCTCGGTCAATGAATCTGCAGAGTTTTACCTTATGCGTTTTAGGAAACACCTCTTCCACTAAATCTACATGGACCATACTTCATATAGTCTTTGTGTGAAAGGAACTGTAAATATTGTAATCTATTATACACAAGCAAGATTCAAGATACATAGTTACACAAGTACAGCATGGAGGGAAATGAGACCCGGAGTCGACCTGTGCTACAAAGTTACCAAATAATTTAAGTAATCATAATTGAAAGTTACCAAATAACTATAAATATTTTTGTACTGTGGAGGGAAACACAAAGAAAGCGTGTCTTCAGTATTAGTCTGCATAATCTAAAGATATACTGCTAAAAATGTTTGTGTACTTGAACATCATTATTTCAATAAATAAACATTTAGTAAACACACACACACGTATGTGTATGTATATGTGAGTGTGGGTTTACTAAATGTTTATTTATTGAAATAATACAGTGATGTTCAAGTACACAAACATTTTTAGCAGTATTTCTTTATTAAGAGAATAAAGAATTTTTTTTTATTAATGCTCATGCAGTGCCGGGTACAGTCTTTAATTTGTGTCCTTTTCTCTCTAGTTTGCTGTGCTCATGTGGATTCTGACATACGTCGGTGCCTTGTTCAACGGACTCACTATCCTCATTCTGGGTGAGGCCTGTTACACCACATGGATTTTGACCAGAGCTGTGCTTTAATAAGTAATTGATTAATTAGATACTCTCACTGTTGTTGTTTGGAAAGATTTTTCCAGTCAGACCGCGATCTGTGACTTTGAACATTTATTTTTGTTAATCAGTGAACATACTTACATGTAACTACTCTTCATTTAAACATAAGAATATGGGCAAAATATTAGTACTGTAGTTATACAGCTACATGTTGAGATAAAGGGCCTGTATCATCATTTTTCTGCTATTTAAAAGGCTTGAAGGCTGTTAATATTTTTTTAAATTTTAAAGTTTGTTTAATTCTCTTGTCCGTTCAGTCTATTTATGGAAACTGATCTGCAACACCCATTTTTGAAATCATATTTTTTTGTGCTGTCACAACCAGTATATATACATATCCCCATATTCAGTCTATAGCAGTTTAGCCCCGCCCAATGTTGCTGAAGTTCTAAGGAGTGTTTCAGTCCTGTGCGGCACAATCAGAAAACAGATCTTTTACAAATGTTAGTCTTATAGGTGCAGTTTAATTCCAAATGCTAAACAGAGGTAAAAAATGATGTAATGATGAATTGTGAATATTTTTGGGGTAATATAGCATGAGGAAAATGTAAAATATGGGCACTTTTAAATCGCCTTGCCCAATCAGTGTCTTTAATCATTAAAGAATACGTTTTAATCGCATAATTAAAAAAATGTGTGATTGGTTAGAAGCTCATTTGCATATTGCTGACAAAATCTCATTTCATTGTAAATATTCCTGGGTCACGAATTCATTCAGTCGATGAGGAAATATCAGACCTGTTCTTAGTGTACAAGAAAAGTAAATAATAAGTGCTTGATGCAGTTTGCGATTTAATTGTTATTGAATTTTTATATTGTTAGTTTAAATGCAGTTTGCATGGATTAAAGTTCTTCGTCGCTATGAACGATTTCCGTCAGCTGAGGGCACTAAAGGTTAATAATGAGATTGATGCAGATCCGAAGGGAAAAAAATGGAGGGGTGGAGCAGAACAAGCTTCTGCAGACAAAGTTCTGGAAAGGCTGTCTTTTTCTTTGGTTTAATTACGATTGAATTATTTTACATAAAAATAAACATTATGGTTTCGGCAGTTCTCTTAAACATTGACTGTTGCGGAGTAGCCTACAGGCTGCGACCTGTTTCTCGATGCTTGTTTAAGATGCCAAACATTGCATTTTTTTTTACGTTTTTAAAAAAGATTGGAAGTCAGTAGTGTGTCATGAAGGGTCTCATATGCTAATAGTAGCTAAAACAGGTCTGATAACAGCGGAGAAAACCCATCGCTTAAATAGATAAAGAAGCCAAAACGTCGCGAGTGCTGCGAGAGCTTATGCTCCATTCAAAATAAATAAATTACAGCAGTTTTGGAGTCTGTTTTCTTGCTGTTAACAGCGGAATGGCAGTGGGAAGTAGTGTTCTGCCGTTCGCGATCTTTTAAGTGAACGAACTGAACCGAATCACTTGAAAGAAAAATAGAAACACTATCTTTCTACCTAATATAATGCCACAACCAAGTGATTTGCCTTTTCCTCTGAGCTTGTTAAGTTCGTCTGATACACTTCAGGCTGCCAGCATAGTTATGAAACCAGAAAAGCTTGCATCACTGGACTGTATTTTTATTAAGAAATCTGTATTTCTAAAAGAACAGCACGGAAGCACTTGGTTGATTTCCTGTTTTCAGGATCATTTCTGAGAGACGGCTGTTTAATCGACAGCTAGTTACTTGATTTCTACTCTCTTAACCAGAATAAGCCAATTTGCTCCTATATCATCTTAAAACTGCACGCAGGGGAACCTGGTGGTGATCTAGTGGGTTTCTGGGTAAGTGGGGCGCGTTCTGCTTGCTGAGTGGTTTCCATGGTGAACTGAAACGGGCCGGTGTCCCTGGGCTTTTTCGTTAAATGTCTCTCTTAACCTTGCAGGTCTGGTCGGTGCTTTCAGTTGCCCAATTGTGTATGAAAAACACCAGGTAAGACTTTTTAGAGCTGTCCTGTTCCACTTAAAGGGCTTGGGTTGGATTGAGCACGAATGTTGTCAGTCAGTCCCAGTAGTGATTTCCACCAAGTACCAGTTTGAGTTGGAAATGGAAAGCGCCGATTGCAGTATTTCAGAACTCTAGGCTACTGGAGATGTGGGAGGTTTCTGCTACACTGTTGTAGGAGCTTCTTTAACACATAACATAATACTACTACATATGGACTTTTGTGTGTATAGAACATAATGGTTGAGATTTATATGATCTAAACCTATGTGCCATTAACTCAAATTGCATGATCCCAAAGTTAGAATGTGCTTTTGAACAGTTTCACTATGAATTCATTGGTCTGTGTAGTAATCACTTATTTATGACCATTTTTTTAAAAAGACAGACCATAAAAATAGACCTAACAGAACAGTAACAAACAAACAAGTCTTTTTTTTTCAAAGGGCATTTTAAAGTCTTGTTGTTGGATTTTCTTTTTTTTATAATAGAAACCAGTAGATTAAAAAATTTGCATAAACACATTACCTACCAATTCACCAAGAAGAAACATTTTAATTGGGCAACTGAGCTTACTCGGATAATCATGATGGCCCTAGTAATAAACAGTCATAAATTCTCTCTGGGGAATCTTAAGATAAGGCTGTTTTAATGTCCCAAGCACTGGCATTGTCTTTTAGACCAGACAGTGGCTCTGTTTAGAAAGAAGCAGGTTACTCAGCAAAAATTGTCTTAATTCAACAGTACGGTTCATAAAATGCTCAATACAATCTATTCTCAAGAAAGTAAACCGGCCTGTCGGGTGTTTTTAAGGTGTCCAGCAAAATATCCTGTTTCTCCCAGTTTAAAAAAATGACTCTCTGAACTCTCCTTGTTTTAAGAATGACCCCTTTTTACAAATTCATCTGCAAAAGGTACTTCAATGTTAGACTTGGGTTTTACTCATCTAGATTTGAACGCATTAGTTCAGTGCTTTAGAAGACGGCTGAACAGTGGATTAAAGTCAGTTCTGTTCCAGTCGTTCCCTTTAGGCGTAGAACCTGTGCAAATCCAACTGTTTTGTTTATGAGCCCCATTCCTTCTATTACATTTTCATAGCGAGTGTTTTGTGTGGTGTCAGTTTCTCCTGAAACTGTGCAAAATGTGAACTGTTGAATGTCCCTTAGCAGTCCTGTGGTGTCGGTGTAAAAGGAAGTTAGTTCTTACCTCCCAGTGATCGTACGGGAACCTCTGTGTAATATTGGTTTGATTTTAATAGTAGGTTTTCAAATGTATAGTGAAATATTCCTGTTATTCCTGCTTTACCCCCCTTAGACGCAAATCGACCATTACATCGCCTTGGTAAACAACCAGATCAAGGACGTCGTTGCGAAGTAAGCTAAATTTCTCATGGTTTTTTAAACCTTGTAAAAAATGCAGCAGGAATGCATTAATTTGCTGAATTCAGTATGATTAAGAAAAATACCATAAGATATACTGTTTGGTGTAAAGTTTTGTATTGTACTGTACATTGGGTGAAAAGAATTTTGATCATGTGTTTGTGTCGTGTGTGGACTTGTAGTCATATTAGGATTTTCTGTTCCCACACTAATAGGCTAATTTGTGTGAATATTTTTTGAAGATTTATTTTATTATTATTAATATAGCCGGAATTTGGCACCTCTTCTCCTCCTTGAAAAATTTAAATGGTTGCAGCATCTGTTAATATCCGGTGTATTGCACTTGTTTAGATTTTTGATTGGTTGAAAGGGGAAGAGTAGTGATTTAAAAAATCGATTTTGGTGGTGAAGTCACCTCTGTAATGCATCAGGAGAGAGAGCAGAGGGGTGAGTCGCTTTAAAAGTGTGTGGAGGAGAGAGAGCCTGTGACATCAGTTATTAAACACGCAGCAGACTCATAAACAGACGTGAAGACGCTAAAGCTCAGGTCGGCTCTAATAAATAGACGTGTGTGTGACTGGTTTTTGTAGTTTAATTAAAAAACAATCAGCCTGTGACTGTGGCTGTGCAACCACACAGTCACACTGTGAAACAGTCTGGCTTTACTATGATAGGTGATTAAAAATAACAGGTGATTTATAATATAGTTTTTCTATGCAGGGGTAACGGCCGTTATGTTAATCTGTAATGGCTAATTATGCATTGATAATCCCTGCATGTGTAAAATTAAATAAAGTTATTTAAAAACATAACTGGTGATTTAGTGTGATCGGTTCTTCAGTCTGGTAACGCATCTCGATGGTTCTCCTCTGTAGGGTCCAGGCTAAAATTCCTGGTGCGAAGAAGAAGGCTGAGTGAAGAACGAAGGGTCGTGTTGAAAGGAGTCGGTCATGTTGAAGATGGCGGGGTTGCTCTGAGGATCCGGGCGTGGTGCCCTTCCTCTACACTGTAATCTTCATCTCTTTCTCTCTCTCTCTTACCGAGCCCCTCACACCCTGTGGGGGTAAACTATGCTTCAGTCGTCTTTTCCCTCTTTTCCATCCTGTCCTCCCCAGAAGGTCACTACGATGAAGGCATAAACCATTTGAGCCACTACATTTTCTTCTCCAGACACTGACTGACTGGTGTGAATGAGCGAATAACATCTTTACTCTGAGTGTCTCTCACACACACACACACACACACACACCCCTAAACAAGAAATAGTATTCCATAAACTGGTTTTGTTCTTTTCGAAATCCCCATGTGTTTCAGAAATAATTTAAATATGTTTTGTTTGTTCGTTTTTTAATGAGGGAGTGTTTAATAGTACCATTTTTGTTTTTGGGCAAAAAAAAAAAAGAGACTCTGTCCCTTTTTTTTTTTTTTTTTGGTATGATTTAGTGTTACTGTGATTGTACTGTTTTATTGATTAACTGTGTAGACTTTCACAAAGCTTCTCGTTCTTCAAAGTGGCTCTTGTGTTAAAGTATTAGCAAAGAGTTGCTCCATAGCACTTCATGCTTCTGAGTATTTCTAGGCAAATAGAATCTTGCAAGGTTTAAGAGCATATATCGAGACGTCATTTCACCTCATTGCAGCTATGTAGTGAAATCTCTGGAAGAACACGTTTACAGGCGTTGACTTAAAAATAAATATTTAAAGTTGTTTATCTGTGGACCCAATACCTACAGCTGCAGAGTTATGTAACATGAAAACTTAAAGCATTGTTTGTTATGCAAGTAATTGTGAATGAAACTTCATACAGTTGTGGTGAACTCAGTGGAATGCATTGTGAAATGTAAACAAGCACCAATAAAGCTTCTAGGTGAATGACCTGAGAGTGTTTGTGGTTTTACTGTGGCACTTTCTTTATGGACCTTACTAAAGTAAATATATTAAGTAAATACATATATATATTTTTTTTAAAAAGGATTTTGAATAATAATTAGGTGTGACCTTGTCTTTGCCATGTTATTGGGGCAGCTGGTGGCTAGGGTGATGGCCCTGCAATCAGAAGGTTGTAGGTTTGAATCCCAACACTGCTAGTGGCACCACTGGGGTACCCTTGAGCAAGGTCCTGGTTATTATGATGACCCACTTCTAAAATATGTAGGTTTTTTTACTGTCACTCCACCAGCAGGTGGGGAAAAATAATGTGAATCAATGATGTATTTGAAACGATTCAGTATTGCTGTGATTGTACTGTTTTAATGATCAACTGTGTGTGTTTTATTGATTTAAAACTATAACCTATAACCAAAATAAACCCCTTCTTAATATCATGGGCTATTAAATAATATCTTGATATCATAGGCTATTAAATAACCTATTGTGGGTTATTCAACACAAAACCCTACCTTATAAAAACAGAGAAGGAAAAAGTTTCTTGATTTCTGACTCATGTTGAACCTAATGTAGGAGGTTGTCCAGCATCTTTACTGAACCTCCAGATGAGCTTGAGAATCCTTTTAGAATTTATTATAATCTGAAGACACTATACCTGATACTGCAGTAGCATTCATCCTCTGAGGTGCTGCAGTTAATGCACATTCAGATTTAAGCCTGTCTTAAAGACAGAACTCTACATGTAAAGCCCTAAAAAAAAATGAGGTGACATCACACAAAATATTGCAATTTTTGCACACTTGAATGACTCCACTGGTATAACACTGGACTGTATATGTATGAAATGACAATAAACCTACCTGAGAGGTTCCTTAAGAAGATGTTTATGACCCAACACTGTCAGTCTGAGAGAACAAATGCTTACTGTGGCCTCACAGCAGCCTTAAAATGTTCGGTGGTTTAATTAGAGCTGCACTATATGGCCAGAACTATTGGGATACATCTCTTAATTATTGAATTCCAGTGAAGGACAATCTTGATGCTCAAGCAGACCAAGACATTTTGGACAACGCCGTGCTTCCAACTTTGTGGACCCCACTTTTCTATTCCAGCATGACTGTGTCCCAGTGCACAAAGCGAGCTCCATAAAGACATGGCTGGAAGAGTTCAGTGTGAAACCCCATCCAGCCACTTTAGGATGAACTGGAATGGAGATTGTGAGCCACCATCAGCAGTGTCTGACCTCATAAATGCTCTAAAGAATAAAAAGAATGAATGGACACTAATTCCCACAGAAACTCCAAAATCTTGTGGAAAGCCTTCCAAGAAGAGTGGAAGCTTTTATAGCTGCAAAGGGAGACCAACTCCATATTAAAGTCTATGGATTTGAGTGCAATGTCATTAAAGTCCCTGTTGGTGGAAATTGCCAGGCGTCCCAATATTTTTGTCCAGATAGTGTGTATTTGTGTCCAGTAATTAACCAGTTTGAGGAACTTTTATTATGAATTCGGTTTGTGGATCAGTCACGTTACCACAGCTACACTCACCACTTAGCATCCGTCCTGTTTATCTTCATCACAAACCGGGACAGCGCCTTTCAAACCACTCTGTCTGTTTTAGTGATCAGATTTTTCTAGATAAAGTGACGTTTGGCTCATGTTTGCGTCAAGAAATCACTCGAAAGCCTTAGAACGCAGGTTTAGCATGCTAACGAGGTTTAGCTTCGGATGCTAACAAACAAATATAGCTATAAACGGCTAAAACAAAGGGTTTTGGTTTTTATTATGTTTTACATCGTGTCGTTTTTGTGTCGTGGTATCTATGAAAAAGCTGTCATGTCGTGTGTGATCATGCGTGTTTAAAAAAATGATTTTTTTTTACGGCTAATGTTATCTAGCCAGCTAATAAACAAAACCTCTGGTAGCAGCGAGCCTAGCCTGCAATGGTGTTTTTGCAGTCATTTTACACTTTTTAAGTGTTTTCTGTCTAATAAAGACAGGCTTTAGCTATTTTGTATCAGCATGTGGCCGCATTAAACTGTTTAAAACGAAATGTATTAACATCAATCCTTTACAAGTTGTGGGAGAAGAGAGAAATAAAACATTTCAAGGCATTTTTATTATTATCTGTGCTTCTGGACCACACCATGGCTGCAGACCTCCAGTCTAAGTACACCAAGCTTGCTCAGGAGTACTCAAAGGTAAAATTGCTTTTATTTTTCATGTTTTGTTGGGGTTTTTTTTGCATTAACTTGGTGCTTTTTGACATCTTGATTGACTGTGGAAGCTATAGGTAGAGCTGCAAAATTTGGAGAAAATATTGCTAAATGTGATAAATACGGCAATTCAAGATATGGATGGTCCCATGTCATCACTTTTCTGTTAATTAAAATGGCTTAAAGTCTATAAATTTTGTTTCAGAAACCTTTCAAGATATTAAAGAGCCCATATCATTACTTTTTTGGTAATGTAAATAATGTTTGAGATGGTACTTTTACTGTCCCTATCTGTACAATGAATATATGGAAACTACACTGCAAAAACAGCCTGTTTTCAAATCATAAGACAAATTTAAAAACTATTAGTCCCACAGGTGGGACTTGGCATTGTTACAGATGCAGTGGACAGAACAGAAGAAAATAGAAGCAAAAAACCTATAGAAACTATACAGTATAACAGTGTAATATATATCACACAGTGTTCAAATACACAAATTA
>JBBJLR010000087.1:3980714-3992963 GCA_037577145.1 Brachypetersius gabonensis | reverse complement strand
TGTGTGTGTGTGTGTGTGTGTGTGTGTGTGTGTGTGTGTGTGTGTGTGTGTGTGTGTGTGTGTGTGTGTGTGTAACATCGCTCCATTTCAATTCTAACAGGGTGGCTGAATGGATGGTGGTGCCGTTGGGGGTAAGAGATGTGGCGATCAGCTCACAGGTCAAAGTTACGAACAGTGCAATTCACACACATCCAGAAAAACCACACCATACACAACACCAACACCCAATCAGGTACTACTGCCCCCCCACAAACACTACATCAATACTACAATAGTACCTAATACTACACTAGTCCACTAGTACCTAATACTCGACTATATCCACAACTATACAATTCATCACTGGTACCTACTCAAATACTATTCCAATACGTTACTATACTTAAATTATATCACACACATGCAGCACTACAGGTTTCTACAAATTAATAGTCATCTATAGGCCCAGTACTACATCCCACACACAGTTGATCTGATCTGTCAGAAAGTTTATAAAGCTGCTAAAAACTGCACTACTTTTCACTTTAACCATTTGCACTTTCACGTTTTCTTTTATTTATTTATCCCTTCAATTATTTTACTCTGTATTCTATTTCTGTAAAGCACATTTTAGGACCTTTCATTTATGATAACGTGTTCAAACCTGAACTTGAACGTTTTTCAAAGAATAATAGTAACATTGTTTCATCCAAAAATCCTGCACATAGAACAGGTTGCCAGGTTAATAAGTAACTTTCATTGTACCCTGTACCTTCACATTGGTCATTTTATCATTTTTGTGTTTGGAATATTAGACTGTGACCCACTTGTTCCACTGGGGTGCTACTGGGGTGCGGTTGGCAATGATAAAATGTCCAATGAGTACAGATGTAAGGCAGGCCTACCTAATAACCTGGCATTTCAATGCATTTTTTGTTTTGGAATTTGAAATCGCTGTGATTTCCGAACAAATCAAGCAGTGATGCTTTGTGCGCAGCACTGCTGAGACCTAGTTTGATCACTGAAAGCATCAAAGCAAGAAGGGGAAGCACAAGTCTAAAAATAAAGCAATGCAGGCATGGTGGAGGACACAGGGAGGGAGCCGTTAGCCGTCGGGACTCTTACACATGGAGCGCCGGTAGATGGCCTTCTCTTTGTCTTTCTCCTTGGATCTGTTCCTCATAAATGGCAGCTTTTTCAGTGCTGTCGCGGGATAAGAGAAGACAAGGAAGAGGTGGAACGCAACGAAACCCACAGGAGGAGAGATGGAGGTGAAGAGAGGAGGGAGAAAACATACTGACGTTAACAAAGCTGCAGAACCAGCAGAAGGAACCAACCAGAACTTCAGTCGCTCTCTCACGCTCACACACACTCTCACACTCCCTCTCACACACACATGGCAAACAACATCAACGTACAATAAATACAGTATCCATATTTCAGTTAATATGCATACTGGAGCACAAGAAACACAGTGAGACGGCAGTGGAAATGACTTTCGGAGTGAAGATGCCGCAGGGACTGTATCGAGACTGTACAGAAGCCGGCACACACACACAGAAGGGAGATGTTTATTAAAGGGTGCAATTCAGGGGGCAAACACTGATGAGGGCAGCACTGCAGGGTGGGGAGACTGCAGTAAGAACACTAGAAAATCTCTCATTCCGAACTACATTTCCTGAACCAAGTTACGTAGAGCTGTTTAGTGCTGAGAAACCAGTAGCTAAGGAAACAGCCCCTGCTTCTAGTGCAAAATCCACACTTAACAGGCAACTTATTTTATATAACCTCCTTAAACGCCAAGCTGATTACATTTTAAGCCTTATTATTAAGTAACTATATGTACTACAATGCAAACGGAGTTCTTTTAGAACAGGGGTCGGCAACGTTTAACACTCAAAGAGCCATTTGGGCTCGGTTTCCACAAAAGAGAAAACACCAGCAGCCGCAAATCCTTTTCTCTAAAAATGAAGATAAAACTGCATAAATTGTTTTTTACTTTTATGATATGTATAAAAAGTAGGGTAGTGTGTTGCTTGTGAAATTTTATTTATTCAAGGAAAACCTTTTGCACATTTAGAACTCTGTAAAAAGAAAAAAATTTACACATTGTATTTTAACGTTCCAAGTCCACTCGACATTTGCTGTGTTTGCAGGCTGCAGCTTGCGTGGATGTCTTCCGGCAGGCTGCAGGACTAAACGCCTGAACATACTGCAGCAGCGTCGTATCAAGAAGTGTCTTGTGTGAAACTGGGCACTGCGTCAATTGGCGCACGCAGCCGTTATAGGTATAGCCAGTTAGCCGCCATTCTAGTGTTAAATTGTTATTTATTTTCCAAAGCCCCAGGGAGCCGCAACACAAGGTTGAAAGAGCCGCCTGAGGCTCCAGAACCGTGGGTTGCCGACCCCTGTTATATGACTATATATAGTCTACATTGCAATAAACAGAATGCAGTAATGATAACCACTTAGCTTATCTTTCTTTAGCTGAATTTTATTATCATTGTACAGTTTATTACAGTTACTTACAGGTTTTTCCATTTCTAGACCTGCGTTCGAAAAGTGCACTTGGCCACTATGTAGGGCACTACGTAGTGAATCAGCCATTTTGTAGTAGTTTTCAAAATTCCAACTGTTCTTGACAAGTATTATCAAAATTTATGGTTGAATTGGATCCATATCTCCGGAAAGTTAGCAAGCTAGGATAGCTACTGAAAAAGCTTTAGGTAAAAAAAAAAAAGAAACTTGCACGCAAGCCACAGTTTAAAAACCTTCAGTTATATTGTTTCATACAACATCTTTTTATGTATGTATATATATTTTTATGTATGTATATATATTTTTGTGTATGAACAGGAGTAACTTGTATAGCCACAATATATGTGCATTTAAAATGTACACTGTTAGCATAATAAATGCTGCAATCCCCATCATTTTACTAGGCTACTCAGCTGCTGCAGAAAAAATAGATCTGCACAGATTTTAAACATTGTTGTTTATTACAGTTAACACAAGTAGAGATCAATATATTGAATGGTATAGATATATTACGTTTGTTCAAATACTTATCATCCTGAAAGCAGCATAGCCGTGTCATAGGTTCACATGGAGAGACAAGACGTGTGTTTATGCGACAGCTAGTAAAAACATAACATCCCGAGTGTCCGAAATTAACTAAACGTCGCCTCCTCTTGTTCATATAGCAAACACTATGTAGTAAATGAGTGAGTGAGTGCACTTTTCAAACACAGCTTGTGTCTTTGTAGCTATTTGACTATATTACATATATGTTCTGCTTTCTTCACAGTGTAAACCTGCTTTAAAAGGGTGTTGTAGAAAATTAATTATTTGTGTTATTATTACAAATTACAATCATCATAAATGCTAAAATAATTACATATTTAAAGCGGGATTTATGCCGCTAGAGCTCATTATATTTCATGAAAAGGTGCACAAACATGTCCATATATATGAAAGACTATTTTCAGCTTTGGTCCTTTTGCACCTTTGTTACCATTAGTTTGAAGTTTATATTTATAGTTTATGTTCACACTGTATGTGTTTTATTGTACTGTGGAAAATCTGGAGCCATTGTATACATGCATATAGCTCAGATGGTAATGTTTACTTTGACCATGTCATGTGACATCATCCTGCACAAATCCTACATCTGGTCTTTTTTTTTTATAATGTAAGGACTTTTGCATTGCACCTTTTAATAGTGATTGACAGTAACAATGACCGAGCACAGACTGCCATGAGACAGGACAATTCTGCTCAAGCCCCAGCCTCGCCCTGCTAAAGCCTACCATTGGAGGAGCCTTGCGCATTGCTGTGCTGCGCTCTCCTCCCTTTATCGTGAAGAGAGATCGAGACAGCAACATAGCATAAGAAAGAGAATGAGAGAGAGAAAAAGTGAGAGAGAAGGCAAAAAGCAGGCAAATCAAGCATTAGGCCCGAACAACAAAATAAACGTCTGCAGCTAAGAAGCGCACTGAAGTGTAAAAAGCAGCCTCAAGTGTTTCTGCCTGGAGAGGGAACGGGCAATGTTCTCAAACAGAGAGAAAAAAGACTGTCTGTGTACAGCGGGGTCCTTTGGTTACGACGGAGATCCGTTCATATGACAGTGATGTAACCTGAAACACACCCTAGCCTGAGTTAATGTGTAAATGTGTAAAAAAATTCGTGATAAGTCGTGATAAAGGCCAAAAATCCAAACAAAGCAACACAAACGGAACACTTGTGCTTAGATAAACGTATCCCTCACTGCGTTGTACGTATTTGCGTATTCTTCTGCCAAGCACCACTAACCTAGTTCGTCAACGTGAGCTTCATAAACGTCGTATGTCGAGACCCTCGTAACTCGAGGACCCGCTGAACTTGGTTTTCTGACAGTTTATACAGGGGTTTATTCAGAAAGGAAACAAATGATTTCTCTAGTGTTAGAACAGTTTCACAGGAAATTAAAAGAAAGTCTTTTCTCTTTACATGAACCGGGATGTCTGTGGGTTAAAACTAGGGGCTCCAGCTGGAGAGAAAGGCTCTAAAATACTCACTACTGCTTCTCTTGTGACTCAGAGGGTCGTCCAGTGATCCTGAACCCATGGATGAACTGTCCTGGCTGTCCGGCAGCCCTGATGTGCCGGCTAGAAATCCATCACTGGACTCGGAGCGGGTGGGCGTGATGGTGAGGGAGCGCATCCGCTCACGGCTCTTTGGCTTGATCAGCTTCTTCATCTTCAATGTGATCCAGTTGCCTCTTCTGCCAGACAAAAGCACAAACCCTCAATCTGCAACCTATCGGTTCAACTTTGAAAGAAGAACAAGCAGAACGCTATGCACTGCCACAGTAAGAGCACAGACACACTGCCGGAAAATAAAAGTCATGCAGGACAGCAAAGAGCGCTTTATCGTGTACATGACGCTCCATGAACATGTAAATACAAAAGGAACACACTCAGGTTTCCATTTTGCACAACGCAGCCAAAATGTAGCTTTGAGGGCGTGTGTTAAAGTCAGTGAACATGCGATGAGGTTTCATTCTTGATGCAAAAATACCTGCTGATCCAGGCTCTGAAAAGTGACCAAAAACACGTACCATAACTGGCATCTATTCACTGTTATAATAACTTCACTGATTTATTCCTTGACATTACTTAAGTTATGAGAAATGGAACATCTACAGGAACCACAAAACGCCAGTTTGGCAAATACGGAAGATGAGAACATTCTTCAAAATAACACCACGAACCTTCGAGGTGGTGAGGGGTCATAGAATTTATACTGGTCCATGATTTTCTCCTCCAGCTTCTCTTTCTGTCTTCTCAACTCATTTAGTTTGTCTCTGCAAAGAGAAAAACGGACAAATGAACGAAAAAGTGACTAAAGGAATGACTAGCAAATGGTGATTTGATAAGAAATGTCACAGCACACATTAAAAAAGCCAACTGAACTCGTTCCTGGAAATCTACCAAGGAAATATCCATATGAAGCCCTAATCTAACACACTTGATCCTTTTGATCAATCAATTTAACAGCATAATTATTCAATAACATAAAAAATGTTGGGGTTCGTTGGAACTAAAATGTGCGAAACAGTACCGGTTATAGATTTTGTAATTAATATATAAAGTACAGTGTTCCCCCGCAAAGTCGCTGCCTCAGTCATTCGCAGATTTTTTCTTAGAACCGAACAAATAATTGCTTGTGGAACCTCCCACATATTCACTGAAAACTGCAATTTTTTTCTTTTCCTGTGGCAGTAAACTGCAGTGTAAATCGTACAGTACGGATACAGGTTTACCTTTACATTTTCTTTAAGGGTAATGTATTAAGCTGAGTTTAAAATTAAATTAAAGTGTTTTGGCAGCATATTTAGGGTTTACAATATAAAAATATGCATTTATAGGCATCTTATACCACATCACAAATTCACATTTTTTCACAATTCACGTGTGCTCTGGGAACGTAACCCCCGCAAGTTTTGGGGGTATACTGTATTATGGTAAAAATGAATGTAAACCATGATATAGTAACGGGGTGATGTCTCACATGTATTGTCTCTGTTCCACATGGAAAAGGTCCTTGCTCTCCATGGTCTGCTCCAGTAGAGTCCGATTCTGCAGCATGAGCGTCTGGATCTGGTCCAGCAGGTGCCGGTTTTCCTCCTCCAAATTCCCTTTTAACTGGCTCAGTAACTGGACACACATAAAACTCTCCCGTGTGACTTATATTATGGCATATTAAAGCACAATAAAGAGTAAAGCCCGCATCAGTCATTGGTGCCCATTGATTCAGAGTCATTTAATCTGGAAGCTTCATGAGCTCATCAGGTTAACCCAATCATGTAAAATTTTACTGTTGCTTGCAAAGCAGTTTCAGTCATGGTCTGTGTAAGTGAGTAAGCTTGTATCTGCCATAGCATTACAGCACAGTTTCAAGCCTTAACAGCAGTCCCACCAGGAATGAGAATTGACGTGTGTGTGAAATATGCATTCCAGAGATGCAATTCCCACAACAGCTCTTCAAAAGGGGAAGCAGAGTCTGACATGCCCATGCGAGAGGCTGGAGGACCTGTGGAGAGGACTTAACCCTCTTCAGTGTTTAAATAGTTAGGAGGCTCAGCTTGGACACCTGCTAATGGTTCAGCTATCAGTCTTTTGTAAAGCTGGCAAAGTCAAGAACATGATAAACATCTAACCACACATTTACGCTTAAGATGAACTGGGTTTTTAATGTCTGAAGTCTCCCACATACTGCCTAAGGGCATAAAATTGCAGTGACGTTATGATCTGCAGTGAGAGTTGAGAGCAGGACCCTGGAGAGATGGAAATTTGTCTGGAAAGGAGAAGAATGAAGGTCAGTAGGACTAAGAATACCTGTTCTGTGAATGAGAGGGAGGACAGTGGAATGGTGAGGATGCAAGAAGTAGAGCTGGAGAAGGTGGAGGAGTGCAGGCAGGGCAGAATGGGTGGAGAAGAGAGTGCAGACAGGGTGGAATGGGTGGAAAATGGAGTGCAGGCAGGATGGGGTGGAAGGAGAAGTGAGTGCAGGCAGGGTGGAATGGGTGGAGAAGAGTTGTAGGAGTGATTTGTGACAGGCAGGTACCAGCAGGAGTCAAAGGGAAGGTGTAGAAGACAGTGGTGAGAGCAGCTGTGTTTCTGGTTTGATGGTTCTGGAGGAGGCAGAGCTGAAAAAGTTAAGATTTCTGTTGGGAGTGACGAGGATGGACAGGATCAGGAATGAGTTTATGAGAGGGACAGCTCAAGTTGGACCTTTTGGAGGTAATATCAAAGATGCAAGACTGCAGTGGTTTGGACATGTGCTGAGGAGAGACTCAGTGTGTTGGGAGGAGGATGCTGAGGAAATAAATATTAAAAACCCCATTGCAGCACATTACAACATGGAAAATTCACCTCACACTGGTTGGTGAGTTTGGTGGAGGTAATGTCCAGCTGCTGATACTGCTCTTTGAGTTTGGAGAACTCAGCTTCCAGACGAGTTTGCTCCAGTTTTGCTGCGTTCAGCTGGCTCTTGAGGGTCTTATGATCAGCCTGCAGCCCTTCGTTGTCCTTAAGCAGTTGCTGGTAGGCAGTGTTGAGTCTTGGAGGTAAGAAGAAAATGTAGTATACATTTTTCTTCAGTCACTTACACTTTGAATAGTACACATGTTTAACAGCAGATTAAAAATGTAATCGGGGTCATTTGTTTAAAAACGAGAAGCAATGCTTTGGAGGGAAACTACAGTTTGTAGGAAGGAATGATCTGTAATATAACTAGGACTGACTTGTCATTGCCTTCCTTTAGCTTGTGGTATTCTGCAGCTGTGGCCTGATGGCTCTTGGTCTCGGAGAGCATCTTCTCCTGCTCGGCCTTCAGCTGTTTCTCCAGTTCCTCCAGCTGAGCCTTCTGTTTCAGCAGTTGGTTATACCTGCATATTCAGACACCACACAGCCCACACTTCAGCCAGTAATTCCATAGAAACACATGACATTAAGACTGGCAATGTTTCAAAAAAGTGGAACACACCAGAACTGAGTACAGACACTGCAAGGAAATGCATGAGAGACATTTTAAAAATTATGCACTTTGTAAAGTCTATTAGGAACTTAAAAAACAAATTACATCGGTCTTCCCCGACAGAACTAGTCACATATCACTCTCAGACACACCCAGATACTACTCTTCCAGCTTTCACTGTCTCCAACAAAAAAGGTTCCTTAGCCTCTGTATGTTCTACTCTCCCTGTTATCGTTTGCGTTTATGCAGTGCCTGTTTTCAGTCTAGTTTTATTGGTTCTTGGGTGGGTTTTTTTTGGGGTTAGTTGTTCTTGCTCTGTGTTTTACACTCTTTTATTCATGTTTATGGGTTCATACTCCAGTCCCTGTTACATAGCATTCATTACAACACATTCATTTGGCAGCTGGTTTTATCCAAAGTGACTTACAATGTGAAGAAACACTCCAGTTTCAGGACAGTGTGAGAACCAGAGGAGAGTTCTAAGTTCCTAATCTTTATGTAGGAGTAGTGCCAAAAAACAGATGAGTCTTCAAGAGGTTTTTGAAGATGGAGAGAGATTCTGTTGCTCTGGTCAGATTTGGCAGCTCATATCACCTGCGGGGAACCAGGATGAGACCAGTCTGGACTGGGTTCACCTTGTGAACCAGAATGAGACCAGTCTGGACTGGGTTTACCTCGTAAACCAGGATGAGACCAGTCTGGACTGGGTTTACCTTGTGAACCAGAATGAGACCAGTCTGGACTGGATTTACCTCGTGAACCAGAATGAGACCAGTCTGGACTAGGTTTACCTCGGGAACCAGAATGAGACCAGTCTGGACTGGGTTTACCTCGGGAACCAGAATGAGACCAGTCTGGACTGGGTTTACGTCGTGAACCAGAATGAGACCAGTCTGGACTGGGTTTACCTCGTGAACCAGAATGAGACCAGTCTGGACTGGGTTTACCTCGTGTGTAGGGATGGCAGAGCCAGACGATGTTCCTTGGAGTGGAGTGAGTGAGTAGGAGTAGCCTGAATGATAGGATTAAGGTTGCTGGGTACAGACCCAGATGTCACTCTGTAGGCAAGTGTTAGTGACTGAACTTAATTTAGGCAGCCACAATAGGTCAATCAGCAGTGAGGTGACCTTTTGGGTTGGTTGTTGCTTTGTCTTTGTTTCATTCTGTTACTCCCTGCGTTAGTTTAGTGTTCTTGCTTAGTCTCGCTTTTGTTAAACTACTGTTTGCAATTATATCTTGCCTCACGCTCATGGCAGCACTTGCACTTGAATCTAATTTAAAGTTTTGGCCCTATAATTGGGAGAGAGTATAACTGACCGTGCTTTCTGTGGATGGGTATTTCACCTCTCCTACTCACCTCGTCACTTAATGCAAAATAATACCAATATAAAAAACAAAATAATAATTCTAGGATTCTCGCCTGTCTTCCAGATCCCGGTGCTGCACCTCCAGACTCTTGTGAGCTGTCTTCAGGCCGCCGTGTTTCCCGATCAGTGCCTCGTATTCAGCAGCCTGGCGCTCATGGAGGGCAGCCAGCTTCTCATGGTCCCGTAAGAGGAGCTCGTAGGTGGTGCGAAGGTCCTCTCGCTCTCGCACCGCCCCGTCTCTCTCACTCTCCGCGCTGCACTGCTGGCTCTGTAGCTGAGCATTCTGGGCTCCCAGCGCCGCACTCTGCGAGTTCAAAGTCGAGTTCTCAACCTGTGCATAACAGAAGAATAAAAGAATCAAGTTAAATTTATTTCTAAAATGTATTATTACACACAGCGGTCGTTTAATGTGTTCTACAGGAACAGAGCAACAAGTAAATAGAGCAAAAGAAGAAAGAGGAAATAAAAGAATAGACAGAAAACCAATAAAAGATGAAGAGGTGGAGGAGAAACTTGAGGTTTTTAGCAGCTTTTTAAAGCTGGCTAACACTGACCTGTCAGAATTAGTAACAAGTCAATTATATATTCAACACTCTGTTAACTCTTCAGCAGGGAGTTGTACCCATTGCTGCATAATTTTTTGCCTGTGCACAGACATTCCCATCTAAATATTTCGCAATTGCTTTGTATCTGCCGATATTACTTTGATGATTATGCACAATAGTTAGGCAAAATGTAAACAAGGTAAAAATAGTTGTTTTACAGCATTAAACAGTGTGTGTGTGTTTCTCTGTCTGTCAGATGTTGGGCTGCAGTTTAAGTTTAATGTGGTCTAGTTACTGATGGCACGAGTGTGTGTGCGACAGTGTGTGAGAGTTTCCACGTATGTGTGTGTGAGTTTAGTGTGGTTTATTTACTGATGGCCTGAGAGTGTGTGCGAGAGTGTGTGTGTATCACAGTTTAAATATAACTGAGTGTAAAGGTGACGGTGTATCGACGGTAATCCTGAATCTCAATTAACCTGCAGTGTTCATCAGATAGAAGTGTTAAAATCTTCAGTGCTGAACCTCCAGATCACACCGGAGTGATGGAAGAGAGTCAGGGAGCGTAACCGTGTGATACAACACACTGTAGGACTAAAGCTACAGTCTGCCTTTTAATGCTAATGTGGGTGTAAAGACCAGTATAGTCATGCTAATGGACTTCTTTTGTGCACAAATAATCACGCAAGCATTTTTGTCACATAATTGATGGACCAGGATCAAGTACCAGATTATCCATGTGGAGTGAGAGATGTCATATTAGGACAAGTTGTCTCTGACCATGTTTCAACAGAAGTACAACCATTTGGTCCACTTATCTGCCAATGATTTGAAGTGCTTTAAAACTAAAATCCCAGTTACATTTGCGAGTAAAACTTGTGAACTGTAATCACAGCTGCAGATGGAACGAAGCCCAGTGTTACAAGTGACCTAAATTTGGCCTGATCTGCCGCTTGATCTAAATCCCTGTACAAACTGTGCCATATTGGACGCAAAGCCAAACCCAGAATTGGGTTTGACCAGACTTTAGTGGGGGTTGGAAAAATATTTATAAGTTAAGATGGATAAGAGAAAGAAACAGAGTGAAAGTTGTCATACAACGCTGCCCCATCGCTTCTTGACCAATTATCAGAGAACTAGTCTCTGTTATACTGATACTACAAACCAATCACAGTGTTTCTGACAGGGTGACCAATCACAGCTCCAGGTGAATTACTGGGTGTTCTAATAAATCAAGGACTTCAAGTGATGCAACAAAAGTAGTCCATTCTCACACAACCATTTTCCAGCTTCTGTTTATCCCTTCAAAAAGGCTATTTCTGTTACTGAACCTTTCCTTTAAAACTCATGTACACTATATGGACATAAGTATTGGGACACCAGACCATTTTACCAACAAGCACTAATGATATTACAGCCAAATCCATCGACTTAAATATGGAGTTGCATCCTTTGCAACTATAACAGCTTACACTCTTCTTTTGGAGTTTCTGTGGGAATTTGTGTCCATTCATTCTGTAGAGCATTTATGAGGTCAGACACCGAGGTTGGA
This sequence comes from Brachypetersius gabonensis, assembly GCA_037577145.1. Classification (NCBI taxonomy): domain Eukaryota; kingdom Metazoa; phylum Chordata; class Actinopteri; order Characiformes; family Alestidae; genus Brachypetersius; species Brachypetersius gabonensis. The sequence goes on along the minus strand of JBBJLR010000087.1, from coordinate 3,981,504 downwards.
TGAGAAGGCCTGGTTCATAATCTCCATTCCAGTTCATCCCAAAGGTGCTGGATGGGGTTGAGATCAGGACTCTGTGTGGCCAGTCAAGTTCTTCCACATCAAACTTATCCAGCCATGTCTTTATGGAGCTCACTTTGTGCACTGAGACAGTCATGCTGGAATGTCTTGGTCTACTGAAGCATTAAGATGAAAAACAGATGTGTCCCAATACTCCATATTGCAACTCCTTAGAATTTTCTATATAATATATACATATATTTTGAGACTATGTGTAATATTTACAGACTTCAAGGCTGTTTAATTCCAGAAAAGTGATCATATAAGCCCTTTAATGTACTGATAGGCATCGCAATAGCAATTTGTAGCAGAATAATTGCAATATTGAAATAAGTATCTAAGGGTAAGGTACCATTCTGATGAAAATAAAGTTAGGAGGGATGAGAAAGAGAAGAGAGACTATGACACAGTAGTGATCTCAGGGTTCTATAGACCTGTAGTTTGGCGTTCTGGGTCTGCAGGGTGGTGTTGTTCTCCTGCAGTGAGGCGGTCTGTCTCTGCAGGGCTAGAATCTGAGCCTGGAGATTACTGCTCTGAGTCTCGAGCTGTTTCAGCTGCGTGCGGAGGGCCTGCTTTTCGGCTTGAAGAGTTGCATTCTGGAAGAATGTACATACATAGTCACTAATGATGTACCAAATACCAAATGAGGACCTGTATGTAGTGAATAACTTTGAGGTTATTTTTTTAAATGCCTTAAAATATCTATTTTTATAGTGCAAACCCTTAATATGCC
>JBBJLR010000087.1:3940531-3963669 GCA_037577145.1 Brachypetersius gabonensis | reverse complement strand
AGACAGACAGAGAGACAGACAGAGAGACAGACAGAGAGACAGACAGAGAGACAGACAGAGAGACAGACAGAGAGAGAGAGAGAGAGAGAGAGAGAGAGAGCAGTAGTCACCAAGGGGTCGGACGTCCACCTCCACCATCTGTCCTGCTCGTTTTAAACCGTTAGATAATCCAGGCTCCTCTCCTGCATAGACAACTTGTGTCTGTGAACCTTCAGACTCCGGTCGCGGCCGGAGGAGACGTGGAGTTTTGGCATGGGGAGCATCATGCACCTTCCCTGAAAACAACCACAGGGCAAAACGCGGGGCACGCAGCGTTCAGGATTACTCCTGGAAAGCAATTCATCATTTCTTTCTCTTCGCTGAAGAAAGACATTGTTGGACACAGTGATTATAAAAGGAATGATGAAATTCAGCTTAAAAGTCCAACAAAATTGAAAACTGTTCCTAGAAATCCATGTGGTGGAAGGTAACAAGGTAACACCACACAGAAGCCGCTTAAAATGCATTTCTGCGAGAAAACGTGAAGCGCGATTGTGTGGTTGCTGTATCTGGAGACACTCAGACGTTTGTTTAATAAATGTTGGGAGGGCTCTTACCAAGCCATTCATGGGTATGGCTGAACGCGTAGCCATTCACGGACTCATTACTTTTAACTAAACCACAACAAACAGAATCTCACATCATTTTTATATAACAGACCTGAGCTCGTTTCTAAGCGCATCGTGTGTTTTGCGCCATGTTTTTTTCCCCACACCCTCCGTGTGTGTACAACACTCTCTCCGTCAGACTCTCAACCATTCTCTCTCTCTCCAACTATGTTTCAAATGATCAACCGATCACAAAGTTATATACAAGCGCCCTGCACTGATTGCTAATGGTCGTGTTGACCCGAAATTCAGCAGGAGCTTGGACGAGAAATGGCGCCTAAAATGAATGAAGCTAAAACAACAGCCGATGAAGTCATTGATAATAATCCTCAAGGGAGGGCTTACTGCAGATGGAAGGTTGCAGCATGGTTTTCCACATTCCAGAGTCTTGCAGAAGTATTACCTCTTGATAAAATAGACTTTTCTTTACTAAAAATACACGAGTATCCAACACTAAACTAGTCACCTACAGGCCGTAGCTCTCAGCCACACCTCTTAAAGATAAATCTGTGAAGACAAATGGCAAACTAACTGCCTGGAGTCGTTCTTCTGGATAATGACCACTTATGTCAATACGGCAGGAGCTCTACTTTAGGAGAACAAGTATTGATTACGAGCCAGATTACAGTTTGCCAGGAGTTTTGCTGGAGCGATAACGGAAGTAATGCCAACAAGTTCCTTTCATTTCTGCCTGCCAAATTCAATTAAATGCTACAAAGGGCAGGACTTTACATCTGCCAGGTTCCGTATTTCAAACAAGATGAGTGGTGCTGGAACTTCTTGGCAAAAGGGAAATAAAAACATTGACTTTATTTGTCAAATGTGTGATGGAAAGGCCATCGCACATTAAGAGAGACAAATCTCTGGCTTAAGGAACAGGCCTGTGTACTTTGCTAAAGATTTACCAGTGTCCAGAAGTGTTAACCAGTTAACATGCCTGCCAGTTAACAAAGACCTGCTTCACTTAACTCTGAGACAATGTGCCTTCTGTCCGAGAGCCATGCTGAGAGGATGAGTGCCAACAGCTGCCCGGAGCTGAGCGCCAAAACGAACCGCTTAAAAATCCTCCGTTCGTGAGGAGGACTTCAGCTCTGCGGCACAGTAGGAGGAAAAAAGATCTGCGTTTACGTCTCTTAACACACAGGATAATAACATGCTGCGACTCGGGCCGGTGGGTGGGCCGGGGGTATTGTATACTTTGAAAACCAGGTTGAAAGGACACATTTACCATGAATGAGGCGCTTGACTCTGTTTAAACTGAGATTTCAACACTTCTCTATTAAAACTGACAACACAGGCGCTGGGCTGGTAGTCTGCAAGGGACCAAAAATACAGTCTATGGACATAAGTATTGGGACACCTGACCATTATACCAACAGGGACTTTAATGACTGCATTGAAATCCAGAGACTTTAATATGGAGTTGGTCCCCTCTTAACAGCTTCCACTCTTCTTGGAAGAATTTGTTTCTGTGGGAATATGTCCATTCATTCTGTAGAGACACTGGTGCTGGACAAGAAGGTCTGGATCACAAGCTCAGTTCCAGTTCATCCCAAAGGTGCTGGATGGGGTTGAAGTCAGGACCGGATCGGTCAAGTTCTTCCACACTGAACTCATCCAGCCATGTCTTTATGGAGCTTGCTTTGTGCACTGGGTCACAGTCATGCTGGAATAGAGAAGGTTCTTTTCCAAACTGGGTCCACAAAGTTGTAAGCATGGTACTGAAGCATCAAGCATCACTGGAAGTAAAGGGTCTAGCACAAGCCCTGAGAAACAGGTGCGTCCAAATACTTTTGTCCATATAGTGACTGAACACAGTACAACACCTTTAAAAGAGAAGTTATAGTAGTAGATGTATTGTGAATTAGTACAGGTTTTTACAAGCAAGAGCATAGAATTGGACAACTCTTGCAGGTGTGGGCCTCAGTCTCCACTACACCTTAAAAAAGTTCAAGTTGTTAAGACGAATGGGAAAAATCAATACCCCTCTAGCTGTTTGCCTTCATAAACAGCGATAATGAGTACCTCACATGTCCAAAATCAATGGGAAAAAACAATTAATATTCGCACTGACCAATAAAGCTCAAAAAATGTATGTGGCGAACAAATTATTGTGAATCTTGAAGACATTTCAAAGACGTTTCTGATGTATGACTTAGAAAGCGGTTTCTATAAATGTGAATAGTGGTTCATTACCACTCACCAACCAGCATGGGCACCTGACAAAAGCATTTCATGCCATTTGCATTCTGGAGAAGAGACACTATTAGCCTCTACTGAGCAAGAAACTGCGATTATGCGTTGGCTGCAGGCTTTTTCCAGTGATAATGTGAAGATTTCAGTATGATTTAAATATGATGCAGCTAAAGAACAGCAGGAGAAATGAAACAGGCCAGATCTTGTATCCGTATAGAGCAGTATTTCCATGTATGCAGCGTGGCTCCGACCTGTAAATTACATTAGTTTTTGTCCTGAGATGCAGTTTCTGAAGTGTATGACAAGAAATCGTCTGGATTTTGTCATTTTTGCACACGTTTCTGCCTTTGTGCTTTAACAATTCAATTCAATTCAATTCAGTTTTAATTATTCAGTGCTTTTTACAACCAAGTTGTCACAAAGCAGCTTTACAGAGTCAAGGTTCGAGCCCTTAGTGAACCAAAGGTGACAGAGGCAAGGAAAAACTCTCTAAACTGCAGGAAGAAACCTCGGGAGGAACCAAGACTCAATAAAGGAACCCATCCTCCTCAGTTTGACCCAGAGAGAAAGGAAAAGAGAGAAGGCCTTCATGATTGAACATATCGACAGACTGGCCATCTATGGTTAACAGAGTAGCTGGGTGTCTGTAACCCATAACAACGGGAACAACAATCGGGGCTTTAAACAGCAGTCGCCCATGGCTGGGGGAGGAGCAAGCAGTGAGTCAAAGCAGCCAAACCAGTCGAGGACATCAGTGATCATGAATGTTACCCAGGCTGTACTTACATCTGAAGCATGACCTCGTTCAAGTAGGCGCCGTCCACCAGTTCAATGTATTCTGAAAGCTTGCTTCCATCGTTCATGCTCGGCTGGACCACGGTCTTCACCTACAGACATTCAAACACGCGTCAATAATACACAGGGCTATCGGGTAATCATTATCACGACATCGGTCCCAACAATACTGATATCAACATGCGAACAAGTCTCTAATAAATCAGTGGTTCTGATATAGTGACCAATCACAGCTCCAGGTGAGTTACTGGGTGTTCTAATGAATCGAAGTCTGCATGTAAACCAACAAAAGTCTAATTTTTTACTTTTTTTGGCGAGGCTTTGCATGAATGGGTGAGCTAAACTGCTATGACATTTTGTACTGTATATATGGGAGTTAATCCATTTATAATAATATTTACAGATTTTAAGTAAGAAAAGTGGTGATATGAACTATAATATATCAAAAAAGGCTACAAAATTGCAATAAGAAGCAGTAAAATCACAATACTAATATTCTACATATGTAGGGCAGCTGGAAATAGGCTGTTTTTGTAGATAATTTTCATTTATACACATATACACATATATGCACACACACACAAAGTGAAGATAAGGGCCCTCTACAATGTTAAAAAGGCAACATAATCACAATACGCAGTAAAATTGCAATACTAATATTTTTGGACTGTATATATTGGAGGAAATGCATCTTTGGAAGCAATATTTAGCCTTTTTAGGTCCAGAAAAGTAATGATATGGGCCCTTTAATATATTAAAAAGGCAGCACGGTTGCAATAAGAAGCAGTAAATCCCCAGCACTGATATTCTGTAGCTGTAATTCAGTAGTGTAAGGAGGAATCCGGATCTCACCCAAGCCACCAGAGGAGTGAGCAGAAACTGCTCCAGCAGAGGCGTGAACACCTCGTTTTCCATCTTTTGCTCCGAGCTTCTTCCTCAGAACTACTCCGGGGGTGTCGGCTGAGAGGGGAGAGTCGATTTAAAGGCTGCTTCTGTGGTTCCTGATCATCTCACACTCGTTTTGGGGGGACAGAAGTCATTCTACAAGCCCACACAAAGGTCCAGCTGTGTGAGGAGAGACCCCAACCTGAAATACCTGCAAATATCGGGCAGCCTCAGCTTTAAAGGGCATTATCTCCCTCTCCTAACACTTACGGGCTCTTTAATGTCACGTTAACCTTAAATCTTCAAAACACACAAAGCCCGGACCCTAAAAAAGCAGAAAATCCCAGGAACATCGTCGTTTTCCTTCAAAGTCGACCAGAACGTCTCGGGCGATCTAAAGATCAGAATGAACCGAGGAACAGAAAACGGTGGGAAATCTCCAGAAGTAAAGGTTAAAAAGGTCCGCGTTCTTCAGGTCATCCTGTTTTCCAGACAGCACGTCTGTCCTCCACCAAACGGAGAGAATAATCCCATTGACGGAGCACCTCCGGGAGAATGGACCTCTGTTCTGGCAGCTCCGTATCTCTCTCTCTTCTCTGTCTGAGGAACTGAGACTCGCTTTGATGAACCGACTCTTTTCAACCGATACACAGAACAGATTCACTCGAGTCCCAACTGAATCGCACAGCTTTTTTTTTTTATTATTATATATTATATTTACTATTTATTTATGTACTTTTATTTTTGTCATTTGGACATTACCACTCAAATTCTTGCCCCACTGATTTTCTTTTAAACTGGTAAGTTGTTGAATGAACTATTAATGAAAATGTGTGAAATAAAGCCAGTTTCCTTTCTAAGAGGAGAGAATCTGTAACAGTGTAGGTCTGACTCCTATTAACTGGTTGTTGGTGATACAGAGTCAAATTCTAGACTTTCTTTTAACTTTAAATGCACTCGTTACTGTTCCAGCACTTAATAGCTCGTCTGGAGATCCACATTATCATTTTAAATATATTAGGGGGCTTTTTGTAGGTGATGCATAACAAAGACTCAAATGGTGAAAATACGGTAATTTGTTAGTAAAGAATACTGAGTGTATTTGTTAGTAAATATTAAGTGAGTAACATGATACCAATATAGAAAATCACAGTTTGTGCTAAATATTTGACACAAAACCCCACATTAAATGAACAGGATATGGTTAAGAAGTTGATTCATTAAATTGGAATTAGACTCAGTCACTGAATCACTGCATACCGACGAGATGAAAATGAAGCCACTCGGTTCAAAAGAGTCGGTTTAGTAAATTGGTCCGATTGGTCCGTTTACCATTAGTAACGTGAAACTGATTCTTTTCAAATCGTTTTGTCCTCCAATGAGAACGCGCATACACTACATGCACAAAAGTACTGGGACGTTCCTGTTTTTTAGGGTTTGTGCCCTTACTTCCAATGAAGGACAATTTTAATGCACCAGCAGCCCAAGACATTCTGGACAACGCCATGCAAACGACTTTGTGGACCTTTAGGGGAAGAACCTTTTCTATTCCAGCAGGACTGTGTCCCAGTGCACAAAGTGAGCTCCATAAAGACCTGCTGGAGGAGTTCAGTGTGGAAGAACTTGACTGTCCACACAGAGCCCTGACCTCAACCCCATCCAGCACCTTTGGGATGAACTGGAACGAAGATTGTGATCCAGACCTTCTCGTCCAACATCAGTGCCTGACCTCATAAATGCTCTACAAATTTTAAACCAATGTAAAAGTTTTTCAAGATTGTATTCGGTACTTTGTGTTTCTTTGTTAACCTACAGAGTGTTTTAAATAAAGCATACATGTAATATCAAAGTAAATACCAAAGTTCTGTTCGAAATTATGCTGCCTCCCTCACGTCATGTGAAGTATCAGTGGGTCTCTTACTCTGATTATATTTATGAAATTATAAAACTGCATACTGAAGATATTGAAGACAGTATGATTACAGTTGATTATTATTGATATAAATACATATTTTGTGCGCATATACATATATAAATTAGAAGTAGCTAGACTGGGCTGATCATGTTTTCATAATTTTCATGGTTTCTTTGTTCAGAGCACATGTGCAGTACTGCAACTACACACATGAAACAGCGCTCTCTGGTGGTGATGAGTGTAAAATGAGATTTGCTGGCCTCATAACGTACAGTTGATGGACAAATGTATTGGGACGCCTGGCCATTCCACCAACAGCGGCTTTAATGACACTGCTTTCAGATCCATAGACTTTAATTATAGAGTCGGTGCCTATATTAAAATGTATGGATCTGGAAGAATTTCCATCCACACGATTTGGGAGTTTCTGTGGGAATGTGTGTATCCATTTATTCTGTAGAGCATTCATGAGGTCAGGCACTGAAGTTGGACGAGATCGGTCTGGATCACAATCTCCGTTCCAGTTCATGCCAAAGGTGCTGGATGGGGTTGAGGTCAGGGCTCTGTGTGGCAAGTTCCTCCCGACTGAACTCCTCCAACATGTCTTTATGGAGCTCGCTTTGTGCTCTGGGACACAGTCATGCTGGAATGGAAAAGGTTCTTCCTCAAACTGGGTCCACAAAGTTGGAAGCCTGGCGTTGTTCAGAATATCTTGGTCTGCTGGTGCATTAAAATTGTCCTTCACTGGAAGAAAGGGGCCCAAACCCTGGAGAACAGGTGTCCCAATACTTATGTCCATTTGGTGTACATTTTACTAAATACAAAATCCTGGAATATGCATACAGTATGTAACCATGGAGACATGTTAAAGGATGTCCATATGTAATCTGACTACACTTGTCATGTTGATTGAAACAGAATGACCCACATGAGCGGAAGCCCCTCGCCCGTCCCGTGGAGCTGTTAATGAAACCTAAATGATTCAGACCCCCCTCCCCACTGAGCGCAGACCCCAGGGCGATTAAAACATACAGGGGATAAAGTGGGACGCGACAGCCAGCCACCATATTGTCCAATTTTAGAGATTAAACCGGGGAGACGGATGAGTTGTACTGGATTGAATTCACAGTAGGAATGATAGTGAAGTCTTGTATGGACTCTTGTAAGGGCCATGCAAATGACCTTGAAGCCAACAAATCGCTTTCAAAAATCTTAAAAACATACAAATATAGGATTTTATTTTTAAAAAATGTCAGATGAGTTATGTAGTCCCTTAGGAATCGTAATAAGGTAAGACATCATTTTAGTCCCATGAGTGGAACATTTTCTCTGTATCATTTGGATCATATGAACACAATTAACTCAATAATTTGGATCATATGAGTGTAATTAACTCAATAATTTGGAACATATGAGTATAATTAATTCAATAATTTGGATCATATGAGTGTAATTAACTCAATAATTTGGAACATATGAGTATAATTAATTCAATAATTTGGATCATATGCGTATAATTAACTTAATAATTTGGATCATATGAGTATAATTAACTCAATAATTTGGATCATGAGTGTAATTAACTCAATAATTTGGATCATATGAGCATAATTAATTTAATAATTTGGATCATATGAGTATAATTAACTCAATAATTTGGAGCATATGAGTATAATTAATTCAATAATTTGGATCATGAGTATAATTAACTTAATAATTTGGATCATATGAGTATAATTAACTCAATTATTTGGATCATATGAATATAATTAACTTAATAATTTGAATCATATGAGTATAATTAACTCAATAATTTGGATCATATGAATATAATTAACTCAATAATTTGGAGCATATGAGTACAATTAACTCAATCATTTGGATCATGCGAGCACAATTAACTCAAATATAGACCACATGAGTTCAATTAACTCAGATATTTTAACATATGAGCACAATTAATTCAGATCACATGAGTGCAATGAACTCAATAATTTGGATCATATCAGTACAATTAACTCAATTTGGATTAGATGAGTACAACTAACTTAAATCATTTGGATCACATGAACACAATTAATGAAGTATGCATCATTAAGCGAGTTGGAAATCACAGCACTTTCTAAAAACCTCCCAGGTCCAAATTCATGTATCATCTCCTGAAAGCTCCTGACACACCAGCACTGCAGTCTGTCAGACATGCAATTACTGCGGCGTCACCCGCCACGATAACCGCATCTGCCATTACCGGGGAGGGAAACGGCTGACATGGAGACGTTGCCATGCCTACAGCCACCATGCAGCAGCTGCAGCGCATTTCACTGGTGTAGAGACTTTAACTCGCAAACCCCTTCACTGCAGGCTGGGAGGGAACATCCAACATCCAACATGATGGTGGTGCTGTATGAATCACTAAAAGTGAATATTGTTTAATAATTAGTATTATGATACTATCCAGCATCACCACTGAACATCACCATACCTGTAGATACACACAATATGGACATAAGTATTGGGACGCCTGACCATTACTCCAACAGAGACTTCATGTGACTGTGCATTCAAACCCATAGACTTTAATATGGAGTTGATCCCACTTTACAGCTATAACAGCTTCCACTAATCTAGGAAGGCTTTCCACTAGAGTCTGGAGTTTCTGTGGGAATTTGTGTCCATTCATTCTGTAGAGCATTTATGAGGTCAGACACTGATGTTGGGCGAGAAGGTCTGAATCACAATCTTCATTCCAGTTCATCCCAAAGGTGTTGGATGGGGTTGAGGTCAGGGCTCTGTGCAGCCAGCCAAGTTCTTCCAAACTGAACACTGAATCCAACCATGTCTTTGTGGAGCTCGCTTTGTGCACTGGGACACAGTCATGCTGCAATAGAAAAGGTTCTTCCCCAAACTGGCTTCACATAGTTGGAAGCATGGTGCTGTCCAGAATCTCTTGGTCGGTTGAAGAATTAAGATTGTTCATCACTGGAAGTAAAGGGTCTAGCCCAAACACTATTGTGTCCCAATACTTTTTTACCATATAGTGTATATCAAAATAACAATGAAAACCTTCCACCAGTCAATGTACTCTGTTAACAGTAGGCTGTAGTTGCTAAGCAACCCAATTACTGTGGCTTTTAATAAGGTCAACATTAGAGTATTCAGCCCATGTGTACAGTAATATATGCATCAGCGTGGCTCATTTAATAACTATGTCCCAGAAGCAGAGGAGATTGGGGTATAACCTTTACGATTTTTTTGTTAAATAACTAAAATAATTAATAATTGATCAAATTTTAAATACATGCAACCTACATGCCTTCATTCCTTTTCAACAATAATAACGATAATAATAAAACACCCCAGCTCTCTTAGAACTTCATGAGTTCACCGGTGTCTTTAATTATTTGGATCAGGTATTGTAAATTTGATCTGGAGCTCGATCAAATAACAAAAACTAGAACATGTTTTATTCACATTTACATGAGTGGGACATGTCATGTTAAAATGAACTGCACTAACCCAGCTGGCTATACGATTGTTTATAAGCTTGAAATGGCACCAAAACCCAGTTCAAATACTATAGGTGTGAATTGTGAGCCTTTTATCCAGCCTGAGTGTTAATTGCGCCCCCTTGTGGAGAATCTTCAGGCTGCAAAATAACAAGGTCCGTGAGGTGCTCCACCTCCTAAAATGATGAAATAGACTGCTGCTCTATTTACAGCTGATTCGTTTTGTCTTATAACCAGCCCTACGCTTCTCTGATGTATTTTCTAGATTGTATATCATATTGTCTCTCCCCCCCTCTCTCTATTTATATAGTGTATTTAAATAGTACAAACATGCATAATCTTTTATACACATACATCAGTATTACATGTACATACATCTATTGTTTTCCTATAGATGCAGATTGTAAATTATTGTATTTTTACATATTGTACTTTTATACTGTCGCGCTTGAGAGACACCATCAACCAGAATCAAATTCCTTGATTCTGGCCCATAAACATGATTCTGAAAACATCTCTGAACATCTACTGATCCTCTCTGCAGCAGCTTCAGACTCTTCAGGGTGTGCTTTATGACTGCAACCCACTGAGAGTCATATGAGAACATAATATATGGTCAGAGGTCTACACAGAACACAATGTAGTGTTTAATTTATTTACCCTCTGAGGCATTGACTCTAGTCTTAACCATTTCTTCCAAGGCTTTCCTGAATGCCTCTTTATGCAGTTGCAGGAGGTGCTGGCTGATCAGGCCTATTGCAGTTCATGAAAACTGTCCTGGTGAGGAGCAAAGACATCAATGCATGGAGACACTCGTGAGAAAGAAGTGATCCATCACCTGGAATATGGCTGGAATCAAAATATACAATATTTTCTGTTTACATTCATGCTCAGCATTTACTAATTCAGACTTTGCTTGTGCTACCAAAGGAAACATGGGTATGACCACCATGGGTCTAAAAACAGAAGAATACAAGACAGAAAAAGGAGCAAAGAAGAAAAAGGAGCAGCTAGAGTGTGCAGCAAAACCATATTTTTCAGAGATTTTATAAATGATCATCCTTGTTTAGAATCGGGACCAAAAAAGAAGCCCAAACTGCCACAGCAAAGCAAACGGTGATCAGGAGGTTAGTATTTAGCTCAAAAAAGAGAAATTAATTCTCAAGTTTCAAGCAACAAGTACAAATCTAATAATTTTTAAGCCCTGTGGAGCCTCAGTGTTTAGGCAAAACTAGGCCTAATACTAAATTACGACAAAGAAAATGATCCAAAACCAAAGAAAACAACAGGTCCCAGTTAAGTCCAGAGCTAATGGGTGATTAGACATGTATATAAAGACTGACAGTTTCAAAGTGCACTAATTACCTCTCAGTAAATAAAACACTGTCTATTCAGCCTATAGAAGTTCAGGTCCACCAACCTATGATGAAGTTATAAATGAGGTGCAAATAAGGCGCAATACATGGCAGCCAATCAGAAGAGAGATCATTTACATACATTAGTCCTGAAGACACAATAAGCAAAAAGTAATAAAATGAGGTTGGAAAACAGCCACTAAAAAACACTCGGAGTGAAAAGATATATCAAGAAAACCGTAGGATACAGGTCCTTTAATTATGAAATGTAGATTATTTTTTTAAAAGCAGCTTCACTTTTTATTAAAATTCAACAGGGAATACGGCCTAAACTGCACGAAATTACATATAAAACAACCTTGTAAAACTGGTTGGAGCTTTTTGGTGCATTTTCACGTTGAAAGACAGCAGATTAAATTAGACCACTTGTTTAATGCCAGGCTCAAATTTAATATGAATTCTTTTTTTTCAGTTATCAAATGTATACAAATGCTCTAGAGTGGAGATAATGGTAGTAAATGGACTTGTACAAAAAAAATTATAAAATAAAATCATGGAGAGAAACAAAAACAAAGCCTTCAATACTCAAGTCTAAGTCACCTGGAAACGATGCAGGTTGGATTTGAACACTTTCAGATCGAGGGAGGCCCAGCCGTGCTGAAGACCCAGCAGGTCCAGCGCTGAAGCCCTGACCAATCAGATCACGCTCTGGATTATTAGACAGTCGCTAAAGCACGGCTGGAAGAAAGGAAGAAAGAAAGAAAAAAGGACGTTCTTCAGGGCCCCCGCGATCTCAACAGCGAGAAGAACATCTAGGTTCCAGCCAAACTATTAGCGGTCAGTATTTAACACTTAAGGAACATAGTGTGCTGGTGAGAAGTAGTATCTGGTGACGGAAGTCGCCGCCGAAGAGAGCCTGCACTCCTCAGAAAAGACGAACGTGTGGATACGCAGATGGACCTTCGGATGTGGAAAGTCTTCATGACCAAGTGAATTCAGTCACATGACACAGACAACCCTCAGACATGCTCCAGTCAGCTGCAAAATGGCTTTTACTGCAGTTTAATACACGTTATTAAAATTCACAACGTCTGGTTTTTCTTCAAAGAAAGAAATGAAATTCAATTAAAAAGGGGTTAACGGTGACGTCACCTTTGCTGCGTTTTCAAAAAAAATTTTAAACAGGGGAAAAAAAATTGTACACTGGCAGGAGTAGGAGTCCCCCTTTTCAATAAAAAAAAAAAATCATCACTGGAGGAGAGAAAACAATTAAAAAGGAGGGGGAGACACAGCTGTACACTACTCGTAATACAAGATTTCAAACATCCAGTCAAGGACAACGAGGAGTTCTGCTCCATGTCTATTTTCCCTGTTTCGCTTCGTCCTCCCCATTTAACTCGTCCCCTCCACCCGACCTGGACCGAGAAAGTAAAGAGGAAAAGAGGAAAAAAATGCATGGCTCGGTAGGCTCCGCCAATCAAGCTTCCAATACTAAGTGGCTAGTCCTGCTAGGCTGACTGGCTCTCGTGTTAAACCCCTGCCCCACCGGTGGGAAAAAAAAACAAGCAAAAAAACCCCGCAGTCGTGAAGAAGTTCTGCACACCTGCTGGTAACCTGGTATAAGAGGATCACGTTGGGGGGAGGGAGGGACGGGGGGAGGGGGATTACGAGCGCCCAGCTGACCGCGGCTCAACGTCAGCTCCTCTGCTGCCCAGAGTCAAGAGGTTCTTGTGTGGGAGCGAAAGGAGGAGCAAGGGAAGAAGGGTGGGGGTGGGGTTGGGGAGGTGTGTTCGGGTCCCTAAGCCCAATCGACTGGGACTCAGTGGCACCATGGGACATCAGAGTAGATGAACTTCAGCTGCGGTTTACGAGCCCAGTCTGGGCCGTTTCCGTGGAGACATCTCCTCCTCCTCGTCCTCCTCTTCGTCGTCTTCTTCGTCTTCGTCATCCGGGTAGTCCACGAGTCCAACTAGTCCTGCCTGTGGAGGTATACGAACAATTTTTTATGGAAAAATAACCTTGTTTTAGTGCTAATGACAAAATATTGACAAAAGGAAACCTTTAAAAAAAAAAGAAAAAGAAATAGCATGTCAACATCCCAGTGACAAAACAGCTTTATTAATAAAAGAGTTTCAACATGCAAAGATCTACACTATATGGACAAAAGTATTGGGACACCACTTAATTGTTGAATTCAGGTGTATCAATCACATTCATTGCCACTGGTGAATAAAAATAAAACAGACCAAGACATTTTGGACAACGCCATGCTTCCGACTCTGTGGACCCAGTTTGGGGAAGAACCTTTTCTATTCCAGCAGGACTGTATCTCAGTGCACAAAGAGAGCTCCATAAAGACATGCCTGGAAGAGTTCAGTGTGGAAGAACTTGACTGTCCACACAGAGTCCTGACCTCAACCCCATCCAGCACGGAGATTGTGAGCCAGACCTTCTCATCCAACATCAGTGTCTGACCTCATAAATGCTCTACAGAATTAATGGACACGAATTCCCACAGAAACTCCAAAATCTTGTGAAAAGCCTTCCAAGAAGTGTGGAAGCTGTTTGGGGGACTACCTCAACATTAAAGTCCCTTTTGGTGTTATTGTCAGGCGTCCCAATACTTTTTCTCAGTTGACTTATTTGACTTTTAGGTGTATGCAATAACCGGAGCAATATTTATTACTGTAAAAATTAGTTTTTTTATATATTTAAATATCCAGATTTGCAGATTAAGCCTTTGAGAATTTCAGCAGCTTGTGTCCTGATGTTCATATGAGACATTTTATTCTATTGCAGACCACACCTGCCTTATTCAAACGTCCGTTTAGGGAAACTAATAGAAAGACTAGTCTGAGTATTTGCATATTATTCAAATAACCTTGGCCCTCCCAACTGAACAGCAAGTGTGAGGTACAATCTGAACAACCCAAACCAACCTTCACCACCGGGGTAGAGGGCAGTGCTGCTGCTGTCTTGCCTGAGGATCCGTTGGGACTGGCAGGAGAAGCAGACGAGGCTGGTTTGCTGCTGGCACCGTTGGTTCCGTTGGCTGCCCCTGCAGAATGAGAGAAGGTAAACTTAAAGCTGCCAGTTGCCGTCCGCTTTGGAAGGTTCTCTTTGTCCTCACTTTCTTTAACTGCAACGAGAAGAGATATGTGTGAGGAAGGGTGAAAGCGCCTTTCCAAAGAAGTCATTTATATTGGGGGAAGGAAGGGACAAGAAAATAGACTGGGATACCTTTTTTTGCCCCCATATACTTTCCATACGTCTCTGGAAAGTCTTCATCCACTCTCTTCTCTCCTGTATCTGCTTCATCTTCATCCTCATCTTCATTAAACCACATTTCTTCATCATCATCAAGGGATCGAGCATCGCGGCGGAACCTGGCACACATCAAAAGTTAAAACACTCATTAACACATTTCTCTTTACCATAAATATGTATGAAATGACACTTATCTATAAAAATGAACAAAAGAGGCTGGCAATTGGAATAAGGAGAACATTATATACTTCAATTATTGCTCGTTTTATTCCCACATTAAAACTGACAGAAGATTAATCAGATTATTATACTGAAAGTGATATTTCTGGACCAACCTGTTGAGCCCCCGGCTCTGCCGGTCCTTCTCTTGCTCGTAGCGGCCCTTCAGGCCTTTGAATGTTTGAACGTACTCAATGGATTCAAGTGCTTTGTAGAAGTTGTCGACTATGTGAGCGATGAGCGATTTTATGTCCTCCTGATATCAAGAAACCAAAGCATTTTAAGATCAGAATGATTACAGAATTACAAAAGTCATTTATTTTTTTCTTCCTTTCATAAAGGACTTCTTACCACTTTAATGAATTCAAATAATTCTATGATGGCGGAGTTGAGAAGATTATATCTTGTCCCGTTGTCCAACAAAGCATTAATGACTGGCTCAAACAGGTTCCCTTTAATGATGTAGCGGTTATAATACTCGTCTTTCAGTCCAATTATTCTTCTCATGAACCGCAAAGCACCTGTAAAGGTAGAACACAGTCAGAACATCTCGCTTTCAGTACTTTAATGAATCTGTTTTTATACCATTTCCAAAGTCATTTGACAAAATTCGTATTCTCTCCAATGTGAGAACTCTGCTTTAAACATGGCTCCTCTATCCTAAGACTGTCTTAAATGCATAAAATGATTTGGGTTTATATAGGGCACGTGCTGCCCCAAATACAAGGATATTTAATGCAAATAATTCTGTATTCTCTATCCACACCTCCAAAACTTGTGGAAAGCCTTCCACGAAGAGTGAAAGCTGTTAAGAGGGACTAACTCAATATTTAAGTCTCTTCTGGTGTTATGGTCAGCCGCTCCAATACCTTTTTCCATATAGTGTATCACATTACTCAAAGTATGCTACAAAGCAATATTTATCACTGTAAAAATACAATTTGTTTTTTTATATATTTAACATATCCAGATTGCAGATGTCCTGATGTTCACTCAAAAACGTATGAGACATAAAACATTTTACTCTATTCCAAACCATACCAGCCTTGTTTTTAGTCCTCCATGTGACTACAAAGAACATTTTAATGTAAAAAAAAATAACTTCTTCAAAGAGACTCACATAGTGCCAGGAACGTGTGTTTAGAGTTCATGAGCATCAGCACTCTACGCAGCAGGTCTTTATTCATTATGTAATTCTTTATGTGGTAAGTATGGTGCTCTACACAAAAGGTCAGCAGCTCCAGGATCAAAGCCAGCAGCTGAGCTGTCTGGAAATTGTCTGCAGGCAGAAGTATCAAGAGAGTAGATTAAAGCTTAAAACAGTGTAGCTGGTAATGTTTACAATGGGCTTCATGTATTAATAGCAAAGCCATGCTTACCTGGACAAACAGGATTGACCTTAGTAGATCCCTCTGGTAAATCTATGAAAACAAAAAAAGATTTCATTCATGTAATACAGGTAAACTCTAGGTATTATACAAATCCAAATCACACAAATTATAATAGGATAACGCTGAATCTATGTCAAAGAGTTCACCTTTTCTCTCCTCTGGTGTGTTGGCCAGTAGTGGGGCGGTGAGAACATGCATGCAGTACTTGTAGAAAAAGCTGAGAAATTCAGTCTTTTCTGTTTTCTGGGGACACAAAGTTCAAACAAGATGCGAAAGTAAACCTTAATACGTATTAGCAACCAAAGACAAATTTTAGCTTTGATCAAGGATTGAAAGAGCAGATAATACACAATCAGGCTTCAAACTACCCAAGTACAGCTAAAGCTCATCATCTGTGTTACTAGGGTGACAGAAAAAAAAAACCAGTGCCTTATCTACAGAATACATGAGTCAGTTCCAAAGGTCAGGTAGCTCCTAGGACATGCTTGACAGAGGGCAAGCGAAGCAGAAACATGTTTATTCTACTGTGCAGGGCGGAGATGGTGAATAGATGCTAAAAGACACAGCAGTAACTCACATTGGTAGGTGCCAGCATGTTCTCGGGGTCGATGAGGGTTCGCAGGAGCCCCATGAGCTGCACCGCCCCGCCCAGCTCAGGGTCCGAGTCACAGATCATTTGTTTTATAACCAGGTTTATCAGGAGAACATCCTGAAAGCACACACAGCTGTAAGTGCATCCCCAGTAATCCACAAGAAGATTGTACAAAAATATGCACGATCTACAGGAGTCGGGCGGTCTCTAAAATGTATTGTGATGGTACTGAAGTTGTATCTGTATCTCAGTCTGGTAACACAGTAACAAGAGTTTCTGACTCAATTCTCTCCACAGTTCCGTCCCAAAACCGCATCCATAAAGGCGGAGTGTTTTTTTTTGTCAGAGCTACTTTTGCTATTGTGGTCTTTTATTATTTCTAGTCTTGTTTGAGTGTTTAATGTTTTCTCTGTGTTCTTTATCCATGAAAAAAACCAAACCCAGAGAAGCTGTTAGTGATGTCCGGGATCACCCTTACGTTTCTCACAGAGTTAAAGATAAATTAAAGAGTTAAAGAGTCGTAGAAACTCCCACTGAAATGTATCTTTAGCCCAAACAGACAGTCGAGCTTGAACTTAATCCACTTCCCAGGTGTTAGTTTGTATTTGCACACAGTAAATATACAGTAGCCGCTTTCCATACCCAGCTGTTGTCATGACATTTTTCAATCAATCAGAAAGCAGCGACGCTGTCAGCTCTCTTTATGTCGTCAAGCAGCTCGGATTAGGGCATCTTTATATACAATACCAGTATAAAGTTTGGACACACCTTCTCATTCAACAATTTCCTGTTTTTATTATTTATTAGCTGTTTTTATTATTTTATTGAAAACAACACCTGTTGCTCTGATGACAGTTTTACACACTGGAATTTTTTCAATCAGATTCATGAGGAATCGACCTGGAATGATGTTTAATTAACAGGAGTTTCTTCATCAAGAGTTCATTAGTGGAATTTCTCTCCTTCTTATTGTGTTTGGGATCGTCAGTTGTGATGGTTGGGTTGGTCCACAGTTAGTGATCCTATTTCACTACAGTTCTACAGCACATAATGGCAAGAACAACTAAACTGTAAAGAAACAGTCCATCATTACAAAACATTCTGGTTTAACTCCATGTGTTCCTTTTAATCTACAATGTAGAAAATAACAAAAACAAAGAAAAAACATTACCAGTCAAATGTTTCACAGCTTTTCACTCAGAGTGTGAAAACATTTGATGACTGTTCCTTGTGCCAGTGGAAAAGCACCAAGTGTGTGCAGTTATAAAGTATAAAGTAGAGCTATATGCACTTAATGTACCTTTCAGACACCTAATGAAATCAGAACAACTGTCAGGGGACCCCCCAAAGATATGTAAAATAGACCATGAGCCAGATTCATTTTATACCAACATCATCATATATGACATCTGTATCAAAAATACATCTGTGAAACGGACATTTTACATTAAGACATGATTACCACTGTATATCAAACTAGCTGGAGTACCTCAGTTATTAATGAGATATACAACAATAACGGCAATATTAAGCACTGTACACATATTTGGGTGGCTCCTTACTTTGGGTTCACCCTAAACAATAAATAACAGATGTTGGTTTTTACATTCCACCAAATGTTTCATAATTTATTTGCAAGGATTTTCATGCTCTTCCGTGCTGGTACTCACATCATCATCTGCCTGCTGCGGCTCCTGCATTACGAACTCTCGGACCATGGAAGGACTAAACTCCACCAGATATGAGAAGATATCTGTGGCTGCGGCTCTCACTTGGAGGTCGTCCATACCCTAAAATAAAAACATTCTCGCATAAAACACAAACCAAAAGCGGCACTCTCTGATATCAGACACACTTCAGGAATGCAGACTGAATAAATTCAAACATAATGTGGCAAAATAAGGTTCTAAACACAGACAAGTGGAAAAAGGAAAGTAAAGTACCAAGAAAGGATCACTAATGTATGTTTTGGGGCACCAAATTCTCATCACCAGTACAATAATAAACTACACATTTAACAGTTACCAATACTGTTAACTAGGACCGCACGATATTAGGAAAACATGCGATATGCGATATAATGGTGTTGAGCGTTGCGATGGCGATATCACATGCGATAAGTGAGTAAAAACTTAGCCTTGATAGTGTTTGTAATGTTTATGTTTTTCTGCTTTAGATTTGCTGGTGATATAGACTCCAGACTATTCTATGCAGAAAAAAAATGCAACACTTCCATTCCATGGTTTTTTTTTTAAGAACTTAAACAACAGAGCATTTTAATGCCTCCCATAAAACACGTGAACATTGTTGAAAGAAAAAAAAAAAAGATAAAAAAAAAATGAACATAATTTAAATTATAGTTCCTAGCCAGAAAAAAAATAGCAAAAGGAAAACGCTATAACAGCAGCACAGAAGATAAGGAAACCATTTATTGCAGTTCAGACTTTTGCGATATGTATATTGTGCATGTTGATATCGCGATGATGGTAAATTTGCGATATATTGTGCAGCCCTGCTGTTAACTTTATAAAGTTAAATATAATTAACTGTTCATTACAGTAAAGGAAGGTAACTCACCATAATGATTTCCAACGCAGGGAGAATTCCTAGATTTGCTAACGTTTTGAAGAACGCATCTCTGTTCTGAGGTTGCAGTGTTTGTGAAAAAGCACAAAACTCTTTGAAAAAGTTGACCTGTGGAAAAAGAAGATTGTAGTTAAACAAAAAAATAGAAACAATAGTGTGACAAAACATTGATTAATAAGTTAATTTGGTCCACTTCTAGGTATGATCTCACCAACTCTCTTCTTTTCCCATCCTCTGTTGCTTCATCTGTGAGCTGAGCGAAGACTTCAGTCAGGAATTTCTCATCCTCCTGGTGATTAGGAGAAAAAAAATACTGAGCAAATAAACTAACTTAAAATAATATTAGCCAAATGTGTGTAGAAATATGATGGTATTAATCTGAAATTCAGGCGCTCCTACCTATTTTCAAGACACACACAAAAGAACACGTTGAAGACGTATAATTATATATAAAAAACCCACCACTTTGACACTGGTACTATTCTGAACCACACAGAGAAGATTTGACATTACTCAGGTAAAAATATATCTAGTCAATATACATAATACAATCATTTTAACATGTCACACAATAACTGCTTCAGAGACTCCTTGCCGCTCTCCATAAATATGCTTCTATCCAGCATTCTTATACTTTTCCTCCAATTCTGCTGACTTCAATACATGTGCTTGTACTTAGGAAAGACTTGCTGGCACCAAAAGTGCAGGTTCTCCAAAGTGGCATCTCTTAAATACGAGCTTCCATCTAAATTTCCACTCTCCACACCACCAAGACTGAGAGGGCTCACCTGAAGCATGCTAACTATTTCCACCTTATTGAAAAAGATGAATGACGTGAGCGTGGAAAGGAAGTTTTCTTCGAAGACGGATGGCGTGGGAAGGATGATATCCTGGATGTACTGCACCCGATATGTCTGGTGAATCTTCTGCCTAAGCTCTGAGTCCGTGATGGGGATGACCTCCTTAAATTTGGCGGTCTTGGTGAGGAACTCCCTGTGCCTCTTGGGCTGAACCAGGGCCGGGTCGTACTCCAGGCAGCCCACAACGTCCATGATGCAATCGTCAGAGAACATGACCTCGAACAGTGTGGCCTTGTTGAGGAACAGGACGCCACGCACAATCTCATAAAGGTGGTGCAGGCCTTCCCTGTTGTCCAGGTCTTCGCACGTCCTGAACAACTGCAGGAGCTTCTTGATGTAGCCTTCGCTCATGAACGCCAGCGCCAGCTTTTCCCGTCGGATGGGTGAGGAGAGGACGGAGGTCACCAGGTCGGCGATCTCCTCCAGGTGGGCCAGCTCACAGGCGGGCAGCTCCACCAAGTGGCTGGTCTCCGGCATCTCCTCAAAACGCTCCTCCTCTGACTCGTCTATGAGGTCCTGAGTGATCTCCAGCGAGGGATCTTTCCCTTGCACCTGAGAACAAAAACAATGAGATTAGACTGTGAGACTATGGGGCACAAACCTGTTTCTTGTTTCAAACCTACAAACTTGTTTCTATTATAAATCAGACCAATAATGCAACCAATAATAATCATAATACCACACCTTGCATTTAAGACATCTCTATTACTAGTTTATTCACAAATGTCAGTTTATGTAGTTTAGGTATGATGTGACATGGCACCAGTTCAAGAACAAAGAACAAATAAAGAAATGTAGTCTATAATAAATGTTACTATAAACACAAAAATTATGAGCGACAAGTGTGTGACTTCTTGATTCAGTTGTGTTTCAGAAATGACATGATTTATGCTTTTTATGTAGTTTTGAAACACAGGCTGTTATATACAATCAGTTCAGAGGTGAAATCAAGTTTATTATTGACATAAAACCTCATTATATTGAAACATGCATTAGACAAGTAGCAGAGTGTTTTGTTGTGTTTCTCTTGAGGTTAACCTGTTGCCCCAGACTGAGGACAGGCAATATAGACTAAATAGAACATTATAATAGCAGAGAACTAAACATGACAATTTTTTAAATTTTACTTTGCAGCCTCAATATCACAGCTAAATGATTCTGTAAGCAAGGGAAATCTATTTAAACAATATACAGTAGGCTGGAGCAATATGAATATATTAAACCTTAAGAGTATTTATTGCCATACTTGTCAGTTTTCTTTTCGAGGACCACAAATTCTCTTTTGTGAATCTCTTTTTATTTATTGCAATCAGTTTATGGAGCTTATATTCCTATATAAGCAAAATGTTATAAAATATTAGTTCTACTCAGGAGACCTACAGTTTTTCTATTCAGTTTCTGATCTCTGCACACAATGAAACAATATACAAAGCCTTTTGGGAGATTATTTAAAATTTTCCCTTGAAAAGAAATTATATTTTGGCCAAAAGTGAAGCAACAGGACCTAAAGTTGCTCAATTCAGTGTGTTTGGCCATTCTGGAAAACAACACTTAAGGAACAGAAGCAGAAGATTTGGAAGAAACAGTATTTATACAGAGCTGTTTACCTGACAAATCTTCTCCCAGATTTCATCACAACCCGCCTTCTCCTGGAAACTCAGAGCAAGATCATAATTTTCTGCTTCGGACCAGACAATAAGGGTATCCTGCAAACAGTGTCACACAAGAAACTCAAACTGGAGGAGTATTTATCAACTGCACCACAATGAAACAGAATAATTAATCTCTTTGTTGTTTTTAAAAAAGGCCTTTACTCACTTGTTGTTTTTGATATGCCGTGTTTGGGCTGATCTTCGACTCCAGCAGAAGAGAGCCTAAAAATATATATATTTTTTAAAAGATATCTGTGATGACAACAGCAGAACTTCCAACAGTGCATTACACCCTGACTAAAAAAAATAAAACATCAGATATAAAAGTGCCAAATGGACTCCTCCATTTAAACGTAACAAAAATATCAGTGACCCGAGGGGGTGACTTCACAGCCCCTTTTGTGAAAAATTGCGAGCGCCACCGAGTGTGTTGTCATGGCAACGCTCCAGGGATTCATCAGTAGGGCCCATGACCCACAGCGAGGAGTTAATGTTAAATTTGCATGTAAAAAAAAAAAACAAAACATTTTTCAGCTTATTCCACACCTTTATATATAATGTATGGCATTTGTGCAGAGTTATCTTGTAAACTATTGGCGTGTAGATGAGGCCAAGATATTAAACAAAGGGTTTCCTGGAGAAACATCTACAAGGAACATCTCTAATAGCTCTAAAACAAGGTTTCCCAGTACTGCTTTTGGTCTACATGTGGCCTGCAGTGTGTAGTGTTTGTTTTTAACTCAGCCCTGGTGAAAAACAGTACGTGACAGAGTGAAGCGTCACTCGTTAGATGATTAACACGAAAGAAAACATGATTCAAAGGTGGCCCAGCTAGATATCGTAGGTAAAGTCACTAAATTACTTGTCATTTACAGATACGTCCACGATACAAGTCAAATATTGTTCTTCGTGCAGACACACTGGTCAACACTCTGGGTGACCCACTGACAACCTGGTATCTTCTCTCCTTATCATCAGTCTTTTGATGTTGATAGCAAGAAACCCTCGATTGCCTTCACTCCACACCTTCCACCCAATCCGAGTTAATACCAAACTGATGAAGGTGGACTTGACTCAGCATATGAGAAGAAGCTCTTACAGCTTTGTTAAAGCTACTGTTAAATTTCTTTAACAGTAATGTACATTAACACATACACAAAAATTGGGAAAGGTATTTATTTATTTATATATATATATATATATATATATATATATATATACATACATACATACATACATACATACATACATACATACACACACATATATATA
>JBBJLR010000087.1:3921664-3933109 GCA_037577145.1 Brachypetersius gabonensis | reverse complement strand
TCACAAACTCATACTGGATTTAGTTCACTGATCCTGTTATAACTGATGCAGGTCCAGTGGTGTTTTATTAAACTCACCATGGCCAAGTTCTCTTCTGTTCATTCCTCCCATCTTCCCGATCTCATTGGTCGCATAGGGAGGAAACTGAGGGCAGAGACGGTGCATTCAGACACCAAACACTAAAACAGAAAACAAGGAGGAATCGAACACGCCTGATCCATCACTGGGAACACTCACCTCATAGTGAAGCATGAAGTTCTTGTCTCTGACCCCACTGTTAAAGAGGAGAAGAAAATCAGACGACTGAAGAGACGTTTCTTCACTGACAATAATGTGTTCATTATTATTTATGTTGCTGATCTTACTCCGTCTCTGGCATCAATCAGCCGGTTTTATTTAGTACTAAATGACACAAGTCTAATGAAACTGCGGCGCTTTACCTTAGAGCTGTGGTTATGAGGTCTGGTTTCACACTGGACTCTATGGAGTCGAATGTTACAGTGCACAACACCTGAAGGAGAAACCATGCAGAAATAAACACAGTAAATAATCTTTATTCAGAAAAACACATTACAACAGACTCAAATAAGCATTAAATAATATACTGGGCTTTTATGTCCATCAGTGACATTTCCCAACTTAGAAACAAGAAGTTTCTGTTATTGCTTGTGTGCACTTTTCTTGTAAAAACTGTATTATTATTAATAATAATAACATCATCATCGTTTAAAATTACAAACAATAACAGTAATACTGTATTATTGTAGCTGTTATTATTATTTGTTATTTGACAAAGACACTCCCGGCTCACCTGAGTCTGGCCCCTCTGGAAGAGGGCGGAGCCGTGCAGCGGCTTGAACACGTCCACCTCACAGGAGATATCTCTCAAAGACGTCAGGTCCCTTCCATCACACCTGACCACACAAACCACACAGACCAAGAGGCTCTAACAGCACGCTGCTCCACACACATCCTCAAAACACAGGATTTCAATGTCTTATAGCTTGAAGTTTCACTGCTGTGATAAAGGACGGATTATTTGAATGAAGCTCATTCAGAAACTTTCACATCCATTAAACTGCACTTACAGTGAATACTGCTACACTTCAGAAGCAGTCAGTTACATTTGTAATGGTTTTTTCTTTTGTGAAATGTCCTCTGAAAAGCATCATGAAAACGAATCAGATTTCTACGTGTCTCATTGAGACCCACTGATGTGATTTTCTGCAAATATAATTTGGATAAATGTAGTCTAGACATTATCTGGATACGGAATAGCACAAAGCAGCGGAGATATGGAGCAGCTCACCTTCTATATTCATTAAGAACTAAATTTCGGAACACCCCTTTAGACACGACGTCGAAGGCCTCGATCACTTCGAAAGGCTCTGCCTGGGGAAACCTTTCTGTAAAAGAACAGATATATTATATGCATACCAGCACCAGAATTCACCAGAGCACCCCCCGCCCAATTCATGACACTGTGCAATATTACATTTACATTTACATTTACGGCATTTAGCAGACGCTTTTATCCAAAGCAACTTCCATTCCCTACCTACAGGGGGCAGTCTCTCCCTGGAGCAACTTAGGGTTAAGGGTCTTGCTCAGGGACCCAGTGGTGGTGCTGAATGTAGGATTCGAACCCATGACCTCCTGGTCCAGAGGCAAGTATCTTACCCACTGAGCCCCTCCACAATATTCACTTACATGACTGTGCAATATAACTAATATCTATTCTCAGAGCATGTCTCAGCCATTGTACAGACTTGTATATGGGCGGACTACTGCTGCATTTTGTATTATATACAGGGTTGTATATAATGTGTATTGTTTACATTTTACATTTTACGTTTTCTATTTATTTATTTTCTTAATTATTATGCTGCCACCAAGAGCTACCAAAATGTTTTTCATTGTTCCAGTGACAATAAAGACTATTCTATTCTATTCTATTCTAAAAACAACACACACCTCTCATCTTTTCCTCGGTGTCCAGGCGTATTTTGTTTACAGCCTCATCTCTGGAAATCTGGAGAATCAAATAAACGAGATCACAGACATGCCTCTGCAGCGAAGAGCGAGGAGGAGAACGCGAGATACTGCAGTTACCTTGTCGTGGGAAAAGTCTGTGAAGACCGCATAGATCCTCTCACTGGCCAGTCTGGAAAATCACAACAACATGTGTGGACAGAATTCTTAATATATACAGTTCTGTGTCTTGGCAGCTGCAAAAGTAATATTTAAAACTGTTTAGAAGAGCAGTGAGTGTTTATTTCACATTAATATTACTAAATAAACTAAGGAAAACTAAAAAGAATCAGTACAAACAACATGCTACAGTAAATAATGATGTGTTCAGTAGATCATCAGAAAGCTGGTTTTGACTCGATCAGTCTTTCATTAAATTAAATCAGGAGCTGCTGATGGAGTTTCACAATCCAAACAACGCCTGGAGGAACCGAGGAGGAACCTGGAACCGAACTTGTGTTCTCCTCACCAGCTCACACTACATCTACTACTTCACAAACAAAACAAATATTGATACTTTCACTGCTTTCTGGTTTGTTCATGTTTATTATGATGTTAAAGTGTCTTTCTCTGAGTAAAGTTATCACACAATGAGAAAACTGACTTTAGACATTTTGCACATGGGTCTAAGACTCTAGCACAGTACTGTACGAACACAGACACGTGTTAACGCAGGTCTTTAAAAATCCCTCAAAGTTTGGTGCAAGCGTCAACTTATTTAACAAAAGTAATGGGAACCACACAAAACTGACATGAACAGCGCTCCCATTACTTTTGTCCATATCAGGCCATTACACCAAATGTGAGTTTAATAACACTGTTTTCAGATACAGAGACTTTCATATAGAGTTGGTCCCTCTTTGCAGCTGCTATAATGGTTCTGACCCCGGGCTCTGGACTGGTTTTTCAATACCTGATTTTATTACATTAGTGTTTGTTGTTTTTGTGATGTTCAGGCCTCGTCCAGCACACCCCCTCGTCCTTGAAAAGCACCATTACGAGGACAAGGGGGTGTGCTGACGAAAATGTTTTGTGGCAGTATATATTTTTTTTGGTGCTAAATTATTAAGAAAAATATTTATAAATTTTGTAACAAATACTAATGTAAATTCAACTACATTTCCATATAAAAAATAACTATAAAAGTTTTACTGTGGAGAGAAACACAAAGAAAGCGCGTCTTGGGACGGTGAAATACTGCTGTACTCAGAGGCGGGAGGTTTGGAAGTAGCTAATGCGAGAAGGCGATTTATTTCTACTTGCTTGTGATTGGCTGCTGCCCTTTGACGCAGCTGCAGTCCAGAATTTTCCCGGTGGATTGTCTCGAGTGATTTCGTGTTTTTTGTTTAGTTCTTAAAGCCCTGTTTTTTTATTCATGTAAACTAAATGAATTTAGTAGAGTCTATACAGGGGCAACATTGGTATTTACATTCTAGCAGTAGTAGTTTCTTACTGCTGAGCGTAATCCACCATCTCTGGGGGGGCTGTGAAGAGTCTGGGGGGGATGCGCTTCACCACCTTCTGCTCTCTGACCATCTGTTGGATGGTCTGGATGATCTGCTGTGTGTATTTCACTCCCACTTTCACTGCGTGGCAGAAGTCCTGCTGCAGCACGTTCTCCGCAGCAGCCTCCATCATCACTGGCACAAACAATGTTTAAATGATTTATGTAGTGTATGTTTATTTATATATATACAGCCATGGAAAAAACTACAAAAATACACTATAGACCAACACGTGATTCAAAATAAATAATGTATTATACCTTGGAAATGTTAAACTACACTCTTACATTATTTTACAACTGCAGCAATTAAAATAGTGACGTTAAGAGCAGAGAGTGCGTGTGACTGTTTCATCCATCAGAAACAGGCATGAAGCTGCTGGATTACAGACAAAAGAAAAGCTGCTCCACACAGACAGACACACAGACACACAGACACACACAAGTCTTTATGCTTTGTCTGAACCTCTTTGTTGGTGCAAAAATACTATTTTATTCCTGTTAAACAGTATTATCTTTGGCCTACTGAGTGGATTAAAGGACAGAAATGTTTAATGTGACAGTGCTTAAAGTCAGAAAGTGACCTACATATGAATCATTCAAGCAGAAAGTCTTTTGCACAGTTATTGAAAATAAAATGTTTATGAGACACAGGTTCAGGTGAAAATGAGACTGGTCCTATAACACTCACCCACTTGGCTGGAAGGAGCTCCTGCTACCACCAGGTTCAGTGTACTGGAGCTCATTTCCTTCCGGGTGGGATTTACAATAAACTCCCCGTCTATGAGACCAACACGAACTGCACCTGCACAGCAAGAACACAAGTCTTAATCCAGACTAGATCGCCCTGATCCAGCTGCACTGCATTATTACTGCTGCATGTTGGTCAAAGGGACATTTATGATTAAGATTCATTTTATTTGGGGGTGTCGAATTGACATGTTAATTATGATCAATAAACTACAGAAACATTAACATGAAAAATATAACGCTGATTAATCGCACCATGTGACTGAGCACCCAGCCCAGCTCTGGCCACAGGTTCTCTGTAGAATGAAGACGAGAATGCGCTGCTCGGCCCAATGACTGGAAAGTTTATGTTTAAAAACGGACTGATGGAACTGTTGATAGGAGAATCGTTCAGTGCAACTCACGCAATTAGGTATTTTTGTACCATCCGAGAACATCTGGGCTAAAATATCACCTCAGTGCAAAGCGTTTAGTAGCAAACCCGGAGCTCAGAGCCAGAACAGCCCGATGCCAGCACCAGCGCCCGCCACTCAGACCCAAGCTGACCCGTCTATCTGTGAACCAGCAGAATGGTCTTATCCACACCCCACCCCCGTTCCAGAACCAACAACAGAAGCCCCTTCATTTACATTTTTATTTTACATCTTTCACAGCAAAAATGTGTGCAATTAATTGCAATTAATTAATTAAGGAGTCTGTCATTAATGTAATTTTTTTTGCTGTTTTGCTGTTGTACAAATTATCATTTTCAAAATAAATAGTATGCATAAATGAATATCGTGCTGATGAATGAACGGGTGAGTCGAACAATCATCTGAAGAGCAATATTATAACTAATTATATTAAGGGAGTTTTTGTGGGTCATTTTCTGGCTAATAAAGACTGAAATGTTGGAAATACTGTAGAGGATGTAAGAGTGTAAATACAGGTGAATAATGCAGTATGTGATGTGAATCAATGGTAATGATAAACTCCGACTTAAACAGCGGGGGTGTAACAATGCATCGAATAAGTGCAAGATCACAATGCAAAAATGTGTCAGTGTGTATCGTGGAGAATTCTTATACTTACACTACCAGTCAAAGGTTTGGACACACCTTCCTATGGTTTTCCTATGGTTTCTATTATTGGCTACATTGTAGATTAATATTGAAAACATCACCTGTTGCTCTGATGACAGCTTTGGACACTCGGCACTTTTTCACTCAGATTTATGAGGAATCGACCTGGAATGGTGTTTAATTAACAGGAGTTTCTACGTCAAGAGTTCATTAGTGGAGTTTCTCTCCTTCTTACTGTGTTTGGGATCATCAGCTGTGAGTCGGGTTGGTCCACAGTTAGTGATCCTGTTCCACTACGGTTCTACTGCACATTATGGCAAGAACCACCTAACTTAGCAAAAAAAACAACAGTCCATCATTCCCTTATTACAGAACAGAGTCTGGTATGTATAACTATTTGTTTACTGCATAATTCCATATATTCCTTCATTATTTAGTTTGTCTTCAGTATTAATCTACAATGTAGAAATGAATAAAAACAAAGAAAAAACATTGAATGAGGAGGTGTGTCCAAATTTTTGACTGGTATGTCTGATATGTAATTGCGTTTATTAGACAAACATCCAACGCCAATCAACACCACACACCCCCCACCTCATGGGCTCATTATTATATTATACCACATTGAAAACTTTGATTCCAATTTCATTATTAATAACATCAGGAGAATCCCAAAATGTGTACATAGTATTGTGAAATAAACCAAGCTGAAGTGTGACCGCAGTAAATGGTTAAACCGTGAAAAAGTAGACAACTTACCAATAGGTCCGTTCCACGGGATGTCTGAGAGAGCGAGAGCAGCGGAGGCTGAAACAGAATAAACAGAATAAACACATCCTCAGTTGTACAGAACATTAAAACTTACAGACGGGCGGCAAATTTGAGGAAAAACCAACAGAAAGTGTTTAATTAACAGCCTTAGTGAACTGTGGTAGAGATCCAGTCTCTAACGGTACTGGAGAGACAGAACAATGTTCCTCCAACCTTCAGGTGTTGGAGTGACGATGGAGCACATTATATAATGCCAGTCTAAAATCTCTAAAAACTTGCTGCAACGCCCCCTAGTGGGTCTTCCAGCTGACATGGTAAGACCCCTACATCCAACAGGCCGCATGCCACACCACTGCTGGTTGACAAACACTGGCCACCCATGGAGGTCCGAATTAATTTCAGTCACTAACCCTCACCTACAGAGTGACGTCTGGGTCTGGACCCAGCAACCTTAATCCCACCATTCAACCTTATGTTCATACTCACTCTCCTCCAAGGAACTGGCTCTGCCACCCCTACACACAAGGTAAACCCAGTCCAGACTGGTCTCATTCTGGTTCCCCGCTGGTGGAATGAGCTGCCTAATCCAACCAGAGCAGCAGAATCCCTCTCTATCTTCAAAAACCTCCTGAAGACTCATCTGTTCAGAGAGCATTTCCTCTCCTAAAGATCTATCTATCTTCTCCTACATAAAGATTTAGCACTTAGAACTCTCCTCTGGTTCTCACACTGTCCTGAAACTGGAATGTTTCCTTGTACTGCAAGTCGCTTTGGATAAAAGTGTCACTTTGGATAATAATGTAATGAAAAAAATGACATCTGAATATGGCTGGTTTATCGAGTGAAAATCATTCATAACTGAAGACAGTAGAATATTTTAAATCATAAAACAGCCAAGAGACCCCCCTCACTGCAGAGACTACGCAGTCAGGCCTCTCTTGGTGAACATGCACTCGCCCACATATGGACAATATCAGATAACCCTTCTGATAGCATCCCCTGTTTTCAACTTCAGGAAGCCTGAAGAACTGTTCCTCAAAATACAAGAAGGTCTGGATCTTTGAAAGCTAAATATGAAGGGGGGGGTCAAGACAGTATTGTGCATCATATGGAGCCTTCTTACCTCCATTGATTGCAAGCACATCTGGGCTGTTGATTCCATCAACAGCTAGTATGTTGCATAGAACCTTTATCATGAAATAAGAGAACAGTTTTAATCAAGGATGCAACATTTAATGCAACATTGTGCCAGAGGTATTCGTGCAGTGTTAAAAGTACCTGTGTATCATAGAAGTAACCAGAAGGGAAGAGGGGCCTGATGGAACGATCTGAGGGCAAAACAAACACAATCTATCTTCATTTATAATTAACTACTGTACAGGTTTTGAAATCTGTACAGTAGTTACTGTAGCGACACAAAGACATGTTTTATTAGAGAGACTATGGAGGCAATCACACTATCATTCTTCTTAAGTTTTATTTTTGTGTCTGTCTGTTAATATCCAGTGTGGTCCACGTGTATTCTGATTATTGATCAGATGATCAGAGTACTGATGTGTTAAAATGTACATTTTTGTGGTTGATTCGCATCTGTTATGTATGTGGAGAGAGAGCAGAGGGGCGAGTCGCCTTAAAAGTGTGTAGAGGATAGAGAGTCTGTCATGTCACAGCTATGTCAGCTGGAAAGTGACAAAACATGGATCTGTAACAGCAATCATAGAAAAAAAACACACAGCAGACTCAGAGACAGACTTTAAGACACTAAAGCTCAGGTCAGCTCTAATAAAAAGACATGCGTCACTGTTTGTTGTGCTTTAATTAAGAATAATCAGCCTGTAAACGTGGATACATGTGCTTTTTACACTCATTTTCAGATGAGAGTGGTTTGCTCCCTCTCCTGAAAGAGAGTCAGTGATGCAAATCCTCACTATGAGCAGATTTTTTAAACACAAACTCTTTATGGCCATAAAACCAATGTTGTGTGTCTTCAAACACTGGTTTTACAGAAAGCACAATTTGCATTTTCTCTAGTCTTCATAATGCATCTCAATGAGTGCATCTGACCTATGAGTCTGCTGGTGAGGATCTCCGAGTCTGTGGTGCCCATCTCCCTCCGCAGGTAGTTTGTGGGGATTCTTCCAGCCGCTGCGGCTTTCTGTCTGTAATCAACCTGACGAGAGACACATGTCCCGGTTACTTAATAAACACTAATACGATACGACATATACAGTGAACCCCTGAAATTTGCAGGGGTTACGTTCTAGGAGCACCTGCAAAAAAACCCAAAACAAAACAAAAAAACCCCAACAAACTCACACATTCGTGATGTGGTTAAAAAAGCCTATAAATTCCTACTTGTATAGACTGTTGGTGTAAAAATACTATTATCTTGGTCATAGTGAGTAGATTAAATGACAGAAATGTATCAGGCCTATGACATTTCTAGTGACACTTAATTTATTTGCGTTTTAGTAATAAAGAGGGCAGAACTTACCACGAGGGGCATGAAATGGGACGGGGACGGTTTCGTCTTGCTGACGGCTGTGACCATCACTGACGTCTCGCCAAGCTGGAAATGAGGACAGAAGAGAATGCAGTGAATGTGAGTGACTGTTCGAGTCTATTGGAGAGGACACATGTCTTAACTGGACACGTTTATGAGGGGGACAGATTTTTCTGAGAACACACCTCAGTTTATTTAGCTGTGCCCTACATGTGGGTAGAGTCAGTTATTTCAACGTTTCTTTTGTGTACGAGTGTTTGTTTTCGCATCCTGCTAATGCTAACTGCTAATGCTAATAGTTTTTTTAAGCAATAAAGTTTTCTGATTTGGATAATTTATTTACCTTTACATTTTCTTTAAGGGTAATACATTAAACTGAGTTTAACATGAAATTAAAGTGTTCTGGTAGCATATTTAGGGTTTACACTATAAAAATAGACATTTTAGGCTTTCTTTTTTAACAAAACACAACAACGCGTTTTTTCACTATATGCGGGTGCTCTTGGAACGTAACCCCTGCAAAATGCGGGGCATTGTTGTATATGACTTGTAGATTTCAGAAAAGTGATGATAAGGGCTCTTTAATTTTTAATAGCATTGGAACTGTAGCAGTAAAATCACAATACTGATATTCGGTCCATATCATGCAGCTCTAATAGGTCCTAATTCAGCTAATTCAGCATGTAACTTCTCAATAAAAGAGACATGGACAATCTGGACGGAAAGAAAATTAAAAAAAAAAGTAGCACCTGATCGAACTACCCCAGGACCTCATCTTAATTTGATTAGGTGTGAACAGAACTTTAAATGGCCTCAAATCTCCAAGACTGTTATTACAAATATTTAAAATGTCTTTGAATAACGTTTGCAATCTTACCTGCACAACAGAACATCCGTCTGCAAATCTGGCGAGCTTCCCTGTCGATATTTCAAGTTTTCTACAAGAAAAACAAAGGAAAGTCTCTAAAATATTTATTATACTAAAAAGAAATGTGATTTTTAGCACCTGTTTGCTTGATTTATGTTTGTAGAGAGCCCGGACCGAACCAAAATACTGACCGTCCAAGCAGGTATTCAGAATTATCCCATACTGAGCACTGACTACTATATTTAAATTCAAATTACTGAGATAAGTAGTTCATATTATGTCCAAAAATATTCAGACATCATGTGCCTCCACTCACTGGTCACTTTATCAGAAACGCCACCTTGTACTTTTTCTGTATAGTGCACTACTTTTCAAGCCAAAAAACAAATACTGTTCCATTTACAGAACTACAGAGGTGACAACAAAAGTCTCGCTGTGCCTCCACTAACGGGCCATTTTTATCAGAAACACCATCTATTAGAAACACATATCTTATACTACAAAGTGTCCTACCTTCCAGATCATGACCTCCATAATTTCCAGTCACACAGTGCAAGACACAGACGATGGCTCTTATTGAGCTTCCACTCACTTGTCACTTTATTTGAAAAATTGAGCTAGTGCTTTATCTTTGTATAGTGTTCTGTATAGCGTATATAAAATAAATAACTTTTCCTCCACAGAGAGTGCAACACAGGAGACAACATAAAAGCCTCCTTGTACTTCCACTCACTGGTCACTTCATTAGAAACACCAATATCTTTTGATATATACTGCATTACCTTCCAGACCTTAAAATAGTCAGTCTTCCATCCACAAACCATATTTAGAGATGCGCCGATCCGATATTCTGTATCGGTCCGATCCTGACCTAAATTACTGGAGCGGAAATCGGGATGGAATTAAAAATGCAATCCGGTCCGTTAAAAAGTATGGAAAATAATTACAGCACGCATGACGTGAGTTGCGACGTGCATAACGTGAGAAGTTGCATCACGTGAGAAGAATTTCTGTTGTGTGTGAGACTTGCCAACATGTCAGCAGTTTGGAGTTACTTCAGACTCAAAGAAAAAAAAAGCCAAGATTGCTGAATGTATTGGGAGACCTCGCCTGGGTGTCCCTATACTTATACCCCAACAGAACGTGTTCGCAGCTTTTCTAGGCAAGGCAACCACCAATCTCTGTGGAACTTTACATTTAGATAGGGCTCGAGGAGACCCCTCGTTTGCCATAACAGCCCCAGGAGATCCGGAGTTATATTGTTCACCTTACCCGGGTGTCCCCTTACTTTTGTCCAATGTGAACGGTACAACTCTGGATCTTCCGGGGCTATTATGGCGAACAAGGGGTCGTTGGAAAGGTCTCACCGAGTCCTATCTAACTGGGAAGTTTCACAATTATAGTGTGAGAGGTTTCATATTTAACATTAGTCCCGCCCCCTGCTAAGTAACAGCCAATTGTAATCGCGGGGCGTGGCCAATTAGCAGTGTGTGTGCTCAGGTGAGGGAAGCAGTCCTGCTCCAGACAGGCTCTGGTCCAGACTGGTCCTAATTCAGACTAGGAGACAGTCCTGATCCAGACTGGTTCAAATCCAGATTGGGAGACAGTCCTGGTCCAGACTGGTCCTAATTCAGACTAGGAGACAGTCCTGGTCCAGACTGGTCCTAATTCAGACTAGGAGACAGTCCTGATCCAGACTGGTTCAAGTCCAGACTAGTCTTTGTCCAGACTGGGAGACAGTCCTGGTCCAGACTGGTCCTAGACCAGACTAGTCCTGGTCCAGACTGGTCCTAGACCAGACTAGTCCTGGTCCAGACTGGGAGACAGCCCTGGTCCATGTGTCACCCCTCGTCTCACCTGCCCGCGAGCTCCAGCGTGCTGCTCCTCTCCGCATGCCCGGTCCACACGCTCCTCCTGCATCTCGCGCCCCGTCGGCCCAGCGCGAGACCGGGCCCGA
>JBBJLR010000087.1:3900413-3910658 GCA_037577145.1 Brachypetersius gabonensis | reverse complement strand
CACACACACACACACACACACACACACACACACACACACACACACACACACACACACACACACACTCACCTCACACTCTCACAGTTGCCCTAAGAAGCACACTTCTCTCTCCGTCCTCCAGACAGTGTGTGTGTTCAGTGGGGATATCCCTGACATGGGAGGGGCCCTCTTAGATACACACTATGCAGAGAATGATGCAGCGGAGAGAATGCTGCAGTTTCTCCACTCACTCATTTACACAAACACACACACACACCAGGACTCTAATCACTTGCAGAACACTCGCGCCCAGCAGTCCATTAGGTGAAAGCCTGTGTGCAGCAGGACACTGAACACACACTCAAACACTGAACACACACTAATGACCTGTTGAGGCGTCGACAAAAACAACACAAACTTACAGACTTCTAGAGAAAAGTGCCGAGTCACTAGTTTGTTATCTACATCTACACTATATGTACAGAAGTATTGGGATGCCTGACCATTGCATCAACAAGTACTTTCATTGTATTCAAACCCATAGACTTTTACAGTTGTTCCCCCTTTGCAGCTATAACAGCTTTCACTCTTAAAAGAAGAATTTGTGTCCATTCATTCTGTAGAACATTTATGAGGTCAGACACTGATGTTGGATGAGAAGGTCTGGATCACAATCTCTGTTCCAGTTCATCCCAGAGGTGCTGGATGGGGTTGAGGTCAGGGCTCTGTGTGGACCAGTCAAGTTCCACCCGACTGAACTCCTCCAGTCATGTCTTTATGGAGCTCGCTTTGTGCACTGGGACACAGTCATGCTGGAATAGAAAAGGTTCTTCCAAAAACTGGCTCCACAAACTTGGAATCATGATTTACTGTTGCTGCTTACATTTACTGAGCCCAGCTGTTGCTGCACATCTGCATCTGCTACCATCTCTAAACCAGCAAGGTGGGCGTTTCCCAAAAAGTGGCCAGAAAAAGTACAGTCAAAATATTTTGCAAGATTATTACCACTTATCTATTCATTCCATAAACTTCAGATTTTTACCTTGTTAAACTGGAAAGTTGTTGAAAGTACTATTAATAAAAATGTGTGAAATAAAGCCAGTTTTCTTTCTAAGAGGAAAGAATCTGTAACAGTGCAGGTCTGACTCCTATTAACTGGTTGTTGGGGATACAGAGTCAAACTTTAATAGCTTTAAATGCAATCGTTACTGTTCCAGCACTTAATAGCTCCTTGAATATCTAACACTGGTCTGAAGATCAACATTATCATTATAGTTCTAATTATATTAGGGGGCTTTTTGTAGGTGATGAATAAAAATGACATATTCTGCATAATAAAGACTCAAATGGTGAAAACACTGTAATGTTCTTTATTACTAAAGAATACTGGGTGTATTTTTAGTAAATAGTGAATAACATGCAAATGTAGAAAATCGGCTAAAGCTGACCTTAGTGGCAAGTGTTTCTGATAAGGTGGCTGGTGAGGGTAGCTATAAGTAGGACCTGATCATTATTCATGTTCTACATGTGTAAACAGCGGAAACTACAGAGATACAGGTGAATCCGCAAAGATTTAAGACCAAAAAACACAATCCACGGGAGTAAAATGACACTATCATAAGATAATATAATGAAAAACTGCTGGTTGTGTAAGCCGTATTAAAGAAGAAGCTGAAACTGCTGACTCATGCTTCTTAGCTCATCGCTCAGGGCATCGTCATTAAATTCACATCACGTCCTCCGTCGGGGAAGACTATCAAGAATCGACCAGCCACACATTACAAAGTGTTCCACTCGTCTAAACGTGACTGAACTGCATCCGAGCCGCCGGCTTCACCTCATTAGACACGGCCTAACCAATTATTATGGCCATGCTGTAAAAGAAACATGTTCTTCCAAACACCGGACACTTCTGAACTACCTCTTCAATGAACAGTGGCAGTTTGTCATCAGTGGGCTGTTTATTTGAGAGATCCTCAGCAACAACAAAGTGTTATGGTGGTGGGTGTGTGTGGCACTGTTACAAGTCTATTAGGTCCAGTGGTGTTGTTGAGGTTTTTAAACACAAGGCCACTTTATTAAAAAACACCTTCAACTGGTTGGCGTTTCCAATAAAGTGGCACAGGTATGGGTGTTTCAAGCCCAGAGGTTTCCAATAAAGGGACCATGTTTTAAAACTCCAGCACTACTTCCCTGCCTTTACTCAATATTACAAACAGCAAATTTGCCTTGAAGATATAAAAGTCACGCTTTACAATAAGACTACCCTTATTAAGGGTTTATAAATGACCTACTATATTGTTCATTAGGTTTTAGACAGTTTATAAATCATTAATAAGCAGTTATAAACAACTCATAACAATCATAGATTGATGCAGACGGATTGTTACTGTCCGCTTCATCAGGTCTTTGTGAAGATGCTGTTACCATTAAAAGACCAGATCTTGCCAAATAGTGTATGACTGTTATAACTAGATTATAACTGCTCATTAAAACTGTTATAAACTTTCCAACTGATGATAAATCATTTCTAATCCTTATTATAAAGTTCCAGTATGAGATCAGAAGGTTTTCATGATTTGTTCCTGATCCTCCAGGTGGTCCCAACACTAAATGACTGTGTGTGGTGTTTCTAGAGGTACCCAACTCTCTTTAAAGTCCAATATATGTTAAACAAATTAGCATATAAACGAAGTCAGTGCAAAGTCAAGCACCGCAAAGCACTCACCTCCATCCCCGCTGCTCTGCGAGTGTCTGAGCTCCAGGCAGTGAAGATCTATAAGCTCAGGCTCCAGGAGTCGCTCGGCTGAAGCCGTGATGGGTCCCGAACACACCGTCCCGTCTCTGCCCCACCCGTCCTCGCCCTGAGTGGAGGGCACTGGGGGTTAATTGGCTCTGGACGTGGCAGACTGGAGCGGGGCTTAAGTTCTTTGTGCTGTGTGGTAGAGTTTCTTTGTTAATGTGAAGGTTCTTCTAATTCTGAGGACCGTAATCTTTCTTATTAACCAAGCAAAGCTCTCTGCAGAACTCTGATTTCTCAGTGATTATATCCTGTATTTACTGCAACCACCTGGAAAACCGATTGTCTTACCTCTGACCATGCCTTTCATTGGTTCCTCGGCTTCTGCGGCTTCAGGTGGGCAGCCAGGCGTGACCTCCAGAGTCTCTGCGGGCGCATTATGAAAAAAGGGCATTAAATAAAAGTTTAAACTCAGATGCTTTAATTAAGCGAGGTCCTCACGGGAGCGAGGATTAAGAGGCGTCACAGTTCGTGTCTGCAGGATTAAACGTCCGGCCGGAAGAAACCTTCAGGAGTGAGAAAAGAAGAAAAGTACAAAAGTACAAAAGCGACACTTTGGTTTTGCCATCAAACATCACCTTCATTATGTTGATGGAGGAGCTACAGGCATTCTTCTGGCCTTCAGGTTGGATCTGATGTTTCTAAAAAAGGAGGAATAGCAGATCTTAAAGATGTTTCCAATCAGGACGTGTGGTGATCCTTATTCAGACACACCAGGTTCCGTCTTTATGATGTCGATAATTTCTGTTATTATTGTTCTAAGTTTTCATGCTTGATATTTGCATTCTACTACTGACTAATGAATGGGAAATATTAATCTTTATTTTAAACTCGATTTGAAGGAGGAACTATGTACTTTCTGGGCTTCAGGTTGGATATGTTTCCAAATAAGGAGGAACATCACTTTTTATTGGTTTCTGACACACAATGAAGATGTTTGCATTCCAAACATTTGGAAACATGTGGAACTATCAGGCAGGGAAAGGGTGTTCCTCCTTATTTGGAGACATCAGATCCCATCCTTATTATGTTGATCTTTTCTGCTATTATTTTTATTTCTGTATTTCTTTTACTTTCTATACATTTTATGCCTATTTTGTATTCTACTAATGACCTTTAATGAGCTTTTTAAATAAACTGGACTTGACGCAAGAACTAAGTACTTTCTGGGCTTCAGGTTGGATTCGATGTTTCCAAATAAGAAGCAACACTGATTTCTGTTAGTTCCACACTTTTTAATACAAATGTCTTTTTGTATTAAAGAGCTGCTGTGCTGGAATACAACCTGAAACGAAAAATTCAAATAAAGCTAAATTTATCTAAAATAAAATTCACTTTCCAGTTGTCTGGATTTCAAGGTTTCCTACAAAGGTAAAAGTATTGTTAAACATGCCTGTTTAGGAAGATTAGGTTGGTGGTGTCATTGCCACCAGCGCCCCCTTGCTGTAATACCAAGAATGCAGCTTGTGGCATTGCAACACTATTAAAATCGCAAGGAAACTGCATTTTTAAAGCTTCCTCACAGCGTGTCATGTGTCGGTTTGTAGTGAAGAGTGGAAACATAATGTGAAATTAATGCAACACAACTCAGTGAGTGACGCAGTTCAACACAGACATTTACAGCATTTAGCTGACGCTCTTATCCAAAGCGACGTACATCAGTGCTTAAGTAGTCCACAACTGTTTCTTACCTGAAAAACAGCTTAAATTTACGTCAACTATTTAACCAAGATACAGACCGAACTAACCATGACCAGCTTCTTCTGTTTACTCACCATAAACATCAACGCTGTCCCCATATCTTACATTTAATTTATGGCATTTAGCAGATGCTTAAGCAACTTCAACTCCCTAACTACAGGGGGCAGTCTCCCTGGAGCAATTTGGGGTTAAGGGTCTTGCTCAGAAGCCCAGCGCTGGTGCTGAAGGTAGGATTCGAACCTATGACCTACCCACTAGACCACATTTGAGTAAATCTTCTGGGGGAAAAAAACAGAGCTGAACCTTTTTCTGAACATTTCTACAGTGTCAGGACTCCCAACACAAAAGCTTCTACTTGTTTTGGTGGAAGGAATCCACAGCATCAAAGCACACTAGATATTCTAGGCTTCTTTGTTGTACTTTTTTTATTTCTTTTTTTCTATCTTCACAATTAATATTCAAGGTAATTCACTGCTTCTCACGCTTTATTGCTTAATTACAAGGTAAACTCAAGTAACAAAGTTAGGATTTTGCTAAGATGTAAAGACTGCTTGTGGGGAATAAAGACTTTTCAGAGCTGGAAAAGCAGCTTCCATCTTATAACTGGTGATGGTAAAGCTGACACAATCAAGTTTACACCAGAAATTAGGCCAAGAATTGATTAGACATTGTCAAGTCTTCTTACGGAAGAGTAACCTGCTGCAAAATTAACTGCTTAGTTAGGTTCTCTGGGGATGAGGTTTTAGACTCTTAAGTCTGGAGTGTCCTGAGAGTCCAAGTCAAAGACAAACACTTAAGAACATCTCTGTCCATGTGAAGCTCCACAGCTGTGAGACAAAAAAAAAAAAAAACATCTTTATGTCAAAGGAACTGAAGGTCTTGAAGAATAACAGAAATGAAGATGCCTCCTACAGCTGGACACCAAGCCAGACTGAACAAAAGAAATGTTTGTCAGGAAGGTGACCAGGAACCTGATGAGCACTCAAACAGAACTCCAAAAGTCAGGAGAACCTGGCAGAAGGGGAACAATGTCTGCAGCTCTCCAACAACCGTGGCTTTAATGGTAATGGGGTCAGAAAGAAACTCCTTGGTGAAAAGCCCCAAAACACCATGCATGAAGTTCACCAAAGGACATGAGGAACACTATTCCATGGAGACATAAAACCGAGTTTGAACAAAGACACCAATCAGAACTTTCCATATCCCAGAATTTCTCCACGCCTTTCTGCTAAAACACAATGTCGGCTCGTCCAGCTGTGGAAAGCTTTTCCATCAGCAAGGACTGAGAGGCTGTAAAACTACAGAGAAAGACGAACGGATCAAAGTATAAAGAAATCTTTGATGAAAATCCACTCAAGAGAGCTCAGGACCTCAGACTGGGGAGAAGGTACATCTTCCAGCACGACAGTGACCTGAAACACACTGGAAAAACACAGCAGAGAACACCTCAGAATGTGAACAGAGGTCCTAACATCACACTTTAAATCTGTTAAACAAAACCGTTTATGTTTATATTGGATTTACTGTGTTTGTACATCACTGAACAAAACCGAATCACCAAACACACACACACACATATTTACTTAACAAAATTGTGCCATAAATCACTAGAGAAAACGTTTATTGTTGACAACCCTTTGTTTATTCGGAGATAAGAGATTTTCTAGGCTATAACCTGTTTCCAACAATGATGGACAACAAGAGTGGTTCACTTAATCAGGTTTCTAAAACTGCCAGCATCGCAATTCACTGCATACCACACACACACACACACACACACACACACACACACACACACACACACACACACACACACACGTATAAAAAAAAAAGGGCACTCAGAATTTCCACCGAATGTTAAGATTTAGAAGTGAATATATATAATATATTTTTATTAATACGTATTTGTAATTATACATCCAATGTACTATATGGTTAAAATGGACAATAATGTCCTACCCAGCTCAAATTCATTACCTACTGTCCTTTTCCCAACCCCTCACAAAAAAAAATCTTGGTAAAATAACATTTCAAGACCTTTCTGAAGCAAAGGCACATTTGTCAATAAACATTTAAAAATGAACAAAATCAAAAACAAATAAAACAAATAAAACCAAAAGGCAGGCAGAAGGTCATCTGTTGGAGAAGCAGCGAGTGGAAGAGGGAATCCTCCATGCCGGCCTGAAATGAGCCTTTTTCTAGGCCTTCCCAGAATTCTTCGGTCCCAAACGCGAGAGTTGATGGCTAGCGAGACGCTAACTGGCCGAGGAGCTGAGGAGCACACAGCACTTGGGGCTGGAGGAGTGTGGAGGCAGGGAAGACTGGGAAAGACAGAAAAACGTTGTCACACCAGTCAAAACTGCTCTGGCTTGAAGAGTGCTTGGACCCCTGCATTGCTATTTCGTTCTGGGCAGCGGGCTGCTGTGGGTCCAGGCTGAAGGGTCCAGGCTGAGGGAGGGTTTGTTGTACAGTCTGTGGTTTTGTGGCACCCAGGCCTGCCTGGATTGCTGCGGAGGAGGTAAGTGGGGGAGCAGATCGCCCTGAACAGCGCCCTCTCCTGTCCGACTGTCCAGAAAACACTGCCCTGTGGTCCATCCAGTCTCTTCAGTCTTACAAAGTCTCTCTGCTTAACTTTAAAACAGGAGAGGAGTGGAGAACCGGGAGCTGAGCGATCCTCCCTTCCCAGCCCGACGTCGGCTTGCTGCCATTTGCCAGTCCATGCTGGTGGGCGGGGCCGGCGGGAGGCAAGCTGTCCCCGGCTCATACGAAGACTTTAGCGAGTGAGTCGGCCCCGGCGCTGGCGATGTAGCACTTGGACGGGTGGAACGCAACATCGTGGATGGACTCGTCGAACTTCTTGCGATGCGCCGTGAACTCCTGGATGCACGTCTTGTTCTCCAGGTTCCACAGCCTGATGGAACAGTCGTGGCCTGCAAAAGTCAGACAGAAATGATATTATACAGTTCAAAAGTTTTAAAACCTCATTTACAAACGCTTGGGTGGATTCAAATTTCAGTCGGAAAAGCTTTTTCATTCTAAGTATTTCCTGAAGTCATCAGTTGTCATCGAGTTTTTTTCTCTGAATCCTTTTTTAAATATACATTTCATTTTATCATTCAAAACATTCTCAATGCTCCACCACTTTCTCAGTTATTTATCCCAGTTGTTTATCTTTGTTCATCATCATTTTTAACTGCTTATTATACATTCTTTGAAATGCACTGAATTTGCACTGTACCAGCATCATATGAAAAATATTTTCTGAAAGAATCTGCAACAAAATTATTATGGTATCAATCTAGTGTTCTTAAATTTGATGGTTTTTTTTGCACCACTTCTCCTACAGTTTTTGAGATATTGGCCCCACTCCAACTGTGACAGGTGCATTTATAGTGTATAGCATTGGTGATAAATGTGTTTATATTTTGCCTTAAGAACTCTAATCTGAGAGTCTAAGCTTATCACACTTCAAAACAGTGATTCCAAACTTCTGAACGGTAGAAGTTAAAACAGGGGCAATATTATGACAATCTGGTGCTGAGTTTCTGCTTCCTGAATGAAGAAGAAAAAAGAATAGGTGGTGATTTCATTACACAAGCCTGGTAATAATTCACACTGCCACATTCTCCTCTCTCCAACCCACTTAAAATCCCATAAACTTGAGATGTAGCATCCTGGCACTTACTTCCAGACATCAAATACAGTCCGTTCGGATCCACAGCGAGGCTGGTAACTGCATCCAAGTGGGCCACCATGGAGTGGATCAATTTCCCTGTTAGAACAGAATCACACTACATAAACCTCCACTAATCATTAACCCTTGTAATGTCCTTTTAACTAGGCCTAAGGAGACTTGAAATGGCAAATGAACAACATATTTTGTACTTTTTTATACTACTGAACTGGTTTTGTTAATTTTATAAAAAAAAAAGTGATACGTAAAGTGATACAAAATTTTCTTGTGATGTTCTAAAACAGTCAAGCATCTGGTTAGGAGGGGTATTAGAGTGGATTCCCCCGCTTGGTCATGAATGTAGCACTAATGAATGAAGATACTGGATAAACAGCAAGAAAGCCTTTCCCACGTAATACACAGCCGTGAGCAAAAGTCTTGACCCCTTATTTCTTTATATTTTGAATACAGCCCAAGAGCTAAAAGAGCTTCCTTTTGCCAGTATGGGATGAGTGAAGATCAGCTGTACCCGTGTTGTTGTCATAGAACTTGATGTGCCGGTCCTCCTGAGCAGTGATTGTGATTGGTAGAGTGGGGTGACTCAGAACTTTATTAATTTGACAGGATGCACCTAAACAAAGAGACAGAAAAAAAACTTCACACTAGTTCTGGTTTCTTTAAAGCTGACTTTAATAATCGCAATCAAGCTTAAAATAATGAAGTGGAAGTTGTTTTGAATC
This sequence comes from Brachypetersius gabonensis, assembly GCA_037577145.1. Taxonomy (NCBI): domain Eukaryota; kingdom Metazoa; phylum Chordata; class Actinopteri; order Characiformes; family Alestidae; genus Brachypetersius; species Brachypetersius gabonensis. The sequence goes on along the minus strand of JBBJLR010000087.1, from coordinate 3,901,765 downwards.
AAACCACTTGAGACAGTCAGGACAGCCTCAGAAAACCTTCCATTACCGATCACTCAACTTACCTGAAACCCAATGTGTCGTTCTTGTAGGATGGGTTTTTCAATTTAAATCCATAACAAAACATACACTATATGCACAAAAGTATTGACCATATACCTGACCATTACACCAACAGGGGCTTTAACGACACTGCATTCAAATCCAGAATTTAATATGAAGTTCTTCCACACTGAACTCCTCCAGCATGTCTTTATAAAGCTCACTTTGTGCACTGGGACACAGTCAAGCTGGAATAGAAAAGGTTCTTCCAAAAACTGGGTCCTTATTGGAAGCATGGTATTGCCCAAAATGTCTTGGTCTCCTGAACCATTAAAACTGACCTTCAGTATATTTTAGAAAAACAGGATTATTCTATGATTTGTGTAACACGTTGTTTTTGTGTTTGTGAACAGAGAAAGTCTGTCTCAATGTGATTTTGGAAGCATTTACGCATGTAGAAACACGGTTACTACACAACTGAGAATTGGACATCAACGCCAAGAAAGGAGATTATCCAGTCATAATTGTACACATTTCAAAGAATGAATCAGACAGAGAGATTTTACCAGGCTCGGTGGTGGACTCCAGGTTGAGGACTAGCTGGCGGGTCTCCATGTTGAAGAGGCCGATTCTTCCATTGTTGAATGAAGTGATCATGTAGGCGGGGTCACTGCAGACCAGATCTACTGAAGAGGGCAGGCCCAGCTCTGGACACACACACACAACACACACAACACACACAACACACACAACACACACAACACACACAACACACACAAACATTATAAACCAAAAATAATATTTATAAGACAATAACATTTTTCTATTAGAAAATGTGCAACTGTAAAGTTTCTATTTGTCATACATGAACTCACCACTGCACACAGTGTGAACAGTGTGAAATTATTCCTCTGCATTTATTCCATGAAAGCGATGTGTGAGAGTGATCCATGAGAGCGATCCGTGAGAGCGATGAGTGAGAACGATGAGTGCAAATGATGTGGGAGAGCGATGAGGGAGAGCAATGTGGGAGAGCGATTTGTGAGAGCGATGTGTGAAAGTGATCAGTGAGAGCAATGAGGGAGAGTGATGTGGGAGAGTGATGTTAGTGCGATGAGGGAGAGTAATGTGAGAGAGTGATGTGGGAGAGTGATGTGAGAGCGATGAGGGAGAGTGATCAGCGAGAGCGATGAGGGAGAGCGATGAGGGAGAGCGATGTGTGAGAGCGATGTGTGAGAGCGATGCGTGAGAGCGATGTGTGAGAGCGATGCGGGAGAGCGATAAGGGCGAGCGATGAGGGAGAGCGATGAGGG
>JBBJLR010000087.1:3854829-3873381 GCA_037577145.1 Brachypetersius gabonensis | reverse complement strand
GAGAGAGAGAGAGAGAGAGAGAGAGAGAGAGAGAGAGAGAGAGAGAGAGAGAGAGAGAGAGAGAGAGAGAGCAAGAGCAAGCGATAGCAAGAGACAGAGAGAGACACATAAAGAGACAGAGCAAGAGACAGAGAGAGTGAGAGACACACAGAGAGCGAGAGCGAGAGAAAGAGACAGACAGCCAGAGAGAGAGAGACAGACAGCCAGAGAGACACATAAAGAGACACAGAGAGTGAGAGAAAGCGAGAGCGAGAGACAAACAGATAGACAGAGACACAGTAAACTATGGATCTTCTACCTGCAAGTCTCCCAAGTCCACCGTTACCAAGTCCAGCGTCTTCCTCAATCTCCTCCAGTTCCTCCAGGTCCAGTCCAAGCTAGAACACCAGAAAAGCCCTCACAGAGTCTGATGCACTGGTAGACTTTCACCAGCTTCATACAAAGTCATATAACGGCCCTCAGAATAAGAATTTTTACTGATCTTGAGTATTTTCTACCACAAAATCCACTCAATACAAAAAAATGTACAGTATTTTAACCCTTAGAGTTCCTTTATTAGCCAAAAAGCATTTTTCATTAATATTGACCAACAAAAAGCCCCCTAACATAATGATAATTATAATGATAGTGTGGCTCTCACGACCAGTGTTATTTATTTATAAAAGGACAGTCTAGAATTTGACTCTGTATCACCAACAACCAGTTAATAGGAGTCAGACCTGCAGTGTTACAGATTCTCTTATCTTAGAAAGGAAACTGGCTTTGTTTCACACATTTTCATTTGTTTAACCGACAACTTTATAGTTTAACAAGAATAAAAAACTGGATGGATAAATGGTCAAAACCTGTGGAGTGCAAAACCTTTATTAGTGGTGCATGTTTTGCCTTTTTGGCACCTGATAGATGGCCTCGTCGCAGGCGTTCTGCAAGCCCAGGTTGATCATGGTGTTCTGCAGGGTTCTGCCCATGTAGAACTCCAGAGAGAGGTAGTGGACGCGCTGTAAGAGACAAAAAGTTAAAAAAAAAAAAGGTTTTATTCAAATATGTGAAGAGGCTGGAAAAAAGTTAAATTGCAATCCCATGTTTATTACTTACATAATTACAGAACCATGAAAAATAAATAAATAAACATGGGCAAAGACCACACTGTTTATGCTTTGGAGGAATAAAGGCAATAAAAACGCAACCCTGACTTCAGAGACTCGTGCCAGAGTCAGAACTTGCCAAAATTTCAACCGGCCTCAGAGAAGCAGTGTATAAAAATCAGCCATAAAAAGAGTAATAAGACTTAGACACACAAGAATGTGTCCTTCAGTAGTGTAGTCTCTCTCTTTGTGTGTGTGTGTGTGTGTGTGTGTGTGTCTGTCTATCTCTCTCTCTCTCTCACACACAGAGACACACAGAGACACACAGAGAGACACAGAGAGACACAGAGAGACACAGAGACACACAGAGAGACACACAGAGACACACAGAGAGACACACAGAGAGACACACAGAGAGACACACAGAGAGACACACAGAGAGACACACAGAGAGACACAGAGAGACACACAGAGACACACAGAGACACACAGAGACACACAGAGACACACAGAGACACACAGAGACACACAGAGACACACAGACACACACAGACACACACAGACACACACAGACACACACAGACACACACAGACACAGAAAAAGGAAGACCCAAACTAAATAAAGTCTGACAGACACACCTAAAGTCATGAGGGCTCCCAGGAGCAGCCAGCCGGCCTGAGTGCGGTGCAGAGAGAGACGACTGTTCTGAGCAGCGGAACGCAGCAGATCCTCTGCTATACTCACAATCATCTACAGAACAACAAAAGGACAACATTGCAGTCAGGAATACTGTCTTTCACTCAGTGGTTTAACTGAACCTGCAGAAGTAGGAATACATTTTCTTAGGCCAAAAAAACTTCCAAAACTTAACAAGAAAACCTTAGTTTTTGTATTTTCAGTCCATAAATATGGAACACCTAAGGGAAATACTGAAACACACCCTAACCCAAACACTGTCAGTAGTTCAGTACTTCAATGTTTTAACCAGAACACTTAAACTGGGAAAAAAACTAAAGCTTAATAATGTATTAACACTAACAGAAGCTGAATCAAAATTGAAATGAAGACAATTAATAATCTATTAACAATTATTATATATCAATATTAATAATAATAACTATGCTATTTAATATATAGACTGTATAACCATCTTTAGAATTATTGCTGCTTTCATCGTACGCCAGTTTCCGTACTGGAATGATATCTTTTGTAAAAAGGTGCTATGTAAATATTACCATATAATTTATTCATAAATAATTCATAATTATTAATACATACAGAGACAACAGAGAACAATATGATAAGAACTGGGTATATAGCTCTGGAAAAAAAATTAAGACCACATCCCATGCTGGTGTCTGTTAAATTCCTACACAAGCACCTCATTCTGCTTTATGAAGTACTGATTAGTGATCAGCTGAATCACACCTCATTTAATGAGGGAAAAGTATAAAAACTTTGCTGCAATCGACTCTCTCCTCTCACAATGAGACCAGCTGGATGGTAAAACACTACTAGAAGTTCTTTAGGTAATTATTGCCATTTTGTTTAAGAATAAACAAGAGATTTGTTTTCTTTGAATTACTCAAGTTCTGTAAACTGCATCACTGCTTTCCGATTGGTTGATATGTTGTGATGAAGGAATTGGAATAGTTAAACAACAATGGAGACACAAACTAACAACTGGGATGTGGATGAAGTTTTGTTTGTTTTGGGATGACCAGCCACAAACAGTGGAGAGTCAGAAACTCTATTACTGGACTGAGATACACTGGAACATTAAAAAAACTGATATATCTTCAGTACCATCACAGCACAGTTTAGGCACAGAACAGTTCTGTAGACCTGTGTAAAAGTGTCTTAGCTGAAATCAGACCTTGCCCTTGGAGTGTGGGATTCCCAGTGGGCACTGGTGCACACCACCCAGCAGAGCTGCCATGGCGAAGCTGTAGCCGCTGACGGCCTCAGGTGAGCTCTTCAGGGTGTTGAGGCGTTCAGCACAGCGGTCCAGGAGCGGGGTGAGCTGATAGGGCAGCGCCACGGCAACACAGCGCAGGCACCAGGCTGCCGCCAGACGGGCCGCCATGCTGGGGTGAAGGAGGACAGATGTCACAGTCTCCAGCAGACCTGAGGGCACACATGGGAAACATTACACTAAACAGAAGAGAGAACCCACCTGTAAATATACTACACAGGGCTTAAAGCTCAATATAATTTCCCCCTTTTATTTCTATTTACAATGATTTCTGAATGCTAGAATTGATGTGAATTATAATTACTTAAAGTAAAATTCAAATTAAAACACATAGCTTTTTATCAAATTTTGTCTATAATCCACTGCTGTGTAAATAGTTCCTTCCAGTCATGTTTGCATATTCAGTGTATTTCTATGAATAGTTCTGAATATCCAGTTCAGTGCAAAAGTCTTGAGCCATCGCATTTCTTCATATTTTGCTTCTATTCCCTAACTACAGGGGGCAATAGTTTCCCTGGAACAACTTTATGGGTCTGGCTCAGCAGCCCCGTGGTGGTGTGCTGAAGGTAGGATTCAAAACCATGAACACTAGGCCACTACCACCCCAGACTTCCTTGTATTTATAATGTGGTCTTGAGGAACACTTCTTCAGGCTTCCTGAAGGACTTTTAAAGACTCTTGTTTTCAGTACATAATCAATTATTTGTTTTTTGTTTGTCAAGACCCACAACATGTATTCCGTCACAAAGAGCATCTAACTGAAGTCCTAAACCAGTGAAGAACCAGGAGCAGATGATTCCAGATGATCAGGCGGTGATCAGTATACTGGTGGTGCTGAATGCTGAGTGGTTAGAACTTGTATCTTTAGACACTTTGCAGCCTGTCAGTTTGTTCCCATTTCTTCAATATGCCAAAGATAAGACTGAAAGACTTTGACTGAAAGAAAATAGCATTTTTGCACCAATAAGGTGATTCAAAGCAAAATGCAAAGAAATGAGGGGTGGCTCCAAAGTTGTGCACAGTACTGTACATAAGCTGAATCTCAATGAATATAAGCAATTCAAATAAAATAAGTCTGGGACAAAATTATTTTGGGTGACGGCTTTGTTGTGTAATGCACTAAAGCAGCAAACTCTGGACACCAAACATTTCCTGATTGTCTTGTCAGAAAAACAGGGGAAATGCCATCACGCTTCTAAAAATATTTAATTAATTTACAAACCTGTTAACTGTTTTCATGCATATAATTTCTTCCAACACCTATAATCTGTACTCACAGAACAACTCAGTTTCAAAACAGGGTTGTCCCTATACTTTGTCCACATCATGTATTAAAACTGGTCATCCTTAATGGCTCTGAATACACTACTGCAGAGTTATTTGGTAACGGGCCTCACAGAATAAAAAATATTTTATTGAAAAGCATCTGAAAGATATTTTATTTTGATAACAGAGCCCATAAGATAACAAAAATGAGTAAAAAAAAACACACACACTTTGTTTTTAGTTGTATTTGTACCGGTCCATGAAAATATAGTTTTACATGAAACTGGTCTATGGCAAATAAAAGGTTGGGGGCCGCTGCATTACTTAAAAGTATCATTTCTTATGTTCAATTTGACTTTCCTATCATTTATGGGGAGTGTGTGTGTGTGTGTGTGTGTTACCAATAGAAGGCTCCTGTATGAGTGGAGAGGCCGTGGCACTGAGACTCTGGACCAGGCTGCCCAGCTCCTTTAGTGCACACACCATCACGTGCTGACTGGCCGACACGTCCGCCGCCCCACCTTTATTCTCCCCGCTGCTATCGCTCACCACCGCCTCTGTAACCAGGGCGACGAATCACAGCAGCGGGACAAAGACATGAAATTCAAAAACAGAGAGAAAAATGGGTTTTGAGTGCCCAGTTTGACCAGATTCCATCTAAAGAGGACACACAATTTGCATATAATTGCATAACAATTTGAGATAGGATCTGTCATTAAAAGTCTGATTCGTTTTTCAAATAAACACAAATCTTTCTGCGACAGATCTATGTGAAACATAGTAAAACAACTAGTTTTTTCAGGCTTTTGCAGATGCAAAGACACTGTTTAGCATAAAAATATCAAATATCACAAACAGAGAAAGAGAGAGTGAGTGGTCATTGATACGGTTATATTTTTAGGTTCAAAGCAAATCACAGAGTAAAAGACTAAAAGGAGAAATCACTCAAAACCCACAAAAACAATCAGGCAGGAAATGGCACACAAAAAAGTGTCCGGAGATTATTGTGGTGTTGAATATGAGCAGGCGATGTGTTGTCACCAGATAATCTGAAAAAGATTAGCAGGTCTAAAGGCCAGAATGACTTTATCTGCTCCCAAATTGACTACAACTGGTCTTATCAGAGAATGCTGGTTCATGAGAAAGTGCTGAACTGATTTTTAAATGATCAGGCGGTGATCAGTATACTGGTGGAGCAGCATGCTGAGTGGCTGGATTTCCTTTATCTAGGCTCCTTGTATCTTTAAGCAGTTTGCAGCCCGTCACATTTCTTTCATTTAATTTATTTCATTTTTATCAACTCCATATAATATTCAGTACTATTTTATATTTATATTTACTTTATAGGATAAAATAGTATTTTTTCACAAACAAGGTGATTCAAAGCAAAACACAAATAAATGGGGGCGGCTAAAATAAATGAAGTTTACAAAAAACAAAAAAAAATGACTAGAAACTACGCAACAGTCTCATGAGTGAACATGCATAGCCACTGATCTCATTAATGTTACAATAAATACAATGTTTAAAGCAAGGCCAACAGTATTACTTCATCTCTTGCTGGGTTTATTTTTATGCATAGCCTTTATCAACTTGTCTCATCAGTTTGGTAAAAGCTGTAAACCGTGAGACGGAGCGCTTTAAATGCGATCCGGGTGTAAACTTTTGTCCCGCAACCTACTGAGTTGTATATCTCGGCAAGGAGTTTAAATTTGAATACGGGTTTACCTTTACATTTTCTTTAAGGGTAATGCATTAAACTGAGTTTAAAACGACATCAAAGTGTTCTGGGAGCATATTTGGGGGCATACTTAGGTTTAATCTATAAAAGTAGTCTTTTTTTTTTTTTTACCAAAACACAACGTGTTTTTTTTTTTTTGTGGGTGCTCTTGGAACGTAATATCGTTATTGGTTTTAAATTGGGCCCTAAAATAAGACATCATGGCATTAATAACGGGAAAATGAACAGTTTTAGCTGTTTTTTTTGTTTTCTTTGCTCATATTTTAACACAGTGGCAAAACAATTAGCTTGATTGGTGACAACACAACACAAGCCACACACAGGGAAGTCCAGAGCGGTGAGGAAATGAGCGGACAGAAAGTAACACTGCACCACCTCAATCCAGTTCAGATCAGAAGGTTGAATTACCAACAGACAGACAGGCGCAAAAACAAACCTAAAAAACTACAGTACTTACTCTGTAACGCTCTGAAACCGGATATTTCCCCCCTATTTTCCTCCTTACCCACTGCCCTCATCTGCTTGCTGATGGCCTGGCAGATCTCCTTGGCAGCAGCGATCTGGGCTTTCTCTCCCAGCAGGCCGCCCAGCGTGGCACGCAGGGCGAAGGACACGCAGCGGCGCGAGTACACCGCCTCCACGTGAGTCTGCGTGGCCCGCGGGTGAGCCACCAGCTCCAGCACGTGAGACAGGAAGGTGGCGAAGTTCCGCTCCAACCACTGACCACCCAGCGTAGTCACAAACACCACATACGCCTGTGGGGAGAGAAAAAAAAAAGAGGCCTTTGCTGTTTTGTTGTACCCTTACAAACATGGCCATAACAGAAATCTTTTTTTTTTTTAATCCAGAGACATTCTTTTGAAAAAGCAGATTTGGATTCGAATTGTATATACAGTAGACACCCAGCTTTTTGAGGTTACGTTCCAAGAGAACCCGTGTATAGTGAAAAAAAATATATATAGAGTGTACTGTAGGGCTACACAATATATCGCAAATTTACCGCCATCACGATATCAACATGCACAATATACATATCGTGAAAAAAAAAAAATATCCAGATCACATTTATTGACTGAACACCCAGTGTCACAGAGAAGAGGGCAAAAAATCAGTGGCCAGTTTGTTCATCTTCTGTGCTGCTGTTATAGATTGTTCCTTTTGCTATTTATTCTGGCTAAGAACTTACTGTAACTTAAATTATGTTCACATTTAATTATTTTTTAATTAATTGATTTAAAATTATTAAAAATATATTTTCAGATTTTTTTTCAATGTTCAATGGTTCACATTTTTATGGGAGGTATTAAATGCTCTGTTTAAGTAAATTCTTTGGAATGGAAAAACGTTGGAATGGAAGTATTGCATTTCATTTTTTTCTGCATAGACTAGTCAGCGTCTAGTGTCTCTGTTACCAGCAAATCCAAAGCAGAAAAACATTAACACTATAAACACTATAAAGTTTTTACTCACTTATCACATGTGACAGCCATCGCAACACTCAACTACATTATCGCATATCGCATGTTTTCCTAATACCGTGCAGCCCTAGTGTACTGTAATTCATGCACGCACGTTTTCTTTGGTATAAGCAGGTAAATACAGTAATAAATTATTTTAATTTCAAGTAATAAAAATACAGGGCTTTAAGAAAATTAAAAACACAAGAACACTCAAGACGCTCCAAGGGGGAAATTCTAGACTGCAGCCGTGTCAAAGGGCAGGAGCCTAACAACAGCAAGGAGAAATAAATAACGATTGGCTACTTTCAAACACTGTTCAGGTGCCTGGTTGCCTTGGTAAACACCATGTGGTGCATGAGGCCCGGACGTCACAGTCAGCTCTTACTCAGGGGTGGGAGGTTCGAAAATCTGCGATGGACTAAAACCACGACTGCTGATCCACGTTAAAGCAGGGGGTTACTGTATACACATATACATACTGTACACAATTTATTTTACAACACAATAAAGCAAAGGATGTTACTCATACAAACACACACATGCATACAAAAATTCATTCTTAGACATGATGCAGTAAATACTGATTTTATGGATCTTTATGTGTTTGTTTAATCATTCACAGCCCAGTATTACACTGCAGTTTTCATCAAAAACCTCAAATATCTGATTCAGCTCAATCGGTCCTTCATTACATATTTATATTTATATTTATATATAAAACAAACGACTACTGAACAACCCAGAAAGACGGATGAGTCTTTTACACCACAATAAAGCAATGGTATATTCCTAGTTATAAAGGCCCTGTTGATTGTACCCATGACCCAGATGAGGAAATGTAACTGTAGCGTGAGGTCTGACTGTATCACGGCAGTATGTCCTGCTGCCTCACCTGAGTGACCCCGACTCGAACCTCCCTGCTGACCGAGCCTCCTCCTTTAAGCATCTCTCCTCCGCTCTTCAGGAAGCCGGAGCCGCCGCGAAGAAAACCTGTGGCCATCAGCTCCAGCACCTCCTCCAACGTGGCTCTCTTCACATTCTGACGCATCACTGACACGCAGCAAACACAGCAACACACTTACGGCCCAATTCAGACACTTTAAATAAACGTGACTGCTGCAAAACTTCTGCAATCAGGCTACAACTTACTTTAGATTTACTAAAAATACACTCAATATTCTTTTCTAACAAACACATTTGCACTCTGTTCACCATTTTACTTTGCTTTTTTATTCATCACTACTGACCTACAAAAAGGAGCATTTAAAGGTATTTAAAGTAAAAGAACAGTCCAGTTAATAGGAGTCAGACATGCACTGATACAGATTATTTCATCTTATAAAGGAAACTGGTTTTATTTTACAGATTTTCATTTATAGTTGTTCATTCAAAAACCTTCCCGTGTTTAACAAGAATTAAAATCTGCATTTTATGAAATAGACGGATCAGAGTTAAAAACCTGCAATGTGCAAAATCTTTTGACTGGTAGTGTCCAAAAGAGTTGAGACAATATACAAAAATGCAATATCTACATTTGTTTATGTCTACAATAAGAATTAAGTTTGTCAGAGAAAACACTGAACATCTTTTCTTTGTCCTAGTTCTTTGTCCTACATTGTCATTTAAGACCCAGGGTAATCAGTATAATCAATATTCTATAACTGTTGATTATACTAACACTGATTACACTAGTTATATTAAAACCAGTGTATTCCGTTTATTCAATATTGACTGTACTGATTACAACAGTTATATAAGAACCAGTGTAATCAGTATAATCATATTCTCTAGAAGTTGATTACACTGATCACACTAGTTCTAATATGACCAGTGTAATCAATGTATTCAATATGGATTATATTGTTTACACTGCTTATATTGGAACCAGTGTTGCCGCACAAAGGTACACAGACACACATAGAAGCAAAACTATCAATGAATGTAGAAAAAAGGTTCCAACCAAGCAAGCGCTGGCCTTCAGTATAAAGGGTATAATTTTTTTAATTAATCAAATTAGAAAATTAGAAATGATGTGGTGCAGTCACCTGCAGCCTGTTTGGGCATAAGTGCAGTGGCCATTACGGTCCCCAGCAGTTTGGACACGGCCACACGAACGCCATATGTGGAACCTTCCAGAGCTTTAAAACACAGCGTGGCCACGTTCTCCAGCTCCGTGGTCCACATGAACACAGCCTCATTCTGCAGCTCCAGCAAACACTGTGAAAAACAACATAATACAAAAAACATACATTACCAATCCATCATTTCTGCGCACTGCAGGCTTTTCTCACCTATTTCACTAACTATGATTTTTATTCTTATTCATGGAAACTTAACTATAAATGAAAATCTGTGAAATAAACCCAGTTTCCTTTCTAAGATGAGTGAATCTGTAACAGTGCAGATCTGACTCCTATTAACTGGTTGTTGGTGATACAGAGTCAAATTCTAGACTGTCCTTTAACTTTAAATGCACTCGTTACTGTTCCAGCACTTAATAGCTCTTTAATGATCTAACACTCGTCTGGAGATCCACATTATAATTATAACTTGTTGCAAATACATGCATGAAATGTACACAATATTAGGTGAGTAAGTTATGAAAGATCGAAATTGTATTATTTGATTAGACAATCTTGAACAGGGCTGAAGGTCATTCAAAAGCTTTGCAGCATCAAAAATGAAGCTAAAATAAACTCAGCACTGACTGTTTGAAAGATGATACAGACGCTGAAGAGCAGAACAGCAATATGTGTACAGTTAATCCAGTGTATTGGAAAGTGTACACAGGTGTATAAAACCAGGGGAGGACTGATGATGAAAGAATGAAATGAAATAGTGAATGATAAATAATGGAAAAACACTGTAACAGACCTTGGCCACAGCGCAGCGTACAGCCATGGACCTGTCTGTGAGCAGAGAGCGGGCATTTTTATAAATGTCTCTGTGGCAGGATGCAGCGGCCCCACCCAGACCACTCAGGACCTTCTGCAGGCTGAGGAGGATCTCACCACGACCCTGAGACTGAAACAGAACATAGAACACACAAGCAACATTAAACCATGCATTCATTTTCTAAATTATTTATTGCTAACCAGGGTCTCGGGGGGTGATGGGGTCTATTCCAGCTTTGTGTGCTCAGAGTGCGAGCAGTAAACCCCCACTTTAACACAGCCCAGCAGTCTTGGTTTCAGTCCATCGTCGATTTTTTTTGAGAACCGAACTAATAATTCGCTGAAACCCCTGCACTAACATGAAAACAGCAAATATGCTCAGCTTTTTTTTTTTGCTTTTGTGACGTCTGGGCCTCGTCCGCCACGCCCCCTCGTCCTCATACTGGGTTGCTAAGCACCGCACCCAAAGATAAACAAACAGCACAAGGACAAGGGGGCCTGGCAGACGAGGCCCGGATGACACAGTTTTTTTCTTGGCGATATATACATTCTTAGGTGATTAGCGCTAAATTGTTAAGAAAAATATAATTTGCAAATTTTGTAAAATTAATATTAATTTATATTCAGCCACATTTCCATATAAAAAAAGAACTATACATTTTTGGGTACTGTGGAGAGAAACACACAGAATGCGTGTCTTGGCATAGTGAAATACCGCTGTACTCAGAGGCAGGAGGTTTGAAAATAGCCAATCGGAGAACGTTATTTAATTCTCCTTGCAGCTGTTTGGCTGCTGCCCTTATAAATCAGAATCAGAAAATGTTATGGAACCCAGAGGAAATGGCTGTGTAGTCTCACAGAGACACCAAGAGAAAAAAGTATGTAAATTATTGTATGAATTTCTAAATAAGACTTTCCAAATATACTCTAAAATGCTTAATAGTTAATACTAATTACTGAATAAAATTACAGCTGAATTGGAGATTCTAAGCTTTTAAATCAATTCCACATCTGTAATCTAAAGAAAACGACATACAGTTCTGGAAAATAGTAAGAGACCACTGCAAAAATGAACAGGTTTCATCTTTTATAGGTGCAAAATGCCAATAATTATCTTTGATGAACTTCTGGTAGTGTTTTACCATCTAACTGGTCTCAGTATGAGAGGAGAGAGTCGATTACAGCAGTGTTTTATACTTTTCCTCATTAAATAAGATGTGATTCAGCTGATCACTAATCAGTCCCTCATGAAGCAGAATGAGGTGTTTGCGTAGGAATTTAACCGACATTGGACTGGAAAGGCTGTCACTGATAGAGATGCTGATTTAAAAATAAATTGTTGATATAAAACATAAAAAAAATAATTAGCTTTTCATGTAATTCTGCAATTATATTTAAATAATGGTCTCCAGTAAAGACACTAAGTTACTAAGTTATTAAGCAGCAACTCAAAAAAGTGTTTCCCTCCACAGAAAGATTAAACAACTCCAGCCCTGAGGGCAGCAAAACACCCATCAGAGGAATTTGAACACATTTACACACCTCAATTACAAACTCCTCAAACTCATTGTTTTGCAGCTCGAGAGGATGTGAAATACAGTCCAGTTACTTTATAAACTTGCTGCTGCAAGTCTGACTGCTGCTATTGGTCTTAGTGACACCGCCCCCCCACTTCAACATACAGCACTGTGTAACAGTCTTGAACCCCCATTCACAGTGACCTACATATGAATCATTCAAGCAGAGCAAAGAGCATCTAACTGAAGTCCTGAAACAGTGAAGAACCAGGAGCAAATGATTCCAGATGATCAGGCGGTGAGCAGTATACTGGTGGTGCTCAATGCTGACTGGTTGGAACTCCTATATCTAAGCTCCTTGTATCTTTAGGCTCTTTGTAGCCAGTTGCAGTAAAACATTTGTTCCCGTTTCTTTCATTTAATCTACTCGGTGCAATAATACTATTTTCAGTCTGTCTTGTCTTTGTCGCACCAACAATGAGATTGAAAGCAAAATATAAAGAAATGAGGTTCATCATGAGCTGAAGACCAGGATATATATCATTACAATCTCAGCTGGAGAACAGAAGCACGTTCGCGTTACCTCAGCATTCTTCAGGGCTTTCAGAAGATTGTTGATGGTTTCTGGGAAAGAGCTGCCCAGCATCCGGCCCATTCTCTCGTAGAAGGCCCCGACGCACGCCACCGCAGCACTACAAACACAAACCCAATATAAGAAACAGAGGGACAACTCCCTTACCACTAGGCCAGCAGCAGAAACTAGATTTAACTTTCTAAATAAGTAAAAAACAAAAAATATTGTAGCACTGGAGCAGAACTATATAGAGTTATAATATATAGAATATATATATATAAAACATGTTTTATATATACATGTTTATATATATAAACATGTTTATATATAACATATATATATATATATATATATATTAGGGCTGCAACTATCAAATATTTTTGGAATCAACTATTCTTTCATTTTTTCATCGATTAATCGGATAAATCATACTTTTGTGTTTTTAAACAACTATATCAATTGTGGGTTATGCAACATGAAAGGCCTCTTAAACTGAGCAGCAATTGGCTGTTATTCCTCACAAAAAAAGGTTTTTATTCAAACTTTTATTAAATCAAAACCTAAAACCTTTGGTTTATTGGTTCCATTTAATCAACCTTTCTGGGAAACATTTATGATGTACATTGTATCCTTATTAACAGTAAAGAAAACAAAAACGTCCTGTTCTTTAGTTATCTCTGTCTGTATGCACTTTAAGATTTGTTTAAAATATGAAATGATATTTAAATATTTTATTATTATTATTATTATTATTATTATTATTGCGCTCCTGAGTTTAAATGTTGCTGATCTATTTGAATAAATTATTATTTATTGATTATATATTTTTTTAACATTAAATGGTCAAAACTTGTTTACAGTTTAAATTTTTATTTTGACAAATTGATGCACTTTTCTGATACAGACTAAAAAACAATATTGTTTTATGATGATATAATGATATATATATATATCATCTGTGTTATATCTGTCTATGAATCAGAGTCAGTACACTTTACTGATCTCAAAGGAAATTGATTGATGTTAAGACAGAACAGACACACAGAGACAAGAACAAAGGAGAAAAGAACAAAAAGTCTAAAATAAAAGCCAAGTAGGAAAACATGTAGAAACAGGAAAAAAAGAAAGTAGGAAGAAAAAATACCTGCAATACTGACGCAATAGGATTGATGCAACTGTCCACATACGCATAAGCTATCAGTTAGAGATCTTTGTCTACAGCGCATTTGAGACATAAATGCCTACAAACTCACAGCTTGGTGGGCAGATAAGCAGGAGTGTCATCCTTGTTCTTGATGATGTCATTGCACTTGTCCAGCGTCTGGAAGACGGTGAAGGTGTCTCCGATGCTGTAGAGAGTGGCCAGATTCTTAGCCAGCAGTTTTCGTGTTGGAGGTCCAGGGTTGCTGCTTATCAAGCCAGTGAGCTGCTCCACCAGCTTCTTCTGTTTCTCTTTCACATCAACCTGCTCAAGAAGAAAGGTTTTGATGACCAAACATGATATACAGTCGTTCAGAGTTAACGGCCGCGGTCATTCGCGGATTTTGTTCTTAGAACCGAACTAATAACTGTTCGCAGAAACCCCCGTAAATTCACAGACACCACAAATACCCTGCGCATATTTTTCTGAATTCCGGCATCAGAAAAGCTTCAGTGTGAAGCGTCTCGAGTGTTTTTGTGTTTTTCATTTTGTTCTGTAAGCCCTGTATTTTTACTACTGTAATTTAAATTATTACTGCATTTACCTGCTAATGCCAAAAAAAAAGACATTGCATACTAAAGTAAACAACCCTGCATGACTTACAGTACAGGGGCAAAATCGGTATTGACATTCTAGCACTGCAGGAGTTCAGTGTAAACTGTACAGTACGAATACGGGTTTACCTTTACATTTTCTTTAAGGCTAAAGTATTAAACTGAAATTAAAGTGGAAGCTTATTTAGGGATTACACTGTAAAAATAAAACATATTAAACTGAAACAGATGCCATGTTTTTGTTGTGATGCTGAACCTTCTGTTTAAAGACGTACATAATACACGACCAAGACACTTTTTCAAACCTTATTTTAAAAGTAGAACATGATCTGAACTAAGTAATAATTAAATCAAATGTCTGACATACCAGATACATTTGGACAAACAGCAAATAACAACATCCCATTTCTAATTTCAGAAAATTATTAAAAAGGCATTTTAAAGCCGTCATTAAAACACAACTGCACTCACTCCTGCACTGTATCAATACCTGGTGTCTGTTATTTAAATTTAAATCAACAGCAACCAGCACACAGTACATTACAATACTTTACAGTACTCTGTTCTCATTCAGATCATTGTTATTAAAATCTGTATATTATTGAATGTTAGTCTCATCCCCTCACCACCTGCTGCTAACTCATTTTGTTGCATTCATTATATTTTTATAGCACAAAATTGTCACTTTTCATAACCACTTGTACTATTAATTTATAATTATATTATATCAGATATTGTGATTGTGATATTGTGTTAATTATTTTGTTATAGCTACTTTGTAATTCCATTTGCACTATTACTACTGTTATTGTCTTTTAAAACTTATTACTGTTTATCTTTAGCCCTCTTGTGGCGCTGAGCATGTTTCATGACAAAAGAATTTCCCTCGCGATAAATAAAGTTCTCTCTTATTTTATCTTCTGCTTATTATTATATTTTTTTATTATGATAGCTGAAATTAGGCACCTCTTCTCAGTTTGAAATATTGGAATGGCTCCAATGCCAAAACATCAGTAATGATGTAAATGTATTTTTTATTGTCAAGTCCACACTGTAATGTATGAGGAGAGAGAGTGGAGGGGCAATCTATATTGTTTCTAGATGTTTTTTATTACATTAACTGCCACAGAACCGCACAGTGTCACAGACGGTTCAAGTGTCATTTCACTACGTGTTGTTCTCGTATAAGAACTTGCATAAATGCCAAATAAAGAATCCTGAATCGGACCTGGAAAGGTTTTTGAACTTCGTTGCCCTCCAACAGGCAGTGAGGACACAGTCCATTTTTGGGGGGAAATCATGCATTTGTATAATCGTACCTTGTTGGCTGCTATAAGAACCTTGTTGAGGAACCGAAGCCACTCAAATATGAAGACTGGCCTCTTGGCTTCTGTGATCTGAGCCAGGGCGTCTTCATTAAGCAGCAGACTGTGTGCCAGCTCCATTGGCAGGCACTGAAATCAGACTGCTTCTTCTTAAGACAGGACTCTTCTACTCCAGAGACTCTTCAAATACACTGAAAAACAGAAGATCCAAACAACACTGGGCTGATTTATACAGTTATATGAAAATAATATTAGGTAAATGATCTCTTTTCTGATTGGCTGCCCTGTATCACAGCTCATTTAAAAGGAAGCCTTGGGTTAAACTTCTGTAGGCTAAATGAACAGACATATGGAAATGTGTATCACATTGTTTGGACAAGGCAGCATGGTTCGAATTACTGGGGGTATTGGGGGGTACTGTACAATACTAGTAATAAAATCACAATATTGATATTCTGTCCATATCAGAATTAATAAATCACTTAGAATTAATAACTCAAGCTATTTATTCAGAGATAATTCAACACCTCTGGAACGAACTGGAACAGAGAATGTGAGCCAGAACTTCTCATCCAACATCAATGGCTGACCTCACAAATGCTCCATAAAATCTCAAAATCTTGTGGAAAGTCCTCGGAGAAGAGAGGAAGCTGTTATAGCTGCAAAGGGGGACCAAATCCAAATTAAAATCTAGGTGTTTGAATGCAATGTCATTAAAGTTCCAGTCGGTATGATGGTCAAGCGTCCCAATACTTTTGTCCGTACAGTGTTAATTGAAAGATACAGCAACAGTATGCAGCACGAAACGTAAAGAGGGAAATAATTCTTTCAAACTACAAACATTTCTGGGTCCAGCCAAGGATGTGCCTGGATACAGGCTAAACAAAGCGTTAGCAACGCTTTGTTACCACTTCCTAAATTCCCTAATGGTGATTATGCAGAAATTTTATAAAAAAATAACAGTGTAAAAGCTCAAAAATACGCAAAAAATAAATGTCGGTCTGTATAACAGAGCTGTCAAACAAGTCAGAACAGGTAGCAGCTACCTCAGCTAAGCTAAGCTAACAACACAAACACAGAAATAGATAGAAAGCAGCTCTTTAAACTATAATTTTAACGAGCCTTCAACGCAAGCCAGCCTAAATATTGCTCTACGAACAAACACAACGCATGACATCACAAACAAAGTCGTAAATCTCACAAATGAATCAAAATTACCTGCTGTTTCCCTCTAGCCTCGCAGCTAACTCCGCTAGCCTCCCATGAATGAAGAAGACTCTCTTTAATTTGGGTTTGACTGCACGCCAAAGTAAAAGTCTTAGCGTTGCACATACACTATTTGGACAAAAGTATTGGGACGCTTGACCTTCACACCGACTGGGACTTTAATGACATTGCATTCAAACAAATAGACTTTGGTATGGAGATGTTCCCTCTTTGCAACTATAACGGCTTTCACTCTGCTTGGAAGACTTTCCACAAGATTTTGGAGTTTCTGTGGGAAATTTGTGTCCATTTATTCTGAAGAGCATTTATGAGGTCAGACACT
Organism: Brachypetersius gabonensis; assembly: GCA_037577145.1. Taxonomy (NCBI): domain Eukaryota; kingdom Metazoa; phylum Chordata; class Actinopteri; order Characiformes; family Alestidae; genus Brachypetersius; species Brachypetersius gabonensis. The sequence goes on along the minus strand of JBBJLR010000087.1, from coordinate 3,856,239 downwards.
GATGTTGGACGAGATCGGTCTGGATCACAATCTCCGTTCCAGTTCATCCCAGAGGTGCTGGATGGGGTTGAGGTCAGGACTCTGTGTGGACAAGTCTAGTTCTTACACACTCTTCCAGCCATGACTTGGAGCTCGCTTTGTGCACTGGGACACAGTCATGATGGAACAGAAAAGGTTCTTCCTCAAACTGGATCCACAAAGTTGGAAGCATGGTGTTGTCCAAAATACATACATACGTAACTTGTGTTATTAGACTGTTCATTATAACAAAAAAAGAACAACCGATAACAATACAAAAGAAAGGCAATTAAAAGTGCTACACAATGACAAGAACAAGAACATCCGTGTAACAAATAACAGTTTAACACTGACATTGCTGTATGTCAAGATTTAGTACTGCATCTGCAGATCAGTCATAATCAGACTTATGAAAGTGACTTAGTGGTAATGTAATGAAATGATAGTAACAAGCTTAACATTCGATAACATTAAATCTGTTCACAGATGTTCAACAGCTGAGTTGCATATCAGCTGAGTTGATTCAGAACAGAGTAATAACTTTAAAGGCATTATACAGTCTTAAGGCTACAGGTAGGAAGGATTTCCTGTGGTTAGAGACAATAGACCAAGAAAGCCCAGCTGCATCTCAGCTTCTTGCGGAGACTAAGAAGAAGGACTATAAGGAGAATTCTCTGTAGCTGCATCACATCCTGGTATGGGAATTGTAATGTTTTGGATCCCAGGACCCTACAGAGGTTTGTGAGGACAGCTGAGAAGTTCATCTGGGTCTCTCTCCACATCCCAACCCTGTTAGTATCATCACACCCTTGAGCAAGGTACCGTCTCCACACACTGCTCCCTGGGCGCCCCTCGTTGAGACTTTAAGACTTTATTACAGTACCTGTTTGTGTCCACTAGGGGTCTGCCATGAGATTTGGACTACCCTTGTACGTTATCTGTTTCACCTGCCTTTAGTCATTAGTCTTGTTCCCCTAGTCACCTGTTATGTCTCACATTGTGATTACCTGTTGTTTCCCATTGGTTCATGGTCCTGTTAGTTTTGTATTTATAGTATGCTTTTTATTCTCTAGTACGGTAGCATACCCTCACATAACCTGATGATTCAAGATTCTTTATTCGTCACATGCATATTCATACAAGTACAACACGCAGTGAAATGTATCCTGAGCCGCTCCTTACTGATTGTGCAAACATTATAAACAAAAAGAAAATTTTTAATTAAAAGATCTGGAAATTTAAAATGAGTACAAGTAGATAAGTATAAATGTAAGTAAAATTTTAAATTTAAAAAATATAAAATCTGAGATTTCCTAAACACTGCAGCAATATTTACATTGTGCAAATGGAATGTTAAAGTGCATTGTGCCATAATAGTGCAGCAATATAAAA
>JBBJLR010000087.1:3823093-3843780 GCA_037577145.1 Brachypetersius gabonensis | reverse complement strand
GTGTGTGTGTGTGTGTGTGTGTGTGTGTGTGTGTGTGTGTGTGTGTGTGTGTGTGTGTGTGTGTGTGCTGTAAACATCCTGTCATTCCCATGACTCAGTACGCTATTAATAGTTTTGTACTGTGTGTGTGTGTGTACTCTTTTCTTGTTTTATAATTTTAACCTTTACTTGTATAATTAGTGTGATTGTGTCAGTTGTTCTTCTTTAGTTTTGTTAAAGTGTGCATTTGTTTGTCACATATGAACACACCACAGTACAGCACACATTGTCTACAGTGTGCATTTAACCCATTCACTAAGTGTAGCAGTGGGCATCCAGTGACTACGCACAGTGTGTGGACGTTTCAAGGATTTCTCAGCAGTGTTACTTGCTGCCCTGGGATTCGAACCCATGACCTTTATTTTTATTAGTGTGTTTGCATCAGCCTCCATTTTTAGTACTCAGGAGCCAAGTACTAATAATTAAGAATAAATTATATAGGCTTCAATTCATAGACCGTTCGCCATTATGACGTTATCCTTATTCAGCAAGCTGCTGGTAGAGAGACAAAGAAAACTCTGCAGAGCAGAGGACGAATCAGCCACGAGACACAGCATTAGGAGAGATGAGCCCATAATGTGACCATAATGTGTTGGTTTGAGAGTGAAGCTCTTATTTGTATTTATCATCTTGGGTATTAAAAAGGAAGAGATCCGTTGATGTCTGTTGAAATGAGTTATTTTCAGCCACTTTATGCGCGCTTTAATTGTGTGGGTTTAAATCATACTGCGGGTAGAATTTTTTAAACACATTTTTTATTTTAAAAACATCAGCATTTTCCGCATGCACAGGTCAATTAGGAAAAGAAGGACGTGTCTCTGCTTGTTGTGGTTTATTAAAAATAATCAGTGCTTGTTTAGCACTGCTGGTTAGCAAGCAAGCAGCTTACCACGTGTGTTAGCCAATTTGAGGCCATAACTTTTCTGGGTGAAAAATATATCTGAGGGACAGATAAAGAGGGAGAGTGGTAAAGCGTGGCTCACTGAGCGAGAGGACCAAAAACATTGCTAGCTCAATTCCCATTCCCATTGAAAAAACAGTGTGAGTGCCTCTATATGTGCAAAGGTTTGGGTTGTTTTTTTTTGCAGTGTTCAAAAATTGCTAATTAAATTGGCAATTGAAAATAAATGTGAAGAGAATGTGTGAGATACACACATGTCAGTAGGGTTTGGTCAAAAGTGTTAATGCCCCTCGTATTGTGAAAAAGTATTGGTACCCGTGTGATTTTTACAATAGCCCATACCTGTGAAACCATAGTAACCACTTAACAACTCCTTAGCAACATTATAGCAACCGGCAAGCTACACCTTATCTACCACCGTAGAAACCGCACGATCACACATTGCATTTTTCATAGTATAAAGACTTACCTCGTGTTGTTCACTGTCTAGGTGAGTTATGCTTTGGGGAAACTCATTATCAGCTTGCACAGCCACAGGTTAGATTTAGTTAAGATCACCTTAATGTATTTAACTGTTTCACTTAATCTAACTCAATCAGTGGCTGGGGGATTGACGCAGCACTGTCACTTGAGTAAAATACACCATTAAACAGTGTTGTCAATAGAATCGGCCTATTTTGGTTGTACAGTAAACCCCCAGTTTTATGCGGATCAGGAGTCACGGATTCAGTCACATGTTTTTGGGTTTTTCTGAGTGTTTTCACACAGGGGGAACACAACAACGGGTTTTTCACTATACACTCTTTATTACTGTAGACAAATAAAATTGTTCCAGTGTGCTAGTTCTGTGCAGTGACATAGGGAGTCAGTAATGAGTAGGACATTATCCCTGTTGAGTAATTATCCCTGTTGTCGTACCTATGTGGTTTTTGAACACATTCAGAGGCCAGGGTGTAATTTCAAAGATACAGTGAATACACCACAAATGTGAATACACCCAGTTTTAATTTCTCAGGACATTTATTTGTAGTCTTTTTTTATAATCAGGCCTTAGGCAATCCTGTAGGTTAATGTTTATTTCTGCAAATATCCAAATAGGGAAGCAGTAATTAGTTTTCTTAAAGTTTTACAGTGTAAACACCATGCAAGCTTCGTGTCTTTTATTACCCCCTGTTTAAATACCATATTCCAATAAAACACTCCGAACTAATATTTGTTTTTCTTCTAGAACCCAGAACTGTTGGAATTAAAGCCTATAGTGACTAGGTGCTAGAGGACTAGAGCTGGACACAGGCCTGTGCAACACACCGCTAGATTATGAACCAGGAGTTACTTCATGGATACCAAGCCATATGAAGGGCTACCAGTTAGATACACTAGAACGGAGTTTACTTAAACAAATCTAAACTTCATGTATATTAAACATGGGGTTTTTTTTTAGATACTGTCATTTTTAAATCTATATAAATGCAGATGTGATCAAAGAAGAATAGCAACATGATCAAATTAAATGTTAGACGCTGCTCACGGGTGTATTGTATTATTTTTAGAACAGTATGTGAGCTACTCATGTGGTCCTTGTTGGTGGCCCCTGCTCTAAACACTTCCTTCTGTTAATTTTCATTGCCTTTTCATTGTTAATCGTCATTAACCTTTAAACCATTAGATGATTTTAATCATCATCATAAAAATAGAGACAACTTTTGTGGTCAGCTCTTGTTAAAATAATTCTCATATTTCAGGTACAGTCAAGGCTTTTGTTTCTTGAATCAACTGCTTTCTATCAAAGAATGCTCCAAACTCAAACGGTGATATTGATCTGCTGTCTGAATCAGTTTCCTGCTGCTTTGAACCATGGGTTGGCATGTTCTTGTTTCTTCTCAGAAAGGATTGCTGCTCAGAAAGTATTAGCTAGATCAGTGGATTCGATCCCCAGCTCTGCACATTTTATGTTTTTCTTGCTCTAACACAGTGGTTCCCAACCTGAGGTCCGGGCCCCCCTTAGGGAGGCGCTAGAGATCGCAGGGGGTGCGCACAATTCTGTCTGCACTATGGTTACCAAAATTTGTACACATTAAATTCATAAAATCCCAATATCTGAGAAATGTAAAGGTGGGTGTGTGTGTATAAGAGTATAAGAACCAAAACCTTTTATTTTTTGCTCATAAAAGTTCATAATTCATCACTTTATTCTGTTTATGTGGGTAGGAGTTGTGGTTGGGGGGGCCTAGCTTGTCTTGGACACTGGCAAAGGGGTGTTTCAAGGAAAAAAGGTTGGGAACCACTGCTCTAACACACTGACTTAAACCAGGAAAGGCTTGTTAATTAGCTGATTAGGTGGATCAGTTGTGTTCAAGAGCAGGGGAAACACTAAAATGTGCAGTGGAGCCAAGGTCAGTCACCACTGAGCTAGATCGTAGTCCTTAGCAGTAGGAAACATTTTGATCGCACCTGGCGTCAAAATAAGTATTGCACACTTACATTTAGGCTCTAAAACATTTGTTAAATTCTCCATTCATTTCTGGTTTCACAATTATAATAATGCTGTTTATTATTTGTAGAGCAGCTCATGGACGTGTTAAATAGTGCTCCGTTATAATGTATACCAGGGGTCTCAAACCTGTCCAGAAAGGGCCGCTGTAGGTGCAGGTTTTCATTCCAACCAAAAAAAGCCAGACCTGAGTAACTGACAACCAAGACCAACTGATTACAGAGGTGGGATCAGGTGTGTCTCCTGCTTGGTTGGAACGAAACCCTGCACCCACAGTGGCCCTTTCTGGACAGGTTTGAGACCCCTGATGTACACTATATGGACAAAAGTATTGGGACCTGTTTTTCAGAGTTTGGGGTAGGATCCTTACTTCAGGTGAAGGGCAGTCTTAGTGCTTCAGCATACCAAGACATTTTGGACAGCGCCATGCTTCCAACTTTGTGGACGCAAGTTGGCGAAGGCCCTTTTCTATTCCAGCATGACTGTGACCCAATGAGACATGGTTGGAGGAGTTTGTTATATATTTGGTGTGGAAGAACTTGATTGGCCCCCACAGAACTCTCCTCATCCATCACCTTTCGGATGAGCTGGAACAAAAATTTTTCGCCCAACATTAGTGCCTATTAAACACAAATGCTCTACAGAATAAATGGCCACAAATTCCCACTGAAACACTTAAACCTTGGGGAAAGCCCTTCCCAGAAGAGTGGAAGCTACTATAGCTGCAAAGCGAGACTAACTTCATATTAAAGTCCATATACTGTATTTTAATCCAATGTCAGGTGACCCAAAACTTTTGTTCATAATGTGTAGCAATGTTACACATTGTGTAGCAATGTAGCGCACCAAGAAGAAATCCTATATTTGTGTAATTTATTTTGCGGTGAATATTGTGATACAAGTATTGCTTCTTCAGAATGCACTAAGAATGTAGATTAGATACTATCACTAACAAACAGTACAGGCTAAAACATCACTTGACCTTGGATGAACAGCTCGCAAAAAGGGGAGAGAGAGAAAATGCAGTTAACAGATGAATTCGTCTGTGACTGTGAGCAACAGAAAACTGAAAAAACTGGTCCTAGAACAGTTCACTGTATTTGTCCATGGATGTTTAAATTTCTGCACCCATATTGTATCATATTTTAGGGAAATAATCAGGTATAACTCACACTACAGGTTTTTGCATTGTTGTCTGTAGGAAACTTGTCAGCGTTTATCTGTATGAACTCTCTCCTGTATGTGTCTCTTGTGATGTGGCTGTGGTCATGTAAAAAGGAGTACACTGGGAGATTAAAAGGAAAACACACGACACACACACAGCAGGAATCCATTGCAGTACCGAGACCATCATCCGTGCATTTTGCTAACCACAAAGCATAGAGCTCAAGTCCAGGAGACCTCTGACTTTTTTAAGATAAGATAAGATAAATCTTTATTGTTATTGTAGGAACAAATGTAAGGTGCTGTCAACTCAGTGTGAGTGTATTTAGATATGAAAGGTATGATACTAGGCAACCAATCACATGAAGAGTTGCATTAACTACAAATGATCCAGCACTGGGAACTGCATTCTATAGCGGAAATAGTAGTTACTGTAACCATGTTGAACTCTGTGGGTGCAGTGGGTATCGTCGTTGTTTCAGGTTCCGAATAGATTCCCAACCAGATGGTCAATGGGTGCTTTTTGTTTAGGTTTTGTAGGTTCTCTCGATGTCTGTGTGGGTTTCCTGGTACTCATGTTTCCTCCCACAGTCCAAAGACATGTAAGTCAAGCAAATTGAAGATGCAGAATTGTCCGTAATGTGCTTGTTTGACCTGTGATGGATTGGCAAATGTGTTTCTCCACCTTTCACCTTATAACCAGCCGGATAGACTCCAGCACCCCTGCAGCCCTGGTTAAGAATAAGTGGTTGGATGTATGGATGCTGAAATTCAGATAACCTCGCATTATAACTCTCAGCTATAAACTCTACTTATCTCACACCATACCACACTCCTGGTGTTCGTCACATGGAAGAAGGTGAAACTAACGAGCTTGAGTTGCAAGGCATATCGTGAGGACTAATTAATGAGCATTAGATTGAACTCTGACTGCTAATTGAGTGATAACTGTTTGTCTGTGGAGAGTAATTGACAGTCCCAAGTGGACAATGTGAGGGTATTTATGTCTGTATTGGATAAATCCAGTAGCACACACAGCTCTTGTTCAACATGGTTCCATTTTGTACATTTCAGTGGACCACAAAAAGATAAATCTGTCCGTTTTGTCTTTAGTGGTCTCATAATATAATCTTAACCAAGTGCTCTTGGATGACGTTTGCGGATTACTTGGTAGAATATGCCATATCACTGCACTGGTGTGATGTCATTGCACTGGTGTGATGTCATTGCAATGGTGTGTGTGTGTGTGTGTGTGTGTGTGTGTGTGTGTGTGTGTGTGTGTGTGTGTGTGTGTATCTTTTTTAGTATCAGTGATGGAGTCTGTAAGTCTACAGAGCAGTGTGGTGTCAAAGGCTGTGTAATTCCACTCTTTATCTGTGTGCAGCAGGAATTAGAGTCCGCATCCCACAGGATCCTGTCCCTTCACTCGGCCTTGATCCTTGCGTGTTCTATCTCTAATCCCATTTTTGCTGATGAGCTGAGCCTCCAGCCTTGGATCTCCAAGCTACAGCTCACTTCATTTGGCTTCCTTCATCATTCTGGACCAAGCTCGTTTTGGGCCAACCTCTGAGTCAGCTCTCTGTACACTTGAGCAAGCAGTGTCTTTGCATCTGTCTCAGGCATGCAGGTTGCATAAGCAAGCAACGGTTCTAAGGATGTGCTGAGATCTTTTTTGAAATTCAATCAAACTTACATTTTTACCTCTTTTCTGAAAGAAAAAAACCCACTTTTGGACACTGTATTTAATCAGTTCAATGAGAAATGGTAGCATGGAAGCAGCATTGTGCCTTGTTCATGGACTCTTCCTCAACTCAAGCACTTCTTAAATCACAAAATCCACCAGACTCTCGAAGACAGTCAGAAGTACAGCTGTCAGTACACCTGGTGAAGACCAAGAACGCTAAGCTTGTGTGTTAGAGTGTGAAACTGTATGGACTGTTCAAAGCCCTTCGTTTTACACAATCCGAGACACGGTCACTTTTACACCGCTTATACTGAATCATTCAAACAGCACCAGCTAAGTCCACTGTCATGCCATATTAGCATTTTATGTAAATTCCTACATGTATAATTGTTCATCCATGATGTTTTCCCAACCTTATATCACTTCAGTAATATTCACTAAAAAGCAGAAACAGAAAAGGTGATGCATTATTAGAATTTCTACATTCGCTCAAAAAAGCAGCATGTGTCTTTGTGAGCTGCGGTCAAGATGAGACCGCCCCTTTATTGATAACTTTTTATTCCAGCTCAGGAGTGCCAACAGTAGTAATTTTTCACTGTTTGCTTCAACAGCTCTTTAGAGAAGTTCGAATAATGAAGATCTTGAATCATCCCAATATAGGTACGTACATGTATCACTGCTTCCTTTCAGTTCACCCATTTACTTGAATCAGACTATGCAAGTTATGATGTGACCTCCCCGTACCGTACCCTACCTCATTCTTTATCTAACAACCTATTGTTATTACTAAGAAAGAGATGCTCATAACCTAAATGAGATGGAAGGTGTTACACAAAACAGGATAGCTTGTCAAATTTGTTTGTTTGTAAATTAAAAAAAACACTTTCAGTTCATTCATTCTTTCAAACTGGTTTGTTGAGTCACCTGATGTGGTCTTTGGCGGCCTGTCTTAATTTTAGTTTTAGTCTAGTCTTTGCGTCAAGCTGTCATTAATTTTTTATTCGTCTTAGTCACATCCATACTCCTTTTAGTCTCATCAAGTTTCAGTCGACTAAAAGTCTTTTTTTAGTCTTATTTTAGTCAGAATTGTCCAGAACTATTTCGTCTAGTTTTAGTCAATAAAAGTTTTATTTTAGTCTCTATTTATAGTAATGCAATTCTATTTAACCCAGTCAATATAGTATGAGTACCTAGTAGTAGAATTTTCTTTTAGTCAGAACTATTTCACAATTCAAACAAGGTTCACTTATTATTATATTATTGTTACCTTACAGACTCAAGAATACTGTCCATCCATTCCAGACACGGAAGACACTCTGATTTGAATTTATGACATTTATTTTGCCAACCAAAGATGTTAGAACTTAGAAGTACACACACATAAATGTAAATAAAATAAAGAAATTAAATAACATCACTAAAAATTGCAAATAAAATGAAAATGTGTCTATTGCCATAAAACCCACATTTGTAAAACTGGTAAAAATAAAGAGTTTTTATTTTGTAAACCACATTTAGTCTCTAAGTTCTCTAAGTTCTTATTCGTCAGCAATATTGCATGATGTATTTTGTTATAGTTATTGTTACATGAGCAGTATTTATGTTGTGTCTCGTTTTTGTCACGCGATAAATGTTCGTTGCAAGCAACATTACCTAAGAGTCACTTTTATTTACCTTTGATTTATTTTAATGGGATGAAATAGGATTGCCTTGATTAATAATCATGATGTTTTTAATGAAAGGATCAGTTTCCAATCTTATGAAAGGTTCCCAGGTACAGTCTTGTATTCAACCATGTCTTTATTTCTTTTGCAGTGAAGTTATTCGAAGTAATTGAAACAGAGAAGACACTTTATTTAATAATGGAATATGCCAGTGGAGGTAAGTTTATAAGCATTTCATAAATTTGCCACCGCTGTACTTTGGGGATTTGACTGACATGCCTGAAGAAAGATTACAGATTTATATTACATTACAGAGTGAGGTACAGAGTACCAGTTCTTTGTTTGATGTGTGGCTGGCTCTCATTAAGAATGCCATCGGCAGCCTTCTCTTTGAGATACAAGGGAGTTCCATTGACACAATAGCATGGCAAGCCTTTAGATGAACTAAACATGTACAGGTTTTGTTCTCCCTGACCGTTAGAGATACTGTGTAATTGCAGGTTTATATTATACAGTCTACTGTATAATACATGTCTGGTAAATGAAGAGAAAACAATGAATGAAGTCAATTGCTTGATTGTGCATAATCTTTTTAATTGTTTCATTATATTAAACCATCCTTTTATTTGTAGGGTACCCATACGCACCAGTTCTATTTCTTTGTTTTTTTAATACCAAAATCTCACCGAACTGTCTCTTATTATAGGTGAGGTGTTTGACTACTTGGTGGCCCACGGCAGGATGAAAGAGAAGGAAGCCAGAGCAAAATTTCGGCAGGTAAAGTACAACAGAGCTAATATTCAAATGTCCAAATATCCATGTTTTGTTGACTTTCTATGTGGGGAAAAAAAGCCTACAACTTGTACAAAGACACTTCTGTACATTTTAATACACAATTTCTGTTTATTTGCCATCAAGTGGGGTGTGATTATTGCCTCTTACCAAGTCATTTATGGCTAAGGATAGCTAAATACGCAGACACATTAACAGACTGATTATTTTTAATTAAAAACCACAACAAACAGAGACACACATCATTTTTTATAACTAATCTGAACTTAAGTTTCTTGAAGTCTGTTTATTAGACTTCTTTGTGTGTTGCTCCGTGTGTTTCTCCACGTTTGTTTCTCCGCATTTTGTCCCATTCCGGCCACCTTAGGCATGACGCCACAGACTCCCCATGTCCCCATGTATTACGAAGGTAACTCAACCACAAAAATCTATTTTATAAACGATCAATACTCGGCCCCTGATCAAAAATCAGAATACACATGCACTAAACTGGATATTAATAGATGTTTAATGGATTATTTTAAAAAAGGTAGGAGGAGAAGGGGTGCCAAATTCCAGCTATAAAAAGAGGAATAGTAGTGATAATAAAAAAAAAACTTAAAAATGCAATCACACTAATGACTGTTTAATTCAAACACATTCACAGAGACAGAGCATCCTCTTTGAACACCTGTAAGCTAAATACAAAAACATTTTGTACTGTTTTGCAGCGTGCGCTGCTAAGATCTCACTGGTGCTGCTGAAAGAGCCTTAATTTTCTACAGGGTTGCTTGAAATACTGTTCTCCTGATCCACACTTCTCTTCATAATGGTTTCTATTAATACTGTTAATATTACTGTCACGGAGCAGACACGAACGTACCTGAAAAGTTTGCCCAGTGTAGCGTAGTGGAAGAACCCAATCGCAGACAAAACACGCATATTTGATCTGATTCACACGTTCTCACACATAAGGACCCAATGATATACCCTGTGATGTGCGTCACCCCCGGTGCCTAATTCATCTCACATGAGCAGTGGCAGAGCCAGGAAATTTTAATTGGGGCGTGATCATGTTTGGAGTGACACATGTTTCAAGCACCCCCGGCCACCCCACAACTCCGCCCTTGCACGTGACTGGTACTTGTAACAAAAACTTATTTTAAATCCTATTTTATAATTTGAGAACTGGTACTTATTTTCACTTCAAAAGTCAACAAAACATGTCATTGGACTGGAGGTGTTGAGACTTTAGCATACAAGCACAGTTACCTTCAACCCTTTCCCACACTTCTCATTCCTTGGGTGCTATGCTACAATACACTACTGACAGCAGGATGCTGTATCGCTGTATCAGACTGATCACTGTAGACTGACATCTAGTGGTGCTAGAGTAAATGTGAGGTAATTCATAAATAGTGTAAATAATTCATTATCCGTCATATTGCTGGTCTTTGGCCTTAAGGTTCATTTATGAGCAGCAGATATGCTGACAGGCGTTGCTCAGATTCTACTGGGACTTCATGGTGGCTCTGTGTCTTGTGACTTATAGGAAGTGTGAGTCAGCGCATGTGACTGACATGTCGCCTTGAGCCCCGTGCATACCTGCTGCTGACGGGCGACGTCTTAGCCTGATTAGCTTTAACAAGGACAGTGAATCAGACAGCCAGGCTGTGTGTGTGTGTGTGTGTGTGTGTGTGTGTGTGTGTGTGTGTGTGTTGGAGTGGGTGTATTCACCACATGCTGCCTCCCTCACTCTGGCACAGTCCAGGCAGCTGATCTCTGTGAGTGTAGCTCTGCTTTTTTAGTGCACTTCACTCTGCTTTCGAATACAACAAGTTGTTGCCATACACTTAAACATTCCATGTCTCACTTCGTCCAGTGAAGGATGATGGGTTTGAAAATTATGTTCTGTAATTTGACTTGGCGCTTTTGCGTCCTGATACATGTCAAGGTAGCTTCGAGCAACAGTACAGTCCTTCAGAACATGAAGCTACCTGCACGTTTCTGGTGTTTTTCAGATTGTGTCTGCAGTGCAGTACTGCCACCAGAAGAAAATTGTACATAGGGATCTCAAGGTATGTTTTGAGCTGGAGGTTTGTGTAGTTTGCTGCTAGGTTGCATTGACATTACTGTGCAAAAGTCTTGAGCCAGCCCTCATTTCTTCATTTCTTTGTTTCCCGAAGAGCCTGACTTTTTTTTTATTAAAACTATTTCTAATGTAGTTTTGAAGTACAGTTCACCAGCCTTCCTCATGTGCTTTCATTTTCAGTCCAGTCCCTGAACCTGATCAGTTTTAGAAGGATGATTTTTGTTTGTTAAGCCACACACTGATCTACGTATGAATCATTCAAGCGGAAGAAAGCACATCTAACTTAAGGCCTGAACCAGTGAAGAAGCAGGAGCAGATGAGTCCAGATGATCAGGCGGTGATCAGTATACTGTTAAGGCTGAGTGCTGAGTGGTTGGAACACTTTGTCCTGATTTCTTTAACATACTCAATATGCCAAAGATGAGGCATTTTGACAGGCATGAAATAGTATTTTGCACCAACAAGATGATTCAAAGCATTTAAAGAAATGAGGGGATGCTCAAACCTGCAAAATACTGTATATAGAACTGTATATAAAGTGTGGTGATATTTCATATGCTGTTTAGTAAGTCTTCACTGCTACTGTAGTAGGCTTATAAAGTTACTTATAGACTATCATTAATAAGCACTAGTTTTTAGAAAATATTAATTAGCTTGTTAATTCAGTTGGAAGCCTAGATGAGAATCACACCTCTCCCTTTCATCACCCCTTCTCAAACAAGGCTGAAAACTTGTTACTAGACGCCGATATGAATATCAAGATCGCCGACTTTGGCTTTAGTAACGAGTTCACGGTGGGCAGTAAGCTGGACACATTCTGCGGCAGCCCTCCATACGCTGCCCCAGAGCTGTTCCAGGGCAAGAAGTATGATGGGCCTGAGGTGGACGTGTGGAGTCTGGGGGTCATCTTGTACACTCTCGTCAGCGGATCACTGCCCTTTGACGGCCAGAACCTGAAGGTGAGTCTCTTGGGATGCTGCGGTCACTGAGAAAGTGTCCTCCAGCAACCTGCTATTTGCTTTTGTGACTATGTGAAACAGGCAGTATGGAAAAAAATATAATACTCAAACACATTTGAGTGATATAATGCTCAAACACATGTCATAAATCACTATACTGAAGAAGAGAAAGAAGAGAAGAAGACACACCAGCACACAAGCAGAACAGTATATATATATATTACAGACAACACTGCCCTAGTCACACTGATTTGCCGTCATTTGGGATCCAGGAACAGATCCACTTAAAACTCTGGTTTAATTCACTTTTTAATGCTTTTGGTGTATTGTGCTCTTAACAACATACATAGATTTTTACATACATGTAATGTAACTTGAGATGATGTCACATTACCAGGCCTAGTTCAGCATAGATTAGGTTAATTAATAGATTAATGTTCTTTATCAACATGCAGTTATTTTATTATAGATACAAGTATTACTGTCCCTTTAAGCTAGCATATTATTGTCTTTTAAGAATGTATGTTTACCATTCTATATGTAAACTTTGGAAACATGCTTGGTGGTGAAGTATGCATGGTTCATTCTTTGCACCTTATTGACCATGTCCTTAGGAGCTGAGAGAGCGAGTTTTGAGAGGAAAGTACCGCATCCCCTTCTACATGTCCACAGACTGTGAAAACCTACTCAAGAGGTTGTTGGTGCTGAATCCTATCAAACGTGGGAGTCTAGAGGTAGCATCCCTTTTTTTTTTCTTCAGCAAAGCTTAATTTACATATTAAGCACCCTGACACCTGCATATGGACACCAGCATGTATTAGTGTTGACTCTGTGGCTCTACTTTGTTAGCAAGTCATGAAAGATAGATGGATGAACGTGGGCTATGAAGAGGAGGAGCTGCAGCCCTATACAGAACCAGAGCCTGATTTTAGTGACTGCAAGAGGATTGGTCAGTGCTACTTTTTAAAATCTGATTTTTTTTGTTCTTTCTTTTTTATCTTTTTCATTTTTAAACTTGAAACCGTTTGAAATGTGGCTGTTTCAGTACGTTCACAGTGTACACGGCTTGTTTTCACCCTCTTGTGGTGGACACATGCACTGTACTCTTTTGGCCTACTCTGACATCATGTCTGCACAATGTTAGTTAGAACTATCCTTCGGGCAGCCTTGCACTGCTTCTTCAGCATAAGGTGCTCAAATTACCTCGACGTGTTGTCTTTTCCATGATGGGGCAGGTTGTGTTTTTTTTTTATTGTTTTAATGGTTTCAGCTTTATACGGAATATTGTTGGAATTCCTGATGAACGCCAATGATATCACAATTCGTTTGATTGTTTGACATTTGCTAATTATGACAGGCTGTATCATTCTCCATTGCCATGAATGAATCAAAAAAGACATATTTGACTTGTCTGTCGGTCTCCGTTATAGCTCAGTTACCGCCATGTTTGGTCAGTGGGCAGTATTAAAGCATTCATTTTGCATTAAGACTTTAGATGGGAAAGACTTTATTCACTCACTCACATTCAGTAGGCTTCAATTTTCCATTCACATTCACATTTATGCATTTGGCAGATGATCCAAAGCAATTTGCAGCTGAGTCAGGTTTCACAAACAGGCACAATAGCAGTCAAATAGCTTTTGATGCCACATAAGAGGTATCAGTGCTTCTCATCAATCACACTGTTCTGTTTTAGTGGCGCCTTGCATATAGCGCTCTACTTTTGCTTTTAACTGCATAAGATCCAGGATAACTTGATTTATATTAGGTAAGCAGTGACTGTGGCACATGAGTGAAACAAATGCACTACATGGACAAATGTATTGGGATGTCTGACTATTACACCTACAGGGACTTTAATGATATTTCATTCATATACATAGACCTTCATCTTGAGTTGGTCCAGCTTTGCAGCTGTAATAGTTTCCACTCTTACAGCTGTAACGCTTTCCACAAGATTTTGGAGTTTTTGCTGGGAATTGTAAATATGGGGCAGAGCTAGCTGATGTAGAACAAAATGTGGAGCATCTAGATCAGATATGACTAACTGGAAGTTGATCCTTCTTTTTTTTTAACATACCAGCATGAACTTTTTAAGTAAACTGTGTCAGTAAGGCTTGACTTTTGATTCAAATTTTATAATAAATCTGAAAATAGCAGCTTATCTCTGTGTGATGCGTTCCTCAGAACTGATGGTGACAATGGGATTCCCAAAGGATGAGATCACAGAGGCCCTTGTGGGACAGAAGTACGATGAGGTCATGGCTACATACCTCCTATTGGGCAGAAAGCCTCCAGAGGTTAGTATGTGAGTGTGGAAGGAACACTAAATAGTACTGGAAACAGTGTTTGGTAATACAGTGTGGAGAACTTCTCAAATTGTTGTGGCGACATACATTCATTGCTGATTGTTTGTGAAGCCTGTACATATGCCAGTCAGAGGTTAGATTTAATAAAAGCATGTGTAAACCTGTACATTAAAGGGAAAGGTAAGACCATTCGAACATGACTATCAGAATCAGAAAACTGTATTGATCCCAGAGGAAGTTGCTTACATTACGAGTCAAGAAAAATAAAATATATAGCCTAAATAAATCCAATAGAAAATCTGTCCTATATACTGTATATACATACTATATATAAGTGACTTACAGTTAATTGGGGAGTCTGTTATTGCATGAAATAGAGATCAGTTGTAAATGAGTAGTGATATTCACATAGTTAAGACTATTACACATAATTAAACAATTTAGCACCCAGTAAGAAAACTGCACATGATACTGCACAAAGTAAGACTATTGCACATAAGATATTATCGTTTTAGCACCTGATAGAACATTGTACAATTTTGCACATGGTAGAACATGGCAAAAAGAGCAGGAAAGAAAGGGTCATTTTGCTAAAGCATGTCTTTATAAGTGTGTGATTATTTAATTTTTAAGACAGATGTAATAAGCTGTGTCATATCAGCCTGACCAGGTTTTCTGTGCCATCTTTCATCCTGAGTTAGCAGATAGTACAGTACTGAGGTATGCTATTGATTTTTCCAGTTAAGTCCCTGACACAGACACCTGTGATGCATTTTAGCTTAGGATTCATAGAGTCTCATAGTGTGAGTGCAGGCAGATCAGGATTGATGGTATGAATCTCTTGCTAGGTAGATGATTGCTTGGATGATTGAAAATGCATGGATGGATAGATTTGTTAATATATGGATAGACAAACTATGTTGCATTGGTGGATGGAGATATTAGTTACTATTAAGACGGATGGATTTGATACATGATGCATGTGTGGATACTGATTTCACGTGTGTACTGAACAGAATACATTTATACATACAATTTTTAAAATTGAAGTGCATGGGTTGATTGAGGTATAAACAAGATCAACACATCAACATATGTGTTGTTGTAGCATCCTGTATTAATCAGGTGTTATCTAGCAGGTTCCATATGCTGCTTTAGCAAGTCATTGCCAAGAGCACTGAAGCCAGGTGGCACCCTGCAGGCCCCTGTCACTTATTCAGTGTGCTTATCTGGCTCTCTGCCTTCAGTACACCATGAATCATGGGTTGTCATCATTTATACAGGAAGAAATATAAATGGCAACGCTTACTTATTAGTGTTTTATGAATTTTATTCTTTTTCTTATTAGTTTGAAGGCAGCGAGTCTCTGTCCAACAGCAACCTCTGCCCCAGGCCCCGCCCTACCAGTGACATCAACAGCACCTCCGGCCAATCCCCTGCTCACTCTAAGGTTCAGCGAAGCGTCTCAACCAGTCAGAAGCAGCAGCGGCGGTTCAGTGATCATGGTGGGGATGACATACAACCAAGTAAAGTAACAAAACCCTGGTTTCCTCTCCAGCTCTCTTTGTGGTCACAGTGTGCCTGGTGCCCCCTACTGGCCGACGACCTGGCAGCCCTTTAAAGAACATCAGCACTGAACGCTTACCTTGCCGCATGAGGGAATGGCTTTATTATATCCCAGCTTGGCTTGGCTTTCACTTATTTTAATATGTAGTTTAATTAATATTTCATTTATTGAACATCTGAATTGGATATTTGTGTATGCAGCTGATCTTGCAAGATAAATTTGCATGTTTTTATTCATCAATACTTTCCTTATCTGTTTATTCAGCATGCCATCATATGGGTTTTTAAAATGAGTCTGTGCTCTTGTCTGTGTGTGGCTCCCCAGTTGGTCCCTCTGTTCCACCAGCTATGTCCTACACGAAGCGTGCCCCAGCTAGTTGTGTTGAGAGTGAGCAGAAGGAAGAGTGGGACAGTTCACGCAAACTACTAGGTTCCGGGTCAAAGGCGGACGTGCCTGCGTCTCCTCTGGGTGCACAGGAGAGGAAGAAAGCAGCTGCTGCCACCGGGGTAAGGATCTCTGCAATGCAGATAATACACACCAACGCAGTTCTTCTCCACTCGGCTTCTCTTCTTCTCTCCTTCCCTCTGTTTTTCTCTATTTCCTCTTGATCTGTGAACTTTATAAAAAGCAGCAGCAAATATAGCCCATTCCCATAACTCAGCATTAACACTGAGCTGTCAGGAGATCACTGGTAATCCCTCTAACGAAAGTCAGATCCTAAACTCTCATACTCAGCTTTGCCCTGTCTCACTCTTTTCTGTTGTCCTTGCAGACTAATGGAGGCATGGCTCGTAGAAACACATATGTGTGTGAACGCTCAGCTGACCGCTTCTCAGCCATACCCAACGGCAAAGACAGCAGGTCAGCGCAGTCATACTAACTCCACCCCGCTGATCATTATTGCTAATGCCAGAAGGGACGTGAGTTCAAGACAACACTGTTAATCCATCCAAACTAACGTGTTCCGTAAAATAATTTGAATAAACTAGAATAATTCAGTTTTATTGTGAATTTTTTGGACTCTTTTGTGTAGATTTTGAAGTGTTTGTGTCTAGAATTGAATCTTTGTATCTCACTCCACATGATATTTAGGCTTCCAGGTAGCTTACCTACTTTTTCTCTCTGTGTCTCTCCCTCTCTAGCTTGACAGAGGTCTCTGGCAGCACTACGTCTGCTTCTGGAACTGCATCAGCCTCGGTGTCGACAAGGCCACGCCACATCAAGTCCATGTCCACCTCTGGCGCCTCCTCCAAAACCGCCCTGCCCCCTATAGAAGACAATAGTGAATACAAGCCAAGGTGAAAAAAATCACCGTTTTATAATATTTACCTGAGCTCAGTGTCAGTTTTTCTGCTTTTTACAATGAATTTCACAGATATGTGAAGAGACAAATAGACAGTAACGTTATGTAGGGAAAGGAGAATGAATCTGACTTGATCTGATGTCATTTTAATTCTGGTTTCATGATACAATGCTTTGACTGTTTCTGTGATAAATACACTTCCAACTCTAAAAATGTCAGAAATCCACAAGAGTGTTCTTGAAATCTGATGAGGTCTAAGAGGTTAACAAGCCATCTAACAAATACCAATTTAATGTTCAGATATTTGAGTATTTCAATTATTTAAGCCAGTCGTAATGATAATTTATGCCTGTTTGAGAACCAGTCTTCTACATTCTTGTTACGGTGTTAAGTCCCTATATATGTATTATGGGTGAGAGAACGAATCAGTACAACAGATTTGTTTTAAAAATAACAGTAGGTCCAGCCATAAATATTTGCAGTTCTTAATGTTTTTATATTTCACATTTAAGTATTGAAGCTCATTATTATACTAGAAAATTATCAAGATGCATTTCTCTCTTTATCCACAAGACTGCGCCATTTCTTTCTGGTGACACCAAGGATTTTTTCAGGGTTTATTTTCAGAGGAAGGTCAGAAAGCATAGAGAATTCCACACTTGGGAGAACATGGCTCAGTCTCACAGTTCAGAAATCAGAAACACCATTATAATATACTGTCAAGCGTGGGTGCATTTTTAATGTAGGGGAGACAAAAGAAATAATTTTGAAAAGTGCTGTAATGGTTCCGGCGCCCATGCCAACATTAATCTAATACTACATTCACCTTTATACATTCTCACATCTCCATTTATGAATCTTTTAACAATGCGATGGAATTATGTTTTAGAATTTGATATTGTATCAAGGAGCCTGCGGGACACCTAATGAACATACATATCCATGATAAATCAACATGACATTTAAAAAAGTTAACGATATGTTCACACTAAATATTAAAGCACAAGCTCTATAAAATACATTAACGAATGTTCTTTTATAAACTTCAAGCCATTGAAGTTGACATAAATATACTGCTACCTTAGTTCATGTTCACCACCTTAAAATGTACTGCCAAGTATTGTTACAGAAGTGAACCAAAACAACAAAATTGGTTCCAAGTAAATAATGCATTAAATGTATTATCGTGTATATATTAGGGGTTGTTTTGCAATTTAAAAAATAATCTTATCAATTTCAGCATATCTCATCAATTAATCTAAAGTAGTCACACATGTTTTGCTGTAAAAGTATTTAAAAAGTATAATGCATTTTGGCATATGAGTGAATGAATATTCAACATTACAGACTTTTAACTTTAATACAGTCAGTTTATAACACTAATAATGATGAGAAGCAGGCAAACAGTATGCATAATCGGGGGAAAATATATTTTGTATTTAAAATATATATTTTATAAGCAGTCTTTCGATTCATCCTACCCTGTCGAAAAATGCTACCCTGAAGCTCATACAGTTTATACAGTCAGTTTAGCACTGATAATGATGAGAAATAGGCAAACAATATAGATATAAAATAGATAGCTAGATCTTTAAAGGTGAATAGAGTCAGGTTCTATCACTGAGAAATGCTACCGTGAAGCAGTGTGTTCTGAGGATATATACCCATCTGTGGAAAAATGCTCCCTTGAAGCTTATACAGCTGCCAGTGTCCCAAAGAAAGTGCAGATAGACCAGCTTCATGACTGTTAAGTAGCACAGATCTAAAAGCATGGCACTGAATCCCAAAATTGTGGAACAACACCCCTAGTATAAACTGAATAGATTTCAGTCCAGGGTTGAGTTGGGAATCAGGTGAAAGTGGTTGTTTTCTACACGCAATAACTTAGTTTAGCTTCAAAGCAGCAGTGAATGTGAGGGTCTTGTTATCTGCTTTATTTCTCCCCCATTCTTTTCCACCTCAAGTTCCAGGCCTCCATCTACCTCGCCCTCTGCACACAGCATCAGCACCCCAGAGCGCACACGATTCCCCCGAGGCACCACCAGCAGGAGCACTTTCCACGGAGCCCAGCTGCGTGACCGCCGGAGCGCCACCTATAACGGGCCGCCGGCCTCTCCCACACTTTCCCACGACACAGGAGCTCTAGCCCCGGCCCGCAGGGGCACCTCCACAGGCATCATCAGCAAGATCACCTCCAAGTTTGTGCGCAGGTCAGTGGACCACATACATGCTTTTTTGTAAAGTCTCCAAGCTAGGTATAATGTCAGATAATGTCAAAACAAATATTCATGCATATGATATTCATAAGAATCATGCGTTTTGCACACACCTTTCATTCCAGTATCACCCGGCTGTGTGAGCCTTTACATAATTCTACTTGAAGCATTTCTGATGCATGAAGTACATCATCATAGATCAAAGACTGAGGAAATGGTGTATTCACTATAAGTGACATACATTCTCAGTGAAATAAATGACATACAGTGCTTCTCTTACAATCATTATCAATAGAAACAACTTTTTCCTTCCAAATGTATCTTTTTTAAACCAGGTGACCATTTCAAGGTGATCATTTACAGATGTTTTAGAAAGGAAAGTGATTTGTAGTTTATAGTTATCCTTTTCCCCCTTGTGTAGCAAATACGGTACCTCTGTGCAGCTTGTGTTACATTATTTATTTTTATCATACGCTTAAATAGTGAGAAAGCGACAGCCACTACGATGTGGTATAAATGTAATATACAGTATAAACATTTACTGACTAACAAGTTCAGTACATGAATAGTTGACAGTCTGGATTAGCTGAGTTTTAGTCCCTTCTAGCAGAACCCCTTATTCGCCCCTGTTTTTTTTTCTGTTGTAGAACACTATCTTTCAGGTCTTCCAGGAGGTAGGCGATCAGTACAGAATGATCCATGTCTGTCTGTACACAGTCTGTCCTTAAACTCGTATGAACCTAATTTTTTTTATTTTGCCCCCTCGGTTTGTTTATTGTTTTTCTGTTGTCATTTTTTTCCCTTCGCTACTTTCCTTTAACAGTGGATTCTCACACCCCGCGCCTCAAAATTCTTTGTCACCTAAACCTGACGTTGCCTAGCATGTAGTCAAGGCCCAGTCCAACCCGCACGGCTACTGAGCTGATTCAGACAAGCATATCAGTCAGACTGGATGTCCTCTGGGTGGCCCTTTCAAACGTTACCCACTTACCGTCACTCTGATTTGTCGTTTCTTTAAGCACGTCACTGTTTTGAGTTTATTTTGTCGCACTGTGCTCTGTGTGACTCAAGAGGCATGGTCCTGAATGACCCCTATGGATCTCCGACAGCTCAGATTACTTAGCACTTTGTGTGTGTGTGTGTCTGTGTGTGTGTGTGTGTCTGTGTGTGTGTGTGTGTGTGTGTGTGTGTGAGAGAAAGAGAGAGAGACACTGAAGCCGCACTGTGGTGCTAAATTGTGTGTTCTGGTTGCTTTGGAGGGTTCCGAGTGAGGGGGAGGCCAGTGGCAAGACAGAAACTCCAAGGTGAGGTTTTGGCAACACCTCACTTGAACAGGCCTTTGAGTTTTTTTGACTTAATGTTAGTGCTTTTGTTCTTATTTTGCTCTTAGTTTTTATATACTAGTTAAAGCCACTCGGATGTCTATTAGATATGTGTGTAGTTTGTGCTCAATACATTTACATTTATGGCATTTATCAGACGCTTTTATCCAAAGCGACTTCCATTCTCTAACTACAGGGGACAGTC
>JBBJLR010000087.1:3811270-3821969 GCA_037577145.1 Brachypetersius gabonensis | reverse complement strand
CTGGAGGTAGGATTCGAACCTGTGACCTTTTGGTCCGGAGGCAAGTATCCTACCACTAGACCACCACCACCCCACAATACAATACAGTATTTAGCCCTTCAAAAGAGAATGAGTGTGCCTTATTAGGAATTGCATATTCTGTGGATGCACCATATTTTGCAGTGGAAAAAAAATATTTATTTAAAAATTTCAATGCTAACTTTAGCTTGCAGCTCTGTGGAAGTTTCTCTCTAACATGGGATGTGCTGCCTTGTTTGGGGGTCAGTCTGTGCCACTGACGCTCTCCTCTCCATGCACAGGAGCGTTTCAGGGGAATCAAGAGAGGAGAGCCGGGACTCCAAACCACGTTCACTTCGCTTCACATGGAGCATGAAAACCACCTCGTCCATGGAGCCAGGAGATATGATGCGGGAGATTCGGAAGGTTCTTGACGCTAATAACTGCGACTATGAGCAGCGTGAGAGGTTCCTCCTCTTCTGCGTGCATGGAGATGCCCGCCAGGACAACCTGGTCCAGTGGGAGATGGAGGTGTGCAAGCTGCCCCGGCTCTCGCTCAATGGCGTGCGCTTCAAGAGGATATCGGGCACATCCATCGCCTTTAAGAACATCGCCTGTAAGATCGCCAACGAGCTAAAACTATGAGAGTGGTACAGGAACCCAGGGGAACCTTTGACATGGCTCTAATGGGCAGGGGCAAGGGTTGCAGTGGTAAGTAAGCAGCCAGACCCGAGGTGCTGCCTTAACAGAATCGCGCATTGGGAAGAAGAGAATGCGCAAAGCTCATCATTTTTTTTCATTAATGTTTGGTTCCAGGTATAGCATTAGATTTATTGTCTTAGAGTCGGACGGGCGGCAGACGAATTTTATTTTGAAACTGATTGGAATGGATTGTAATTACATGCGGTGCGAGTGTGACTCTCTCCCAGTGGTATTTTGGGGTATGTGAGTGTGTACATTTTGTGCAATAGCCACCATGTAGAATGTAGTAGGTACTGCTGTGTAAGTACAGTATAAAGCTACAGTTACGACCAGTATATCAGTGGAGATAAGGAACGTGAAAACCCTCAGCTCTGGTTCACTGGACAACTCCTGCGGAATAATATTTACAAAACGCAGGGGCTCAGTGAGCATGCCTGCTATAATTTTTTTTACCTGCCTTCCTTCAGGAAGAATTCAGCCAAAAATGCCAACATTGCTAAAAATGAATGACAGAGAATAGCCACCAGTTAGCATTATGCAAATCTATTCATGCTATTCAGTAGCTACTTGCTTTCATTGATTGTTAGACACATCAGCATTTTGGATCAAATTATTTCAAGATGTTGGCACATTGTTACATGTTCCTGCCCATCAAACACATTCTGATACCAGATCTTTTGAGCTGCATTTTATTTGTGAATGCAAAAAACAAAGGGTTGCGGCAAAGTTCATCTATACGCTCATTTATAGCTATAGATCTCAACACAGACAGCACATTATTACTTGATGAAAACAGACGTCCCATACTTTTGGCTGTGCTACCAAAACATTGCTTTTTGAGATGTACAGTTTAATATATAGAGGTAAGTGGCTGTTTTATCAAAAGCTCTATGCTGTATTACATGAATATGCATATAACATCTGCAGGTATGCGTGTTTTAATTGCTGTACAGGGACAAAAAAAACAATATAAATATATCTATCTTTAATCTTTAGGTACATTTTTACAAGTTTAGTTGTTTCTTATTGTTACTTGCCATTGGTTAGAACCTGAATCTTTGCTGTGCAGAATTTTTTCATTCTTGAACCCACATTTATGTTGTGAGTAGATTGTCCAGTTGGTTCTTTGGAAAAAGTCATGAGAGAGTCAAAGGTGGATGCATTAGGCGAGTAGTTTTCACTCTGGAGCAAGATTTTAATGCACTATGTATTTTGTTGAGTGGTACAGCCAAGTTGTACAAGGCCTCTAGCACACTTGCACAACCTGTTGAAACGGGAATTTTTTTTTTTATCCACTCTCGTCTTGTGTCTTTTTTAACCTCATTTGTTGTAGTTTTTTGGACCACAACATGATTGTACAGTAGGTTTTCTGTTATTTTGCTTGTCTGTGAAGCATATATTTAGCGTTTCTTGTATTTATTCCATTACACTATGCCTGCGATGTGCTGCTTTGTATTACAGAGGCATTCACTGTGTTTGATATAAAAAAGAAGAAGAAAGGAAGTACATTTGTTTTTATTTCCTTTGTGGCTAAGTATGATTAAAAGACGTATTGTCACATGTGTTAGTATATTTTATGTTTGATATTTTGTACTGAAATCACTAACTCGTTTGCTGCAGTCCTGCAAAAGTTTGCATTTATATCCTTTCCAGAAAGAGAGAGAGCAGACAGAGAGAGAATGACATTTACATCAAATCCTGACCATTAAGATGAGGTTCATGTTGTAACCGACCTTCAGCGGTTGTTAAGTACTACTGAGAGATACTTCAAAAATGTAGAGAACACTCTGTAGTTCACTCTTATTCATCTTATGTGGGTTCAGAACCAGAACTGGGGTGAGAACAAACGCGCTGGTTGACCATCAAGTGCAGTTAAAAATAAAATTGTTTGTATGACGCGTGCATTGAAGCACTAAACAACAATGAAACAGTGGGGATGTTCTGTTATCCTTGCATCTACAACTGCTGTCCAGAACCATCTGATTCCCTATTTCTGGTGCAAAATATTAAACTTACTTGAATGAAATGTAATACGACGGTCTCTGTTCATGAAGACTTTCAATGTGAGACGAGTGATGTATGTATGTACAGGTGCTGGCCACTGCTGTTTAAACAATGTTAAAGTAAAACCTCATCACAAACGTTTGTTTCAAAGCAAAGCGAAATGTTATTTCTCCTTATTATTTTTGTATGTTTGTGAAATGTACAGTTGTGTACGAAACCAGGTGAAGTAATATATGTGCCATGCAATCTGCTGAATGTCTGTGTCTGTGGAATCTGTGGCCCCATTTACACTGAGTTACAGGTATGATCACATTTTTGGAAATGCATTGGCATCCATTCACTGAAACTGGAGGTGCGCTGGGAGGCATACGACCACATAACGGTTGCAGTGTTATATGGTCCTGATGTGTCCCCAGTAGCAATGAAGGCAGCTTTCCTGACAAAAGCAGCTTTCCTTACATGCACACGAACAAAGAGTCGGGGTCTGTTCATGTCTGACCACAAATGCAACGAGAAACTGATTTAGGTAATGTTCACAGTACTTGTCCTTCAGTCATGAAACCCTGTCATAAGATTACTGGAGACGCACTCAATGTACATGTCTTTCTAAGGTGTAAACAGCTAAGAAGAAACGGCTTGTAACCAGATCACCTGACACAGGTCTTAATACTGTGTCAACATAACCTTGCATTTTATTTTGATGATCACTAAATGCAGAGAGCATATATTGGACTTCACAATACTTTTGTCCACACTATATACTTTGTAGGGATGCAACATTGTTTTACTTTGTTTTATTACTGTGAGGGAGGGCTGAGAGTGCATCTTAGAGAATAGATACTAGTGTTATTCCACACACAATGAGAATGTGGAATTGTGAACCCAGTATCATTAACAACCAACAGAGACATTGCATTCATATACATTTTTATGACTTTAATATGGAGTTTGTCACCTGCCTTGCAGCTAGAACAGCTTCCCCTTCTCTTGTAAGGCTTTCCTTACATTTTAGGGAATTTGTGCCCATTCATTTTGTAGAGCATTTATGAGGTCAGGCACTGATGTTGGAGGAGAAGGCCTGGCTTCGTTCCAGTTCATCCCAAAGCTGTTGGATGGGGTTG
The DNA here is from genome assembly GCA_037577145.1 of Brachypetersius gabonensis. NCBI lineage: Eukaryota > Metazoa > Chordata > Actinopteri > Characiformes > Alestidae > Brachypetersius > Brachypetersius gabonensis. Next base: position 3,818,145 of record JBBJLR010000087.1, on the reverse strand, counting down.
AGGTCAGAGCTCTGTTCAGGCCAGTCAAGTTCTTCCACACTGAACTGCACTGAGACAGAACAGAAAAGGTTCTTCTCCAAACGTGTCCGGCATGGCGTTTTTCAAAATGGCTTGGTGTGCTGAAATAATAAGATTGCCCTTCACTGAAAGTAATTCAACAATCAAGAGCTGTGTCCCGTTATTTTTGTCTATGTAGTGTATTTGCTTTTCATGTTCGAGGGTGGAGACATTTCCAGCAAAGAGTGTATTTTGGGAAATGTGTTCTTGAGAGCGAGAGCAACAGCTATACATCAGCAACACTTTGGCCAGAGCATAAATTCTTCATGAACACATCCTGTTCTGTTGAAGAATCAAGGGAACAAGGCCAGCACTGTCTGTATGCAAGAACACATGACCGCACATTGAGTGGTAGGCAAAATGCTTGAGTGCCACAAAAAACTGAACTGTTCCAAGAAGGTTATGTGGGCCATGACCTAAACTGTTGAACTGCTGTGAAATAGCAGCAAACATCCTTCCAAGCAGCCATAATGGCAAATCGTTCTCACCGTCAGAGCCAGCTGTGCTTTGTAAGTGTATTTATCTTGAAATAATCCTTAAACGAGTAACAGCTGTCCAACTTGGGATGGTGAGCGCGACCTGCCGAGCTGTTCAGTCATGCAAAATGACTAAAAAGATGTTTGCTGGTGTCCAGAATGGCCCACGATCTATGATAACGAATCGGGAGAAGGTAGTCAGAGGACATGGCTTGGAAATCATCAGTCTCACCAGGCCCTTGTTGATTAATGCTTGTTCTTTCGCAATAGGAAGTTGGAGATCAGGAAGAAAGCCTGTCTTGTCTGTGGAGAGAAAGCTGAGACAAAGGAGCTGAGAATTCCTGGCCTGTTTCTGTTTCTTTCCACATTTTAGTTATCCGGTCTCCCAGGGAAATATAAAGGAGTTTGTTTTCTATTCATCCCCACCCGTGTCCTCCTTGAGTCTCTCTAGCTGACCTCTCTATAGTAATGCCGAAAGCTGGGAAGCGAGGGCACAGATGATGCAGTCATGGCAACAAGTTTCCTTTCAACCGTCATGCCCTGCCATTCTACAGAGGCGAAAACACAGACTCCCCGGGCTTCAGCAGCAACTAAAGATGTTCCAGCAGATTAAAGAGGTGTCAACTGAGGACAGATCCACACAGACTCTGTTGCAGACGAGACCGAGGATGAGCCCAAGGCTCTTCCCAATGTGTTAAAAAAAAAAATCATCTGATGTGTTCTCGTCTTTTAGGACCCCAAAGGGAAATGGTCAGAGCCCTGCAGGCAATATATGTTGTCAAATAAGACATTTCCAACTACAGTTTAGGCCTCCATAACCCCATTGCTTTAATTAAATACTTAAACCAGCTGACAAAGCGCATACTCAATATCTATATATAGCGTAGCCATTAGCTTTATCTTTGTTATGAGTGCAAAATGCATTGTTCTGTCTTGTTGATCACTAATGAAGGTGCTGGTGCAAGATCACGGGGTGTTTTCCTGCTCTCCAGACCTGCCAGATCACTTTTGAGCCAGTTCTTGTCTTGCCACACCCCTCATGCTACCTTTTTAAAGGACAGCATTAACGATGAGACAGCAGCTAATGATCTATTGGTTGTGGGGTGATTAGTGGTCAACTTTTAGGGTTCGATGTTAGAGGGAGCTTTTGTGTATTTATCTCTCTCTCTCTCTCTCTCTCTCTCTCTCTCTCTCTCTCTGTCACACACACACATACAGAATGCCCTCTCTGTTGTCCCAAATACTCATTAAAATATTATTTTTGGACTCGGCAAGTTCACAATTTATTGAATACTACTTTGTTGGTATACTTATTCACGTCAGTGCAAGGATGGGCGATGTGCATAATTATATGTGGTGGGTAGAATGATTGTCAGTATCATGTATATGGTCCAGGTACCCATTCCCTGTAGACCTCTCCTAATCAGGAGAGAACCTGGTCAGTGTTCAAAAGGCCATACCTCCGTTACCCATTGGCTGGATTTCAAATGAGGCGATGAATAAGTCTCAGGAAATGAAGGTGAGGTGTATTCATATGGTTCCCTGGTCTCTGTCCAAATCGAATAAAAAGGATGAAAGCATGAACTGACTGGCGAGGATCTGAGCACTTGATACTGGCAGATTCCCTTGTTTTGAAAACTAAACAAAAATTCTCACTCTTCTGCTCACTTTGTTTGGGGCACTATAATTATAAATTTATTTTTAATGGAGCTTTTCTAAATACCCAAAATGTAGAAATACAAATGTGAAACAAAATAGACGATGGCATAAGAACCACAACAGAACGCTGTCAGCAAATGTGAAAAGGTCAGTCTTAAGAGAATGTTTATGTTCAACAGTGGACAGACTGCTATGTGTATGCCCTCCTGCTTATTTTGACAATGTCACATATGCAGTAATATTGGTCTATGATTTGTGAGGGACTTTCTGCCTTGAGACGGGGGTCTCTTATGTCCAGACAAGTGTTACGTGTGGCTCCAGTCCAGTGAATGGAGTAGGCTATTGTTCAAAGTAAGCCAACTTAGTGCGGGGTCTTGTTTTCCTGACTTTTCTCAACATTTTGTTTTACAGACCAGTGTTGGACATGAGGATGGGGTAGTTTTGAGAGTACAGCTTCTCAGTAGTAAAGAGATTATGGTCCTCACTCGATCAGAAAAGGCCCCACTGCATTAAGAATGGCAACATGCTAATAACATTGCTGGTATTAGCCTTTTATTTCCAGGTGGTTCTCGAGCTGAGATTTCAGATTGTGGTGGCTTAGTTCTTCTCCTGTTGGACTGCAGGTATATTTATGGTGGTCTGGTCTGGGTTAGAAATGGTTTGAGGAAAGTGGATGGCCTTGTTTCTCCTTAATCTGCTGCCTACGTAATGCACCTTATCCCTCAAAGAATACTGGAGATCAGGGAGAACGCCAACCACTAATGTCTCAAAGGGCCCACATGTTTCTTGTTTCATTTTTTAATGAATGTCTAATGTAGCATTTAAAGGTTTCAAATGATTGTTTTCAAGGCATCACAAAAAACTATTCATTTCTCTATATCCACCTTTCCAGCCTGTTTAGCCCTGGGGTGGGAAATTGGTCATGATGATAGTTCTTGATGTAAGAATAATGAAGGATATGGGTTCTTTATATTCAGGGGAGTGAATACTGTAGAAATACAGCGGGATGCATTGGACTGTATAATAACTGATACTGACAAATATTAAATTGTCTACACAGACTACATGGAATCACTAATTAAGGTAATAACTTAAACATAATCAATATTTTTGGTATGTCTAATGAATATAATCTTTTATGGCCAAATGAGCTGCTTCTTTATCTTTTTGTATAGTTTTAGAAAAAGTCAGAAAAGTAGATTCATAATATTTATGAGTTTTTATTCAAAGTTAAAACCATGGCTTCAGTCTTGACCTTTGGCTTCTGAATAATGCAGGCATGATGAATTGCATACATGTGTGGCAAATGTGTTGGTCCATTAGAGCGATGTCAGAATTGCACTACTCAAGAAAGAGGTGAGCCGGGATCAAACTGTAACTGGATCTCATTAAGAAAAACAGTGTCATTATTTGCATTGTTCGAGGTTTTCAGATCGTACAAAGCAACATCAGTAAAAACGTGTATTTCAAAATGTCAAATTTCATATCAAATTGTTCCACTAGCATCTCCCTACGTCTTACAAAACACGGCATACACATTCGATTCAATGTACAAATGGGAAGATGGAAAAACTGTAAACACGTCATTTGGCAGATCGACTGGTTTCAAACAGCTTGATAAATAGAATCAAATGTATATTTTCAGTAGCTCTATTTACAATAAATCACCAAAATTCTGCAATTACAGAAACGCAGAGTGAAGAAAGAGTACACTGAGTAAAGTGTTAGAGCATGGCTTAACAAGATGGACATTTCAAGCAATGGTGGACATCCGGATGGCTATACCTACTTAAAGGTATTGTCATGCAAGTGGTCTGCTACGCAAGTCCTCCATTCTCAAGCTATCTCGCTGCTTTATCAGCATCTCCACCCCCATTCAGTCACTTAAGTCAAGGATCAAGTGTTCATATATCCGAGTTTGCCCCTTAAAACTGGAAGCGAGGAGGAACTCCCGGTTATCAATGGAAACCAAGGAGAATGCTCGGGGAGCCTGGATGTTCAGCTCTTGGAAGTGAATGAACTGGCCTTTCTTGGCGTCCCAGCGGTAAACCTGGGTGAAGGAGTAGTCGCTGCCCAGGATGGCGTACTGCCAGCTGGCCACAGAAAACGGCTGGAAGACCATGGAACCTCGCGACGGCATGGTCTGGATTTCGTTGAACATGTTCCCGTCCCACTTCATCACCTTGGAGTCACCGATGAAGCGTGTCAGGCAGATATACAGCTCGCCCTTGACCTTGAAGTGCTTAACTGCGTAAACGTCCTCCATCTCTGGGATGTCTGTGCGGCGGTCGAACAGCTTGGTGGTTTTGTTCCACTGGTAGATGACTGGCCGCTGGGAGCTGCTGGACAAAATCAGGTGCGGCTTGCCAGAGATTTCCAGGTACTCCACATCGGTGTCGCGGTACCACGGGTGCAAGGACTGGTGGGAGTAGAAGCCGTTGCCGTTCCACTTGTAGACTGTGGTGGAGCCAGCTTTGGAGCTATCAGCGATGATAAAGAACGACTCGCCTTCCACACGGAAAATCTCCACATCGTTGGGCTTTCGTATTTTCAGAATGTCAATGTCTTGAATTTTGATGAACTTGTTGGCAGAGATGTCCCTCTTGTAGATGTGCGAGCCCCCAAAGAGCTGCGCCACTATGATGAACAGCTGGTTGTCAATCACCAGAGGTTTGCAGATAACTGTTGAAGTGCCTGTTAAGGAGAAATTTACTAAGCAACATGACATGAATGGAAATTTGATTACAATTGGCCCAAAACAGACACAAAATATCTTTCATATACAAGTAATGTGATTTATATATTCTATACATTCACAAGACAACTGTCACCCATCATCTCTGCTAAATTCTGTATACAAAACTGACCAGTCTGCCACTTACTTGTTATATTATCAAAATTCCGAAATTCCATCTGAACATGGTCCCATTCCATGAAGCTGCATCTTCCAATGAATGGCTGGGCAAACACGACATACTGGTCGCCACCAAAGTTGAATGTTTCCACTGAAATGGACTGGAACTCGAGAGACTTCAGCATGGAAAAATCTAAATACAAAATAGCTACATTAATATTGTTTATTCATATATCTAAATAAGCTTGCTCTTTAATCATGCGCTATCATATTTAAAGTATACTCCCTCACAGCCTTACCTGTTGTTATGCAATCAAACGACTGTGGAGTGAGATCGTTTATCTTCTTTCCTTGATAAGGAGGAGGGCTGTTACAGTATATTTGGTCTACGGTTGCATTTGTGTGGTAAATCCAGTCAACCAGCCACTTCAGTTTGCAATCACAGCTGAAGAGATTCCCACGCAAGTCCCTGGACAATAATAGTCACAATTTTATTATTTATCACTAACAATCCATGCCTTGACATTAGGGCTGTAACAATACACCATATTGTTATCACGATTGTTCGTATCACGTTTTTTGACCCACGATTCGCTTTGTATCACGATTCTTTCGGGGGAGGGGGGGGGTACTGCTTTGTAGTGATGGGTATGGCAGTTCTTTTAGATGTACTGAAACACTAGAATCAGTTCACTAAAAAGATTTGTTCATCAAATCACAGAATCATTCAGTGCTCGGTGGGAGGAGCGACTCCGACCTCCTGAACTGATACACGACTGAACGGTTCAGATTTCAGTTCAGTTCACGGCTTCCGGGACCGGGAGACGAGAGTGTTGTGGCTGTATTGCTTTGTCAAACATGTTTGTAAAAATAAACTCGTTTATAAATCATGATGTTTTAAGTGTCCTGTCCTATGGTAGCTGTGCTATTTAATTGGTCTACTCAACAAATGTGGCTTAGTTAGTTATCTGTTCACTGAACAGTACATTCAGTGAAGGAGTCACAGTGAACATGCACCATTCCCTTGCAATTGTCACAATGAGCATCACGCATTTTCTCAAACTGCTGGTTTTATACACTGCTTGTTACATGCTGTGTCCTACTGTTAGTGAGTTGTAGCGGGAGCAATTTAGTTAAAAAAAAAGTTACAATTGAACACAACTAAGCTGGTGAGTCTCACTCTGTTCTCATTACTGCAAGCCTAACGTTTTAATTTTGTTCATCTGGAAACTAAATCTGTTAAAACAACGGTCGCCATGAAAGTGTGTCCCTCAGAAGAAAATGAGTCAGGAGAGTGTAGTTTACCGAGTGGTTCGTTCATGCAGGGGGCACGCGTGGTCCCTCCCTCCCTCCCTCTCTCTCTCTCTCTCCCTCCCTCCCGGCGCTGCTAACAGTCAACTGAACTGAGAAACGAACTAATCACTTAGGGAAGTGATTCGGTTCAGTACGTTCCTTTAAAAGATTCGTTATTTTAAACGAATTGTTCGCAAACGACACACTACTAATCTGGATGGAAACCATAACTCCAGGAGTTCGAAATAAAACCGAAATCACAACACTCCACGATCCACGAACCCGTGTCGCGGTGTCAGAAGGCAGAATCGCAACACGGGATCGTGGAGTGTTGTGATTTCGGTTTAATTTCGCATATCGTTACAGCCCTACTTGACATGTGTATTTGGTATACAGAACTTTTAAAATACAACATACACTTTTGTCAAAGCTTCCATTCCCTTGAAAAGATCTTTCGGTAGGGTCTCCAAGTTGTTGTAGGCAAGACTCCTATGGGGAGATTAGCAGACAAGTGAAAAAAAGTGTGTGTATATATA
>JBBJLR010000087.1:3752494-3779270 GCA_037577145.1 Brachypetersius gabonensis | reverse complement strand
CGATTAATCGCGAGTTAACTATGGCAAACATGAGATTAATTGCGATTAAATATTTTAATCTACTGACAGCCCTAGTTATTATTATTATCAGTGGTTTCCTTTAGGAGGAATATATGTCCTGCCACTCTGTAAATATTATTCAATTATTATTTGAGGAAGAACGCGTTCACAGTGTTGACATGTCCCTCAAACTCCTCAGACCTCACTCCAGTCGAGCATCTGATTCATTTCTGCTGTTTTGAATATTTGAAGACAGTAACCACTGTTATATAGCTGCAATAAGATATTTGCCTTCCTAGCAGCAGGATAAGCTATTTAGTCACCCAAAAGCAAGTTCCTCACACCTAGTATGATGGTGGTGGTGGTGGCGGCAGTGCAATGTGTGTGTGTGTGTGTGTGTGTGTGTGTGTGTGTGTGTGTGTGTGTTTGTGAGTATGTAAAACTGAAGCCTGACCCACTATCCAGGGTCCAGGGCACAGTTAGCTGTTGTTCTGGCTCTTTTAAAGACCTTTCACCTTCTAATGTCGAAACTTAACAATAAGAGACATGTCAAGGAAAAAACTCTCTTCCTGTTGGCACACATCAAAGGGTTCAAAGTAAGTTTCCACAAGGTTATATTTAAGTATATACAGACCTTTTCACATCATATTGCCTAAACCCTATTGATGGAGTTGGCATTGTGGTCTTAGACGTTTACTCTTAGAAGTGTATGACAGTTATAACGGTCCTTTTCCTGCACACTGAAATAATTATTTGTGTATCTACATCATTATGCGACTAATAAGTTATACAGATATGCAAATCACATTCCCATTTGATAAACATGGTATAAACGAATACAAAGAATTGAGTTAAAAGTGAAAAATAATTAAACCAAACATAAGAGGTGTTGCAATGAGTATGTGCCACTGAGGGGGGTTAGGGAGGGTTTTTCGTTTGTGGCGAATTGCTCTCATGTGTAAGTCTTGTAGCTTTGGTAGTTCATAATCCCTCCTGCATGCTTAGTGACTTTAAGAGCCAGCTGTCTCCAGAAAGAAACTAATCCTTCTCACAGCAGATCTCGCTTCCAAAAGCCATGTCTATGATCATGAAAGACCTGGAATTTGATTCAGCCAGTATAAAACCCCACCCCGACAATTAATCCGTGAGGAGATCTGAAGGAAGATGTTAAAGTATCTCTTATTTGTAGCCTCAGAGATCCTTGTAGATGCGAAATGACTTAATTCCAGCTGTTATTAGTCAGAACGATTATAGATACATCTGTGCATTAGCTCCCAAAGTTAGTCCTAATTTCACCAATTGACTTTCCTTGGACCACTTTTGGTGGACGATGACCACTGCATATTAAGAACACCCCACAAGACCTGAAGTTTTGGAGATGTTCTGACCCAGTCCTGTAGCCATTACAGCTTAGTCCTTGTCAGACTCACCCAGGTTCTAACACCTGCCCAATTTTCCTACTTCCAAAACATCAACTTCAAGTTCAGTTCTAATATATCCCACCTTTTGAGAGCTGCCACTGTTACGAGATCGTCAATTCACATCATCTGTGAATGTTGTGGCTGATCTGTGATCTGTGATCTGTGAATGGCTGGACAGTTACGTAGGAAAATAGTGGGCTTCACGGCCCCTAAAAGCTCATTGTGTTTTTGAATTCTCTTAACTTTAAAGTACGAAACCTTTAGCCACAAATGTTCCTATTAGACAATTTCAAAATGCCTGTTAGACCTTTTAGTTTGTGAACATTTACAATGGAAGAACTATATAATGCTCAAAAACACTGACTTCGATAACAAGTTGAGAAAATGTTTTCCTTCACGTTTCATGTGACATTGTGTCGACTTATTTTCAGTGTGAGATGGAAATTCCGTTCTAATTCCACCAAGTCAGAAATGTTTTTGGTGAAAGGAACCAGCATTTAATGGCTCTCATAGGTCACAGAAAATTATTACAGAGAACGGTTATGAATATGATGTCTGAGGCGATGTTTTAACTTCATCTAAAGGTACTTTCTAAAGTATATTAATGGCAGAAAGGCACCTAATAATAATTTTTATTAGATTTTCCAGTATTTAACCATTATCAAGATAACAGAAAAACATAGGTTCACTGGTGACTTTGGGTGGCAAATAAAATGCCTATATTTACATTATAGAACTCCCTTGATGTCACTAAGTTTCTCTACCAATACTGTGCAGTATTTTTGAAAAATTCTTCCATCTTAAATGAATGTCTACCACAAGGACCTTTATGTCAAAAAATATCAGAATCAGAATCAAAACTGATCATGGATGAATTCTGGGTATGAATAATTTAGAAAAGTTTTTTAAAAAAAGTTTAGATATATTATGCCAATGCAAATGTGTATAACCTGAGCTGCTTACGTCCAGCAGAGCTGGAGAATGGCAGTAACCAGAGCAAGTTTGCAAACACTGTTTTCAGTGCTCTCTTGAGGCCAGGACTTCATCCTCAGCCCACAGTACTGGCTCTTTCTCAACAGAGCTCAAAGGAAGGGTTGATAATGAGGACCGGAAACAGCAAGGAGGCTCGCCTGCCACATCCGGAAGGAGCCGGAGGAGCTGGGCTGCAGCCTGAAGCCTCACTGAAACAAGGTGCACTCTGTGAGTTCCAAGCTTGCTAGTGGACTCATGTTACCTCAATGGGGGGATGGTGGGAGGGGATGAAGGCTTCACAGAGCAACACAGTTTTAGTCGTGAGAGGGGAGGAAAGGCTAATGAAGACCAGGTTGAGAGCAGGCCTCTTTGAGATGAGTTATCAGATCAGCTCCATCTGCCCTCCTTCAAAACTCACAACTATCCTCAAATCCCTCTTAATGCGGCTTTTCCTCGTTTGTTAAAAGAACAGATACATGTTGTTATCTCTGCCCTAGCATTTATTTTCGACCGAATAAATATATTCTTCAATGAGTCAAAAAGAGCTCTCTGAATCATATGAGGCCATTAGAGACTGTTGGTCATCGACATGTTTTCAATGGATGGCTCTTTAACTATTCATTTTGTAAATACTGTAGGATGTGTGAAGAATCATGTTACAGGTTAAAGCACATTTTTACCCTAAAACCACCAGGTAAAAAAAAACATTTAGGAACCTTTGCTTGCCAAACCTTGATTTTTAGAAGTACCGGAGGAGGCGATTAAGGAAAATAAAGCCTAATCTCAAGAGAGGCAAATCTTCACATTACTGTTTTTCAAGACTTTCAATTCGTTCAATAGGGTGATGGAGGAAATTGCTTTTTCTTTGCTCTGTTTTTCTTGAATGGTCCCACACAAATTGCTACCAACCCAAATGGGGTCTAGTTGTTTGAGAAAACAGTAGTCTCATTATTCATCCACATGAGAAGTCCCAAGTGACACTGTCAACATGCCTTAGCGTTGACTAAACAACTTCTATCAAAGTTTGCCTCTGCACTTCGGGAACACCAATCGGCCCCTGCTGCTCTGTCATCATTTTTAGTTCTCCAGGAGCATCAGGACAAGCAGAGGTTCTAACCTATTTCTGTCCATGGATGTTTTTACCACTGTCCATCAGTAACGTTTTTAAATCTTTTTATGTAACAAGCGGCATCAGTGTCAAGCGAGTGGGTCTGTGGTAGTAGCCTAATGAGTAAAACACTTGTCTGTGAACCTGCTTACCACAAAGTTGCAGGTTCAAACCCCCACTTTCTACCATTGTGTCCTTGAGCAAGACAATCCTCAGTTGCTCCAGGCGGACTGTCCCTGCGACTAATTATTGTAAGTCGCTCTGGATAAAGGCATCTGCCAAAAGCCACATTACCTTTACCTCAGAACTGCTTGCTTGAAGCATGTATTTAGTAACGTTTGCATTTTGAGTACTTCACCTTGAAATTCAGAAGATTCCACACATTAAGAACAAAATGTATCAAACCAGCTGTTTATGGCAGAGTATGGATAGGCATATTTTTTTACACTTGATTAATTTTTCCACTGTTAAAACAGTCCTATAAGTCTGTTATTTAGGTGCCTCATTGGCTACATTATGGTACTTGACTTCAGTGGTCTGTGATATCTTGAGTAAGTGTGAATGTACAGTGTACAATATCCACTGTAAATAAAATAAATCACTATGCTTACATTTAGAAAGCTGGAGCAAAAATGTTTCACATGCACTGATAGCCTTTCAAATAAGGCACTAATTTAGCATCTCAAATACGGTTGCGGACAGTATTTGAAAGGCTAAATTAAACATATACAGAAACCTTTAATACAAATCTACATAAACATTGACAAAGGCTTATTCCAACAAGCATCAGTTGCCATCACATTTTGAAACAGCCTTCATGACAACTGCTGTGTGATGGAATAACTTGTAAATGTCCATGTTGGTTCATGTCAGTTGTCATGAAAGGTTTCATGTAGCCTCACGAATACTGGCCTTGAGCGAAATGCTGTTAAAAAAATTCTCACAGAATTACAGTATCAGTGAGTGAATGAAATCCCAGCAATTTCTTATGGGTGACACTTTCACAATTATATGAGTCAGCAGTTGTTTGTGGATCATTTATGCCTCTGTTTCAGCACCTTGGACAGTCCTAATGCATCAAGCACATCTGCGTTGACCTAGAATCAACCGTCCTACAGATTAGCAGCTTAACCATATAAAGTAGCTTTAATTAATTGTTTCGCGGTGATCTCTTATCAGCCCTGCACTGTAGACCCATCTGTTCTGTTGGTAAGACATTAATTGGATCAGGAACGTGCTTGTTACCGTTGGATCCTGACTTCACTGGCACTTCGCTGGTGTCAAAAGAAGACATGATTTGCGCATGAAGAGTTGTAGTGACTCAACACAGCCAAGGATTCAGACATTAAGAGGCTTCATAAAAGGATTTATTAAAGGATCGATGCCCAATGGAGACAATGGACATAAGACTGACCCTGAAACACCCAGTGAAGATTATACCATGGCGGAATAACAATTTTAGCATTGTGGAAAAGGAAGCTCCTCTTTCTGAGCAAGCAGAGATCTTCACTGGAGTCTATCTGCTGGTATTAGGTAGGCACAGCTTTGTAGTGCAGTCATTTTATCAGGCAAACCTACTGACTTGCGTACAGTAACTGCCACTCTTTAGATGAATATAAAATAGTGCTCTGTAAATAATATGCATTGTGACACGGTATATATTTCAGTATAGTTACTGCATTATCATACGTCACAGTCATTTTCTAAAGGACATGGAATACACAGTAAATTAGTGCCAAGCAATACATCATCTATCTCAGTATAATGTAAGATTGCAACACTGTTATTTCTGTTCAGTTCGATCATTTTTGCACATAATATGAAAGACAATGGCCATTACATCCAAATGATATAATGCCTCTAAAATAGCAGTCTCAGGGGTCTCAGGTGCTCACAATTAACCGCTTAAAATTGTGGTTTCTGTTTGGTTGATGCATACAGTACTACATTCTCACAAACAAAACTTTTTTCAACAAAGCTGTGTCAGGTTTAGAGGATTTGTAGCCCTTTAGATTAGAGGATGAATACTCAGAAGGCATTAATTCATCAGTTGTATAAATACTGACTTAGTAACTTTATGAATCTTACCTTAAATATATAATGATACTATTATTTGCAGTACTTTGAAAATATCATGGGATTACTAAGATTACTAGTGCATTACTATCTACCCTGTGGTTGGTACCGTGTGACTTTTGGACCAATAATCTGTGACTAGGAGTAGGTAAGGCTAAGCTTGTTACTCTTTGCACCTCAAGCTGCTTCATCAGCATGTCCACAAAGTGACCAGTAGTTGATAAGTGATGCAATTCAGCTTGCTATAATGAAAATAAATAAATACACACTTCTTCCTAAAACAAGCATACATTGTTTTTACAGTCAAACCCTTTTAAGGTTTAGTTAAAGCCTGATTTATATAAATATCTTGTCTCTAATCTTTGCTTCTTGAGGTCCAGTCATTAAACACTGAGTTTTCATGTCATCTCTTGTGTTCCAGGTTTGCTTTCATGGGTTGGGAACATTACTGTGATATTAGTCCTCTACAGACAGAGACCTGCACTTCAGCCTACAGATTTACTGACGTTAAACCTGGCCTTCTCTGATGTGGGCATAGCCATGTTTGGATACTCCAGAGGCATTGTGGAAATATTCAACATTTTTAGAGATGAGGGCTATGTCATCAAATGGATCTGGACTTGCCAAGTAAGAAATGTTTGCTTTTTGTCCTGTTTTTAAATACAATACTCATAGGATTGTCTATCTTTTGTTTTAGGTTAGTAATTTATCAGATTCTGTCACATTGTGTACTAATGTGAATTTATTTTGAACGTTTTAGTTTTAATTTCATGAGATTTCATCATTTCCTAAATGATTAAAAGGGCAAAAGCATGGCTTAGGGTTTGACATAGAATGTTTTAATCTGTAAAAACATTATGTCATCAGGAAAACCTCAGCATCAGCATATATCTGCCTACAGCACTATAGGCCTTGCCTAAGAGTCTTTCAGTCCAGACTGCTTTTTGAATAAGATACAGTACAGAACAGCCAGTTAGAACTCATTAAATTAAATTAAATTAAATTAAATTAATTAAATGAACTGACCCTTAAAGCACATCAGAACAGTCTCTTTAATTGTAATAGATAAAAAGGGGGGTGGTGGCCTAGTGGGTAGAATACTTGCCAAGAGGTCATTGGTTCGAATCCTACCTTTAGCAAACCACCACTGGGTTCCTGAACAAGACCCTTAACCCCAAATTGCTCCTGTAGTTAGGGAATGGAAGTCATTTTTGATAAAATCATCTGATAAATGCCATGAAATTTGAAATGTAAGAGATGTAAATGTAAGAGATATTGAAGATTGTAATGCAACACAAACAAAAATAAATGTTATTAGTGTTGCGAGGGGGGAACAAGCATTGTATTAAAATATTTAAAATGATTTTAAATGTGCTTAGTATAATTTGGTAAAGTAGCCATTTATTCACTCTGTGTTTTATTTGTTTTATTTGCAATATGAATTTAAAAGGAACTATTACTCTAATAATCTTTGTAAGAAATCTTAAAGAAGGCATTTGTAGGTCTGTTGAATTTCATAATTGCAATATTGCTTGGTTTATTTTGATACAGCTATATGTATCAAAAATGACTTCAACAGAGACTTTATTGTCATCCCAGCCATATACATTAAACAGACAGTGAAGCAAAATATTTTCCTCCTGGACCACAGATGTAACATACAACACAACGCAATGGAAGTGTGGTGTTAAGATTGCCCTTCATTGGAAAAATGGGCCTAGCCCAAACCCTTACAAATAGGTGTGTCCCAATACTTTTATCCATATAATGTAAGTAAGTAGTACTGTAAGTTGTTGAAGTTGAGCTAATTCAGCTAATTAGAGCATTACAGGTGTATCCATTTGGGCTGAAGGTTAACTACTGTTACCACTACGTATATTTTACACTCCACATCACAGGTGCTGTATACAAACTTAACTAGTTGCCCATACATCCATATATAGAAAACAATCTGTTGCATTTCTGTCTCTCATTGCTAAATGTGCTAAAAGACAACACTTCATAAACATCATGATATCCATAATAAGCTATTATTATATTTGCCAAATGTTTATAAGGAGCATTTCAAATGCTGGCTTTAAGCAAGTAATGTTGGTTTTGGCCTTGTGGCAGAGCGCTTGGCAAATAAATATCCTTGACCTTCTCACTGGTCTTCAGTAAAAGTATTCCTGGTAAAAGTAAACATTTCTGTGATTTTGTCAGGGACAGGTTGAGTCCCTATGCTTTTTAAAGTAATGTAGCATAGGCCAGCGTTATGTGTGAGTGAAAGCTGAGAGGTCAGTTCTGTCATTTAAAGCACAAAATGGCACTGAACTGGAAAGTAAGGCCTTAGACTACAGGGCTTCCTCCATGTCAAGCACTGACCTGCTGAGCCTCATCTTCACAGTCTCACAGTTACAGTTCACTCTATGAACAGACATTCACTTTGAACATCAACCTTAAACTCACAGGTTGCCAAATATTTATGCCTTTTTTTCACTCACCCCAGACATGATTGGTGTCAAAATTCTTCTTTTGTGAAGCTGCAGCTGCGAGGCTTACATAGCAAATGAACACTACAAATTGGAAAACATCAAACTATTCACTCAACGTGCCTTTAGATCTTTGTTAAAGTTGAGCAGACCTGTGGATGTGATTTAGTATGTCTGACAGTGAACTGTTAAAATGAACAAATCTTAAGAAGTCATTTTAGACAGCACCAAGGCTAGAAAATTAGAAGCCTGAATGCTAAATTATTATGAAAATTATAATTTTCAACATAAATATGTTCAGCTACATTTCTATATTTAAAAATAGCTATCATTTTTTGGTACTGTGGAGAGAAACACGAAGGAACCGTGTCTTGCGATGGTGAAATACCGCTGTACTCAGAGGCGGGAGGTTTGAAAGTAGCCAATCCGAGAATGTTATTTATTTCCCCTTGCTGCTGATTGGCTGCTGCCCTTTGACAAATCCCTCACATCTGCAGTCCAGAATCCCACCCCCCGTGGAGCCTCTCCAGTGTTTCTCGTGTTTTTCATTTTGTTCTTCTTAAAGCCCAGTATTTTTATATCTGTAAATCTAATGAATGTATTACTGTATTTACCTGCTCATACCAAAGAAAACAATGAGAGTTCAGTGTACACTGTACAGTATGGATACAGGTTTACCTTGGGATTGTCTTTAAGGGTAATGATTTTATGAAATTGTAAAGAAATTAATGTGTCTTGGGAGCATATTTGGGGGCATATTTAGGGTTTACACTATGAACATAGACATTTTTAGGCATATTTTTTTTTACCAGAAAACGTGATATTCAACTACAGTATTCCAAGAGCACCCGCGTATAGTGAAAAACAGCTTTGTTGTGTTTTGGTATAAAAGAATGTCTAAAAAGGCCTATTTTTTTTATAGTGTAAACCAAGCCTATTCAACTAGAGGCCCGTGGGCCAGATCCGGGCCTTTAGAAATTTTTATGGCCCACAAGACTGCCAGTATATCAGTGTGTGATTCTTGTGATTTAATAAAGTTATGGGTTTTGGATCATGATTGGCTGGTAGTCCCCTGCAACTTTTGCCAAGACTGATTATCTGCTGTGTTGTATAAAATTAACCAATCCGAGCACAGAAATTGCCAAATTATTAGCCAATCGCACCCGAAAGAGGCGGGATTTGTCAGAAAATGGGCAGAGCAGAGCTGGCAGTAACGAAGGAGAATCCGGTCACACACACAGCGAGGGGAACGGTCTTTAACGGTCAAAGTTCTTGATTAGAACTGGACGCTGTTAAAGCGGCTATGTTTGACGGTTAAAGCAGCTCCGACACAGTGCTGGACTGGCCACCGGGCTGATGGTAAATTCGGGCCGGCGCGGATTCCCGTTAGGCCCCTCCTCCCAGATAAACGGGCCCCGGGAACGATAACCTGGACAACACGAAATTCTGTGGCCCCTGAACCACCAGTGACTTTTATATCCCACTGAAGTTGAATAGCCCTGGTGTAAACCCTAAATATGCCCCCAAATATGCTCCTAGAACACTTTAATTTCGTGTTAAACTTTAATGCAAGTTTAATGCATTATCCTTAGAAAAATGTAAAGGTAAATAAATAATCAGAATTAGAAAACTTACAAACCAGTAGCATTAGAAGTTAGCGAAAACAAACACTCTTACACAAAAGAAATGCTGAAATAGGTCTCTCTACCCACATGTTTAGACAGGGCACAGCTTACTAATACTAAATAAACTGAGATAACTGTTGAAAATTGGGGGGGGTTAAAACACAAATAAATGAGAACTAGACATGGAGCATGCTACTTTTTCTTCAGGCTTTTTCTTCTCCTTCTTTTTATGCCGGTTGACAACTTGTCAGTGAATTACCACCACCAGTCCAGTTTGGTTCTCAGAAAAATCTGTTTTAGATTGAATCAGCGAGTGCCGATCTGCGTAAAACTGAGGGGTTACTGTATACACAGGTGCTGACAATTTTATACAGAATTCTGTATAAGCTTCTTAAACTGTAAGAGTTTATCATTTGACAAAATCAAGCTCTAATATAACAACAATAATGCTAATGCTAATAAACATAGGCCAGCCATGATTGACAAGACTTGGCATATTATGAAATAGTTTACATTGTCTTCATACTTAGCTTGGAATTTGCACTACTAATTTTTTAGGCTTCAGGCGAGCAGGCTGCGCCGGCCCCTATGTGACTGATCCACTTGTGGAGGCTTAGAAAAACACACTTGGGAAACAATAATAGGCCAACACCCTGTTTTTTCAGATGAAGGGAGATAAGTAAACCTATAGAGGCTATATATTTCTCAGGCTTGGTGAACACATCTTTGTTCCAGACTGTACAGATGCCATGAGCTCATCATTCAAGCTTCCTCATGTCCTGGGGAAAAGGGGAAATGGTGGGCTCAGAACTCAGAAGCCCAGAGGGAGTATAATGTATGGTACGGGTGTCCAATTCCGGTTCTAGAGGGTCACTCCAGTGTTGTTGCTAGGGTCAATGGTAGCAGAACCTGGGGTTGAAATTTGGTCATTGATTTTGTAGTTTTTTAGATGCAAATGCAAACCCTGAACATACATTTCACAGACAGAGATGCTTGAGTCTGTTTGCTACAAAACCCACACTGAGACACTTCAGTTCAAAAATAAAGCAAATAAAACTCCACGCTGCCATAACATGTTCTTGAAGTTTATTTTCAGGGACCTTTTCTCAAATTTGAATCCTGAGGCTTTCCAAGTGCTGGTAATTAATTGAGTTGAATCCGGTGCCGTTTGATAGTGAAGTAACCAAACTGTGCTGCCTTCTATAACCAGAACTAAAGTCAAGCGAGATATAGAGCAGAGAATGATGTGAGCGAGCGAGTGAGAGCCAGAGAGAAAGGGGCGGGAGCAAGTCACGGATGTAAGGAGCTTTAAGACATAATGGCATCAGCGTGACAGGACATGAATAGGTGTATGCAGCACTGACTTCCTCACGTTCGCATTCCACCTGCATCTCCATGCACTCCAGCAGGACAGGACAGCAGGAAGCGGGGCTGCACTACGGTTTTTTATTCAATGTGTGCACGTTTGAGGGTGTGTGCAATCAAACGGCTTTTAAAAATCTTTAGAGGAAAGTTGTCAGAGAATTCCCGTTTTAGTTCTTTGGAAATTCTGCTTCATATCTCAGTACTCCATTGTCAAAAAATCTAGGAGCCTTACCTTTAGTGGCTTGCCTTGTTTTAAGTGATATCTCTTACTTAAATCTTTGAGGCCAAGTTCATTTATGAACTACCAGTTGAATGTGTAAATGCTAGTTATAAATCTTCTCTGTAAACTGTATGGTGTACCATAAAGTTGTCAGTTTGTAGGTTACCTACTGTGTAGGTTTACAATTACAGGTAGGAGCCCATCTGTTTTTGAACTTAACAGTCCCCCTGTGCCGCATCCATCAGTGAAAAAGGACCTCAATAATACCAGAAACTGACCACTGATGAAGGGTTAAAGGATAACTGGTATATATTATACTTGGGAAAACATGAGTTTTAGTGTCTGACTGTACCCCAAAGGTGTACCCTTCAAAGTTGGTACCCCAGCAAGACTAGTGTTACGCACAAAATGGGTGCACAAGTTTAAATGTGAGGTTTATGGGTCTTGTCCTTGCTTCTCTTAAATGGAGAGAGCATGCGAAAAGTGGGTGGGGATACATCATGTGTGGGACTTCTTTCAATAGCTCTGGACACATCAGTTGCATGGGGGTATGGGCCTCAAAAAGTGCTGAAAGAATGATTGTCATGAAAATCAAACTGTTTAAACTCTTGGGTTTAACTGTACTTAAGTAAGAAGCAAAATATGCTGTGATGCTGCCAAAATTTGCATGTGCAGACCTTGTATTTGTTTCACAAGAAGACTCTGTTTTCTTAGCCAGCGTGGAATAACACACTAGAGAATGTTTTATAGAAAATAACTTTATTCATTAACATTGAATCTTCGTCATGGAGCTCACACTGTTTGTCTTGTCTCTCTGACAGTTTGCATGATCAGCTGCAGTGTTAGGGAATAAAAAAACATTGCAATCAGGCACATTGTAAGTCAACATTGTGGCCTGAGCCTGTACTTGTACATACGTCTGCCTCTGAGTGTGCTACGCTCTTACCACGTCGCAGGTGTACCTAATAAATGTTTATATTTACATTTATGACATTTATCAGACGCTTTTATCCAAAGTGACTTTCATTCCCTAACTACAGGGGGCAGTCTCCCTGGAGCAACTTGGGGTTAAGGGTCTTGCTCGGGGACCCAGTGGTGGTGCCGAAGGTAGGATTCGAACCTTGGTCTGACCTCTTGGTCTGTAGACAAGTATCCTACCCACTAAGCCACCTCCACCTCCATTGATATGTATGGAGTAATCAAAATTAATTCTGTATAAATAATATAGATTGTTAATAAATAAGTAACTAATGCAAACTAAGCACATGAACTTGTGTGGTGTTTTTATATTGATCCTAGATATAATATCACACAGTTTGCATGTTTAGTCCAATTAGCAGATAAACTAGCTATTCATAAGAGGCAGTCTGTTTATTGGTAGTATATAATTGGTAGTAAGTGTCATTAATACTGGACTTGAGGCATGCTGCCTGAGGGCCATTAAGACGATTACCATTTAAAGAAGCTCATGAGGCTATTAGGGCTTGTGACACATGCTGTGGTATGAGGTAAACGCATGGACACACACACACACACACACACACACACACACACACACACACACACACACACACACACACACACATTGGCAAAGCATGCCAATAGGGAGGATGGAACTGTAATAGTAAATGTGGTATTACCTCAGTTGGAATGACCCTTGACCTACTTAGCAACTATGCTAACTATGCTCTGATTCCATATACTTATTGTCTGTCTCTCTGTCTGTCTGTCTGTCTCTCATGCACCCCTTTTAGGTGAATGGTTTTCTGACCCTACTCTTTGGTCTGGCCAGTATGAACACTCTGACTGTCATTAGTGTTACCAGATACATTAAAGGATGCCACTCAAATAAAGGTAAACAGAAAAACTCTGGTCCAATCAGTGTTTGTTTAAGTTATTGAGCATTAAAGCTCATTTCAATTGATGTTTTACAACTACATAAGAAAAAGCTAATTAAATGGCACATTTAAGGAAATAATGTCAGAGTTTATTATAGTATGTAAACACTGTAAATATGTCCAATGCTATGTAATCTCCACTCTAAACAGTCCATATATTCATTTGTTTTTGTCATCAAAAATTATTTTGCAGTTCAACCGCATTCATGGCGAAGTTTCAGTTGTTTCGGCCCCTGGATAAAACAGGTCGCTCACTCGTAACAGAGCTCATTTATAAATATTAGACTTCACTCCATTGATTATTTTAACTGTTGATCCTTAACCAGGGTCACAGTGGGGGCTGGAGGCTATCCTGGCGGTTTTAGGGCGAAAGGCAAAGAAACACTCTAGACAGGACACCAGGCCGTCACAGGAAATGCTAATATAACATTTTTAGTACATAAAACCACAGGACCTTCATAAGGGGACCTCTAATAAAAGAAAATACAATATAAGAAAAGGATATGTACCCTTTAACATGCCATTTAAAATGCCTTTCAAAAAGAACATACTAATTTTGCTCATAGTTTTATAACCACATCAGGAAATCCAAAATACAGAGTAATTTGAGGGAAAAACAAAGACTTTCAGAGCTCTTTTTACCTTTGGCTCAAATTTTGAGTTTGGGTTCTTCTACAGCTTAGTTAAGCGAAGTGAAAGTGACAGCACGAAATTCAAGCTCTGCGTTTAACCCGTTCACCAAGTGAGGCAGCTACGAACACGGTACCTTGCTCAGGGTACCTCAGCGGTGCATAGCAGTCTTGGGAATGGAACCTGGACGTTCTGATCGCAGGGCGAATGCCTTAACCACTTGGCCAGCTGCTAGTTAATGACGCAGCAACGGTATACCTGCTACAAACGAAATAGCATTTCTGAAATAAGTGATCGGTCAATAATGTGGACTGAGGGGAGAAAATATCAACAGATTTTTGTTTCTCCTTCTCAGACACAGAGTAAGTTGTGCCATGTCAACAGTCCTCCTTTTTACTGGCAAATGTCTGCGCAGGCAGTTGTGCCGAGAAAGGGCTTGTTGTTCCTAAAATGCCACAGAGTGACATTCATAACTGGGCAAGAATGCCTTTTCACTTTGTTTTGACAAATGATAGCATTGATGAGTTTCAGATTTTTTACTTTGTTTTAACAGATGACAGATTCTTGTGTGTAGCAACAAAAATGTAGTGTTATACCGTGGCAACAATCCTGTCCTATTTAGGGTCTCTACACTCCCTGGCCATTTGATCAGAAACACTGTCCAGAGGTGCTCTTTAGAGTTTATAGTCACTGACTACAGCCCAACTGTAGCAAAACAATTTATTAGCATCCATCTATCCTGTTTGTCAGTGTAAAGGGACTGCTGACCAGATGTTCAGGTTGTGCACATTCTCAGCACATCAACAAGATAATGGCATGTTAGTAGTGTTGTGTTGGTCCAAGTGTATCAGCATTATTACTGTATGTAGTAGTAAAAGTACAGTCAAATGCCTCTGGTCAAACGTTTTTATTTATTTTACAAGTACAAATAAGTACATATCCTCTAGAGAGAAAACACTTGAGTACAAAATTACAGTTCATGTGCTAAATTGTATAAAATAGTCTGCAAACTTTTGTAGTTCATGGGTTTTGTCCATATGCTACACTCAGCAAGTAAAAAGAAATTGTGCACTAAACTACAGTTTGTCTAAGAGCCTGTGATCCATCTTCACTGGTATGTTTCTGATGCTCTGTTGATTCATGTTCTTCTTATTGTGTGTCCACAGCATACTGTATAAGCCAGAGTACAATCTCTATATCCATCATCTGCATTTGGATGGGAGCACTTTTCTGGTCTATGGTTCCTCTGCTGGGCTGGGGCAGTTACACAGGTGCATTACCTTAAAGTGATGGTTTGGTAAAAAATCAGGTTTGCACAGTTTGCTCCCTCACACCAAAAGTCATTGATCAGCCAAGACATGTTCGGTGTCCACGCTTTGATTTTTAACTGGAGCCGTGAGTCTGAAATACTTTCTAACATTATAACTACCAATTACAATCAAGCTGCTTCAAACCATGTTGAGCTGTTAAGTAATCACAAACAGACCTGTTTAAGTGGTGCCTGTCACTTTATGACAAACGTTTATGAATAAAAATGGATAAAAGTATATTAAATGGTTAAAACCGACAGACAGAATTAGACAGAAGCCGCAAACTTGTCGTGTTCATATTGTGGATCAATCATTGAAAGTGTGAATAGTATAGAATTTCTCTTTAATGTCAGAGGGATAAATCTGGTAAACCATGTCTTTCTGAATTGTTTGATGCATAAGGCTTTGTTCCTGAAAAACTGTGATGAATTGTTCACAGTAATGGTGATGGGAACCATACCTCACATTTGCCTTAAAAAGATACCTCACAGAAGTTTATTACATTACATTTTTATTAATACCAATGTTTTATGTTAGATTTGGCATTAAAACATGGCTTCACTGCTTGTTCACCAATAAATAAAATGGCTATTATTGTGGTTTAGACATCATAACCTCTGATTACTATCACCATCACTATCACAAATTCATGTAATGGCCACTCGGAATGACTTTGATTCCATTTTAATGAATTATTTGAATGAAATTCAATGAAATATATCCGTGGATTTGCCCTTTGTTGCCCATCACAGACCGTGGCTATGGAACATGTGAGCTGGACTGGTCCAAAGCCAACTACTCCACCATTTACAAATCCTTCATCATTTCTATCCTCACCTCATGCTTTGCCATCCCTGTGCTGATCATGCTCTTCTCCTTCGGGTCCATCATAAACACGGTGAAGGGCAGGAATTTCATGTCAGCTGATGGTTACCTCTCTGAAAGGCGAAGGAAAGTGGAGAGAGATGTGACCAGGGTAGGTGTGCAGATCTCAGATTCGCTCCTATGAAGTTCAGCTGAATCAAAGTTTGTTGCTTTATCATTATTTGCCGGTTGCCATTTACGTTGAGTGAAAAAAGCTCACACTCCGTTTTTTCCAGTTTTCCCTCCTTCTTAATCCTCCCTTTGGTTTGTCCCATGATTCTGATTCGTTTCACATGGTCCTTGTTAGTCCCCCTTTACTTAAGCTGTCTCTGCAATGAGGCAGACGTCTGTCCTCACTCATGCTACCCTCTCTTTTACCCTTCCAGGACTTACCCTTTGTTATTCTGCTCCCCTGTGTGTCTTAAGTCCCTCTGCTGTTGATGTACCTGGTCCCACTGTTCTAGCTGATGCCAGCTTTGCTGCTCAGCACCAGGTCAGCCTGCACTCAAAGCTGGTGTCCCTTCTTGTCGGCTGCCCTGGGGCATGGGTGTACACAGCGTGTGGGCCTCACTCATCAAGAGTGTGAGGCTTGTCCCTACAGTGAGTCCTGGTAAAGGGTCTATGTGGGCACTGGGTGCGGCTGGCGGGCCTCCTCACTTGGAGTGTAACTGTGTGGATGAGTTGACTGAAAGAACTGTAGCCTGCCTGTTCTAGCCTGTGTGTTTCCTGACCATGTTTGAACCTTGTCTGTGTCTCTAAGTACTGTTGTCCACTTGTTTTCCTTCTGCTGCATGAGCCAGTGCTCCATATCCTCTTTGCTGCCTGTTTTCCTCTGTTTTCTGCAATAAACCAAGTTTCACAGCTCCTGCTTGTGCATCCCACTCTCCACACCGTGTGACAAATACATTGCCAGATTTTAGAATAATGCACACTCATATCTGTATACAGCTGTACATCACATTGCACTATTTTAGTCAAATTCACACATTTTATAGTCACTTTCATAGCATCATTCACAAATAATCAGATCCTTTCAGCACAGCTGGGTGGTACTTCAAGCCAGGGCTATCATTTCCTGGTGCCAAACTCCAAATGAGTCATTCGCCTGTGTCTGGAAAAACACAAACACTCACCGACCAGAAGTCTAATCATAAGCCCTAGCATCAAAGCATGCAAAGTAAGCTGTTGTAAAACAAAAGAGCCGTTTTCAAACCCAAACTGAGTTTAAAGTTGTTTAACTACTTGAAGTTTGACGTCAATCTCTGTTGCTCTGGTGGTTAGAAGAGGTGGTACAAACCACTCTGCTTAAATGGCCTTAATACTGCTTGTATTCAGGCCAAGCGTTGGCTGGCTTTGGCCTTAACAAGTACTTATGGTACAAAATAGATAGATTAAATCAGGTTGCCTTGAATTTGAAAAAGTCTGAATCCAGTGCAATTTAAATACTGGTCATTTTTACATGTACAGGACACTGACCAGTAGTTTCATCCCACCTAAGAGCAAGTTTAAGAAAAATTGCCACAAAATGCTTTGAATGACGAAAGTTTTATTGGTCTAATGTGCTTAAAGTATAGCAATCCAAGATAGTTTGGGCCAAATCTCTGTAGAAAAAATGTAAAATGTGATGAGGTTCAAGAATGACTTGATGGAATCCTAACTGCTGACTTAGACATCCCTTATATGTGTATGTCTATCTCTAGGTGTCTCTAGCAGTCTGCACTGCCTTCTTGTTGGCCTGGTCTCCCTATGCGGTGATGTCCATGATGTCTGCCTGCGGCTTGCCAGTTCCTAGCATGACCAGCATGCTTGCCCGTCTCTTGGCCAAGTCTGCATGCTTCTACAACCCGTTCATATACCTCATAATGAGCTCCAAGTTCCGCAAGGACGTCGCTGGCCTTATGCCCTGCTCACGCGAAACCAGAGAGGTTGTCCATCTTCAGCAATTCAAACCACTCAAACGCAAATCTGAGACAATGTCTGCTGGCCTCCAGCAGGGAGCGGCTAACCAAACCAAGCTGGAGGTACTGGTGGATGACAAAGACTCTGGAGTCAACAGTCCTCCTCATACACCTCCAATTGTCAGCAAGGAAGTCTTACACATTCCTCTTCAAGACCAAACCAAAGCTTCAGGTTTGCCAGAGTTTGAAAATGATCAGCTTTGAAAGGCTGCCTTTCTTGCTTTCTCCCAAACTTAATGATGTGCTTGTTTTGTAAAAATCTCATTTGAAAGCAATGTTACTTGAATCTTGTGACTGTCTTTTGACAGTACTGAATTTTCTGTCCCATCATGCTAATAAAAGGCTTTGGCTGATCAAAGCGTTTGTGTACATTTGGATATAAGCCGATTAGAACTTTCAAATAGATACATTTCTGGTTCTTTCTGCCCTGTTACTCTAGGTCAGAACTTCAGTGAAGGTTCTGCAAGGAACTATGTCTTTTCAAGCCTTTGTCTTTACACTGTAGGCTCCATGTCTATGTAGTCCTATTAATAATAGATGAATGTAGTCCTATTAATAATAGCAGCTAACAGATTAGAAAAAACACAATGTCCTCATCAACTTAGAACACAAGTCTCCTAAGAAATATAATGCTTTCATCATGCAGGCCAAACAGGAATCTGCATTACAAAACGGACATAAATGTATGATTTATTGTACAATATAGTTCAGGTCATACACCAAAACACTATTCAAAGTATAAAACATTCCTGTTAATTTTGGAATAAACAAAACCAAATTAAGGTTTATTTTTCTTTAAAAAGAAGAAAAAAACTTGCACTCGAGGAAGTTTCCCGGTCATTCCGGTTAAGCTAAATCACATAAATGGCCAGCATTCCAAAGCCAGTGCCAATTACACTGCTTTGAGCATAAGTACACATCCAGCAAAATCAGTAATTGCTTCTTTGCTGTTGTTTCTTTTGGGAAATAAGAACAGTTTGTAGAGAGAACAATGCTGCCCTGTCTCACAATGGGTTAGAATCAGGAATATATGGAGCATGAGAGGCATATTACACCAGCTAAGCTTTTGAGACACATTTTTTTGCCCTCTAATGTAACCAATGGGACATAGACAATTACCTCTGTTAAGCATATTCACCACCTTAGGTCTCTATGGTCATGATCACCTACACAAAGAACCCTTTACTGGAGCCCTAAAGACCATTAAATCAAAATGGCAAGCAGTCCAGTTCACTCTTGAAGGAGCTCCTGTCAGTGCTTAAGAACCCTCTTTTGTCCCAGCCTGCAGAAATCTCAGAGGGGAAGCCCCAGTCTGGGTATTTGTACTAGGGAGTTATTGAGCTGGCATAAGATCCGTCCCAGTGATTCAAGTCGCCTCAGGCTGCGGTAAAGGAACGAAAAGGCCTTTGGGTTCATCCACCGATTGGTTGCTTTGACGTTGAGCTGTCGGAGGAGGAGAAAAGACCAAACAATGGCTAGCTTTCTGTCATTTGCACACACCTACATGGCACTGTTTGAACCTCCTGGAGGCTTATGCAGTGTCCTCCCCACTCACCAGTTAGAGCAAGTTAAACAAACAATGTGAGGAGATGGATAAAGCACTCCAATGAAGCAGCTTCTGGTGAAACCCCATCTGGAGTGTGTAACACGTTTTATAGATAGTATATATAAATAGAAAGACAGCAGAATGACTGACACATATCTAGACAGACACACAAACAGATAGAGAGAAAGACAGACAGATTTCTGTTTTGTTCCCTGTGATTGCTCAGCATTGCCACTGTAAGCTGTGCCTGTGCTGAGGGTGGGACAGGGAGGAGGGAGTAAACTTTCTCTGGGTTTTCTCTTTAATGTGCTGAACTCCTGCACCTCCTCCAGTTTACCAAACCCTCGCAATGCTGAACGTGAACTCAGCAGCACAGACTCTCCAGACATGCCTCTAAGAGTCTTTTACCTGTGAGAGACTGCTTCTGTGATACGCCTCAGTACTTTCCCCAGGATTCCCAAAAACCTCTAAAGGTAGGTTCATCTTACTGCTTTTTCTTCACAGTCCTTCATTGTGTGTGACTTCTGTGTCTGGATTTCTGCGTTTTTCCCACCTCACTGCCCGTTTCACCTTCCCCCCTTCATTTTAGTTTATTAACTGCGTGTTACATCTGTCTCCCATGGCCTGATGCAAACACTGTATATGTGTTTTCCTCTACAAGAGGAAACTTTGGTTGATTATGCCATCCGTTTTAAGCATTTTGATCAGTCAGGTTTGGAACGTTTTCTCTCACTTTTGCCGGGGTGACAAACTTTCATTGGCGAGGGATTTATGAGCCCTGCACTCTGTCCGCACACATTATTTTTTTTCCCCACCCGTTTACCGCAACAGGCCTCTCATTCGGAA
The DNA here is from genome assembly GCA_037577145.1 of Brachypetersius gabonensis. NCBI lineage: Eukaryota > Metazoa > Chordata > Actinopteri > Characiformes > Alestidae > Brachypetersius > Brachypetersius gabonensis. Next base: position 3,758,960 of record JBBJLR010000087.1, on the reverse strand, counting down.
ATGGGATTGGCTGGTAGTTGAAACTCGGTCCGTCGGGGAGCCAATCGTAGTGTAGGAGGGTGAGGATTTTGCCTGAATACGGGTGGGAGCGAAGGAACGCCTGCTCGGAGGCTGCTAGTATGGACTTGAAACACTTGCCTAAAGCTATTTCTGAATTTCCACTCCACTGCCACCGTTCTCCCTGCTTTTCCAGCATTCTTAGTTGAGGCTGCTCAAATTGTTGTTAAATATCCAATATATAAAAAAGGCTTCAGTGTCTAGAGAAACAATCTTTGATCCAAAGCAACAGATTCAGGAGGATTTTGCATGCAGACTGCATTGGGAATGTGGCGAATCGCCTATGGCTCTCAGCATCAGTCAGATGGAGCTGAAGGTGAGCCTGATGGGACTTGTATTGCCTGTCAGTGCCAAGAGTTAAACTAGCACAGTATAGGTGTCCTGTCAACAAAAAAAAAACAACATGTATGCTGAGCTCTCTATGCAAATAGGGGGGAAAGTGGCCCTGCAGAGACACGTCCCTTCCACTTTTCACTTCTCTAATTTGCAGCTCTTTGCTGTTCTCTGATGTTTAGCAGTGTTTATCAGTTGGACACTGTTTACCACATGGAAACTAGGCGTGGGAGCCTTTCCTGACTTCAAACTATAAGGTATCGTCTTGGTCTCTCATACGTTTTGAAACCTTTACTGGAACCCATGAAGAAAACATGCAGAATGGCTGCAGAAGATACACTATTTGCACAAAAGTATTGGGACACACTTCTTAATTATTGAATTCAGATTGTTGAATTCACAGATGGGGAAGGCTCTTTTCTATTCCAGCATGACCATGCTCCAGTACACAAAGAAAGGTCCATTAAAACTTGGTTGGACTGCCCCTCACAGAGCCCTGATTTCAAATTCAACCAGCACCTTTGGGATGAATTGGAACAGAGATTACAAGCCAAGTCTTTATGTCTAAGTTCTTGAATATATTATAGCTGCAAAGGGGCGACCAATGACATGTCTATGGGAAAGCAATGTCATTATAGTCCCTCTTGGTGCAATGGTCATGTGTCCCATTACTTTTGTGTATATAATCACTGAATGAACAATATCCTGATTTATTTCCACTCATCCTGGAACATTTATGCAGCTCACCTAGACGACAGATATTGAGCGCCCCTCAACATGGATCAGGAGTTTACCATATTCTTTCTGCTTTGAGGGTCCCATCCGGGTTCAGTATTGAATGAGCTTAGGAGTTTGAAAATGGGAGGGCCTAAGAAGGCCTTCGTAGATGTACGAAATGTGTATGTATTGCACACGCTTGGTAATATGAGAGGTCAGCCTATGGTTTATGGCAGCTGTAGCACTGCATTGGCAATTACTGGTTGGGACTTTAATCACATAGAATTTTCAACTTTAGCTTGTGGGCCTGACTGAATAGCTTGCGGACTCAAGAATATGCACTGGACTTAGAATTTTGTAGTCTGTGTTACACAGAATAAAATTGCCATTTGCAGGTTTTAACAGAAGATTTGACTGTGCATAGGTAAAGCCTTGCGGATGTCACTTGTCACTTTTCAAAACAACATATTGTTAAGCCGAACAGAGCTCATTTTACAGGTGAAATCCAAATTTCTATATTAATGTTTAGAAAGTTATCAAAGGTTCTGTAAAGGTGAAAACATTCTAAATAGAGCTGGACGATAAATCGATCTTATCGATTAATTCGAATTTATAGTTCAGGACGATGTGTTTTTATGAAAATCGATTTTATTATTTTACAAAAGAGGAACTAATGCGGCGCACCGTTCTAGACGGGTAAATTAGCGTGCTGCACCCAAACACTGTAGCAGTGTTTGTGCCCAGGAAATGTCTTGCTACATTTGTAATATGGAAGTCCTGTATCCAACAGCTTAAGCAGCGCAGCCACTCTCTGCGATGTTAGCGTTAGCCATGTTAGCTAGCAGTGCCGTGCAGAATACTGGTACTGTTACTGTACTTTAACACTGACTTGCAGGTTGTGCAGGGCTGGACTGGGACAAAAAATAGGCCCGGGCATAGTGAGCCTCGCCCAGCCCACCAGGCTGTCGCTCCTGCCCCCGGCCCAAATTTACCCGGAATGCCCAATGGCCTTCACTCGGGGGGGCGTCGACTTGTGCATCTAAAGTCAACTAGTCGACTTCTCTGTTAATGCCCATGGCGCCCATACATACTGTGGAAAAGCCAGGATTCATTAACATGCTGAAAGTTTTAGACCCAAAGTACATGTCAGATTGAACTTGAAAAAAAAACCCCAAACAAAATAAAGTTTAAACTTGATTTGAACCATTTATTTGTCATCTGTAGTTTGATTTTGAGGAGGGAAAATGCCAGCTCTAATTCTAAATGTTCTAAATATCTAAATATCAATCATTTTAGTGGTGCATAGTCATATAGTCATATAGTCATATAGTCATGATATTAGCAATGCTGATGATAGTAAAATTGTGCTAAATCTCGGATCTACTCTCAAACAATGGCATTGGGTGGCACATAATTGCTTAATGTTATAACTTTTTGTGGTCTAACTTTTAGATGCTTTTAACCATTCCTGTGACCATCACTGTGAACAGTCCTGACTTTTTTTAAATTACATTCAAAGTCTGTCTGTGGTGCTGAAATAAACGTGGCATGAACAAACAATTGTAATTAGGTTTAAAAAAAGCGGCACTCCTTAAAGAACGCAAGGCCGTCACAGACATGCGGTTTGTCACAGGAGACAACAATGATCGTACAACTACATGCCCTTTCTGATATCTCATCACGGCTTGGAAGTGTCTGCGAGAACGTAATTCTCAGGGAGAGACGAGGACTGTAAGGAGCAGCATTTTTCACTAAGAATGCTCTGCTCTTGACTCCAGTTTGCGAAAGTGTGAACTTAGTGCTAAGAGTTATACCTATAAACAGCTTTGCCCACTATTTTTGTGTTTGAAAAGTTTGAAAAGTAAACTATCCGATCAAAGTGATTTATGGATATGTATTGCATCTGGAATTTGCATTTAAGTTGACTCTGTCCCTTGTCCTTCCGAGGGGTCACCCAAAAACCTCAAGATGCATCACAGATTGTCCCAAATGGAAATGGCAAGGGCTAGACAACAAGGCCAATAAAGGCCAAGCCTACCACCAAGTATTAAAGCGACAGAATGTAAACAGAGCTTATATAGAACATTCAGGGATCAGATCTTATTGAGCATTTATAATAATGAGAGCAGCCAGTAATCACAACCACCACACCAACGAGCCACAATTGAAGAGAAAGACTGACAATATGAATCGAAAATCATACTATAAATAGTCTACTTATAGGCAGGGAAGACACAGTGGTGCTGATGGGAACCCAGTGTGTGGGAAATGATCACTAGGTGCTGGCGGTTAGTGGCAGGCAAAGCTGACCACAGATAACGGTCTTTGGACAAGGGTGGAGACGAGGGCGGGACAGTTACATCGGTTTTGGGACGCCAGTCAAAAGCCTGCTTTGTATTTAGTTAAGTGTTATTTTTGTGGAAATGTTTACAGTTGATCTTATGAACCCCTGAAAGCTCTGGCTCTAGAACAGGAAATATTTTTTTCTGTTTATTTATCATCTTAACTGAGAGTAAATAGGATTACAACATTAATATTGAAGCAATTTCTGTTTTTAATCTTTTCTGTAGATGTCAAAAGCTTACAAGCAAGAGTTCTACCAGGATTAAATCATATATTGCTTTAATACGAGGAACTGCATAAGTTATATGTATCAAGCATTTAAAAAAAAATAATAATGTACTGATCCAATAATGTACTTTGGACTTCAGTCATCTCCAATTCCATCCAGTAGCTACAACTCCCCCCACCATGCGATTCCACAAAGCCTGGGATGGTAAAGGCTAAGGCTTCCTCCGAATCATGTGAAGTGCCAATTCAGTTTTTTTATACTGCTATTGCAGCATTGCTGGAGAGTGTAACATACTGGAGGAGAGCACAATGTGGTTACATTGGATAACAGATCATCAGCGTGAGAATCACATTTGCTCCCTTAAAGGTATTGCCAGTCAGTGACCTGAGAGCATTGCTAGGCGACCCGTGAAATGGTTAGATATTAGTGAATGAAAATTCTCACTCATAGGCATTGAGCAGGATGCATTTCCCATGGACTGACTTTTCCCAAATAAACTCTTGAAAATAAATGTGTCTGAAAGCAATTGGAGGAACTGCCATGGAAAAGCCAGATTTGGTTCATTAAAGCCGTGATTCTCAATCCGCTCCTCAGTGACCCCCAGGTGGTTCACAGTTTTTGACTCGCAGCCATGGAGCAAAAATGCGGACCATATGGGGGTCCCTGAGGACCGGTTTATGAACCACTGCTTCAATGAACCTTTCATTTACATTAAGGAACCAAGAAGGCGCTCAATCTCTTTTTGCCCAATTTACTTCCTTGCCAAATTCTTCCCACAAATAGAGGGAGGGCAAAGTCTAGTATCTGCTTCCTCCGAGAAGAAATTAATCATCAACATTATATCAGCACAATATATCGCAAACTTACAGTCATCGCGATATAAACATGTGCAATATAGATATCGGGAAAAAAATATGCATATCGCGTTTATTTTTTCCCAAAACTCTTCACCCAGTGCCACAGAGAAGGGGGCAAAAAGAATCATTGGGCAGTTTCTTCTTCTGTGCTGCTGTTATAGATTGTCCCTTTTGCTACTTTTTTTCTGGCTACAAACTTACTATAATTTTAATTATGTTTACATTTATTTAAGATTTTAAATTATTTAAATATTTTCAGACTTTTTTCCACAATGTTCAATGGGAGGCATTAAATGGTCTGTAAATATTTTTCTGCATAGACTAGTCAGCGTCTGGAGTCTATATCACCAGCAAATCCAAAGCAGAAAAAGATTAAACACTATAAAGGCTAAGTTATTACTTACTTATCGCATGTGATATCGCCATCGCAACACTCAACATTATCGCATATCGCATGGTTTCCTAATATCGTGCAGCCATAATCGACATGTTTTTTTTAAACTGTCACTTATGCAACATCATAAGAAAGCTCAGCATGCTTGGAGGAGAACCCTACTTGTCAATCCTTACATCAGCTAACCAACATCTGTGAAAGAGGGTTAATTTGCCCACCCAGACTGAGCAAAGACAATTACTGCGGATGGCTAGGGCATCACCACATATCAAACTTCCCAGTGATAGATGCTAACCCTTAGACATGGTGGCGTAGTGGCGATACTTGCCTCTAGACCAAGAGGTCATGCGTTCGAATCCCACCTTGAGCACAGCACCACTGGGTTCCTGAGCAAGACCCTTAACCCCAAGTTGCTCCAGGGAGACTGTCCCCTGTAGTTAGGGAATGGAAGTCGCTTTGGATAAAAGCGTCTGATAAATGCCATAAATGTAGACAGTTGCACAGCTCTAGGGCCCAGACACTTTATTTTTTAACATATTCTATAACAGTGTTAGAATCCCTAGCATACTGAATGGCTCATCAACAGTGATTTGGATGTATTTTAAATGAAGGAAATCAGTATTATTCATGGATAGCAACACATCCCTATGAAACTCCTGCTGGCCAATTTGAAAAAGGTTTGTGATTGGGTGCATTATGCTATTGGTGTAGTTTGCTTTGAATACCAACCTGACATATCAGAAAAAAATACCATAACGCACATAATGAAATAACACATAATGCACTCTTAGAGTGGTCTTGACACCTTATATAGGCTTAGCAAGAGAGCCCTAGTCAATCTTATCAGATGCTGTTTCTACAGGACACCACAGTCTGGCACGGCAACAATGAGTAGGTCATGCTCTGGGAATCATGTGTTTGGCTTATGTCTGTGTCTATTGTGCATGCCTGCTCACCTGTGTGTCATTCAGAAGCACAACTGAATGAGGCATGAAAGACTTGCAGGTGCAGCCATAGATTTTTCGCACCTACTGTAAAGCAATACCTCGAGAAGGCTCTTTGTGACAAGCTTAGACAACATCCTCTTCCTGCCGTGCTTCACACTTTATCTTATCAACAGACAGGTCTTTAGTCTGTGTGAAACACTGCTTTGCCATGGATACAAGTTCAAATATGTTTGACGCACATCAAGTTACAAAAAAAGTATAGAATAGCTACTTTTGGGTTCTGGAACTGCTCCAGAACCAGAATGATTCTGTTTAGTCTAAGGCAGGGCTATACAACTTCAGTAGCAAGTGGGCCGGATATAAAAGTCACTGGTGGTTCGGGGGCCACAGAATTTCGTGTTGTCCAGGTTATCGTTCCCGGGGCCTGTTTATCCGGGTGGAGAGGGGGCTGACGGGATTCCGCGCTGGCCCAAATTTACCATCAGCCCGGTGGCCAGTCCAGCACTGTGTCGGTGCTGCTTTAACCGTCAAACATAGCCGCTTTAACGGCGTCCAGTTCTAAACGAGAACTTTGACCGTTAAAGTCGTT
>JBBJLR010000087.1:3719376-3749172 GCA_037577145.1 Brachypetersius gabonensis | reverse complement strand
CCCGGGGAGCAGTGTGTGGGGACGGTACCTTGCTCAGGGTACCTCAGAGGTGCCTAGCGGTCCTGGGAATCGAACCACTTTCTGATCACAGGGCGAATGCCTTAACCACTAGGCCACCAGCTGCCCTTGGATTGGCAGCTGTGCTTGGATTGGCTAATTTTATACAACACAGATAATCAGTCTTGGCAATTGTTGCAGGGGACTACCAGCCAGTCATGATCCAAAACCCATAACTTTATTAAATCACAAGAATCACACACTGATATACTGGAAGTCTTGTGGGCCATAAAAAATTGCAAAAGGGCCGGATCTGGCCCGAGGGCCGCTAGGTGAATAGGCCTGGTCTAAGGCTTCCTTTGTGGATGAGTCCTACTGAAACCCACCTCAGTGTGACGTTGCCATTGTTTAACTTCGCCAGGGGTGTGCTGATCCCTTACTCAGTATCTGTCCATGATAGGATAAAATTCCCAGTTCACGAAAATATTGAACTAAACTTTGAGCAACAATAACATTAGGGGTGTAGAAGTCTTATATCATCTGTTGCACTCTATAGAGAAAGTAGGGAGCCATTTTAGATTCAAACTGCATCCAGGCAAATGTATTATTAACAGCTCAGCTATTTAATAGAAAATTCCTATTTAATAGGAAAAAACGTATAAAATCGGTATCAGTATCGACAGATTCAGTATCAAAATGGACAGATATTCGTTGAAGGAACCAGATGGACTTGAACTGTACTTTGCTGACAGGTAGTTTAACATCTACTGTTTTTAAGCAGCTACCACTTTCATAGATGTCAAGCAGACTGCTATAGAACTTGTTTTGTTTTGATTTATTTCTACTGCCTAATGCCCCAAACCATGTTCTGTTCAATGTAGCCTTCAGGTATGCAAAGACAGCATATATGCAAAAGTGGACCTTTTGTCCAAGTAGCTAATTTGAGTGATTATGAAATTAGTGCATTTCTACAAGACTACAAGAGAGTAATTGTTCAGAGGCTTGTTGTGTTCAAGGCACTGGCTCCCACAGTGCAGTGGTGACAGGGTTCAATGTTGGATAAACCGGAGAAATGGTTCACGGTGGTTTCAGTCATGAATGGGTTCAAATTCATTGACCTATTTTGGTGCAAGTTTGTTGAATCCTCCTCATCTGAGCTCATCTGTGACAATTACTTGTGACTGTTGGTTATTAATCATGACTTCTGCATTAGCTGCAAGTCAATAATAATTAGACATGGCACTGATCCAACACCCGGATATATGTATCAGGCTGATGTCTGCAGAAAATTTAGCAAAAAAAATGAAACTGTTCCAGTCTAGCTTCTGACACACTCATACTACGTGGAGTTATTTTGTCCTGTAGTGTAGTAGAGGGTTTGGGTAGTTTGAGTGCAATTACCTCCATTTAGATGTCATTTTTAAATGAAATAATACAATTAAATACAGTTTAAAGCTTAGAAATGTTTAGAGACAAAATATTGGGTTGTAGGGTCAGTACTGACTTTAATATTGAGTTTCAGTATTTTATCATGGTACCAAGAACAACAATTATTATTATTAATATTTTTTTATTAATTAATATGTTGAACACAACAACAGTAACAACAACCAGAATAATATCTAGAATGATAATGTTTTAATACATTTTGTTTTCACTTTGAAAGAAACTTTCATTTAAAAAAAAAAAACATATAGGTTTTACCAAGCCTTACCATTTTAGCTACTGTGCCTCACACACTTACACAAATCATTCCTCCATCTAGGATGCTCAAGTCACATCCTTTTGTTGTGATTCCAATTTCCAACACAACTCCTGTTCGCTGCCAGCAGTAATGGCTGGAAACCTCCAGGCAGCAGCCTCCACTTGGCTTTGGTTACAGGGCTGTAGGTAGAGGGGAACCTAATGTAGGTGATCTCACAGTAGGATCTGGGGTTGATGTAATGACAGGTGCTTGGCAAATGACGAAAGTTGTTTCCTTTTCACAGCACAGTACCTTGGCTCACTGCTGTTATGCCAGTTCTGTCTTCAATTAGGCCGGCATATGTCTCAGCATGTTCCCACTCTCCCCTCTGTCTGCACTGTTTTGTGTGCCTTAGAGGGATATTATGGGGGTGGGGGGGTTGCTCAAGAGCGGCTGGCTTTCCGTCTGCTTCGTCTGGAGAGTGCCGTGTCACATGAGGGTTTTTATAAAAGCGTCTACAGAGAGGAGCTTTAAAGAACTTTTTAGCTGTGTGTTGACTAGAAGAATTAGTACAGACCAGAATTCATCACTACAGCACATTTTAAAAAACATTTGTCCACAAGGGGCCACATTTTGAGTCAAGGACACAATGTAAAGTGGTAACAAAACTCAGTACGATCAAACACCATTTTTCTAACAGCTAATTACATTTATTATTATTTATTTATGTATTAATAATCCCAGTAAACAATGAGCTGAGCAATTAGTTAATAGAAAGCCGGGGTTGCCAAGCAGATCAAGACAAATTCCATTAACCTTCCATAAAAATTTGCATCATTTAATGGTTGGGATGTGAATAAAGATATCCAGAGGTATTCAAAGAATGTCAAAATTTTGAAAATTTACCAGCTCTGGTTTCTTCACAATGGAGGTCATCCACTACATGTTTGAAGTACATTTTAGGCACAATTGCCTCAAAACTATTACAGCAATGTCTCAAATAACAGGCCATGTATGTATTACTATTTATTGAAACTTTTCAATAAACACTTCAGACATCTAATCGTGAACAATGGTGACTCTGTTGACAAATAATGACATCACATCAAACCATATAAAAAACAGATTCAAATTCATCTAAATGATTGATTATACAATCAGTAGAATTCGCTTTAAATCGCTTGTCACGTTAATATATGTCAGCCAATGTGTGAGGCCATATTTGTGTAGTTCAAGCATTAGCAATGGTCTGTGCCACTGTTAAGCCAATCATGGTTTAGAACTGGAAATGGAATTAGATTGACTTTGGGGTTGCACTGTATGTCCACCTTTAGAATAGTTGGTCTTCCACTAATGGACCAAAGCTTTGAGACTTGACACCAGCGCAAACGTCTAGTACGTTTGGGCTCTTTCTTCTTTTATCCCTTCAGTGCACATTGAGGGGCTGAGAAGAGTATTCGTTCTCGGCAGCAGATCCTTCTTCTATAGCTGCCCGGAGCTCTCTACTTGCCCTCTTCTCTGAACTGAGCAGTTCATTAACATCACAAAGGGTGCAGTCAGTCTCAGACAGTGTGCCACTTCATTGTGATCACTAATAGGCCAAGCAGTCACCCTTAATCATGCTTGACCATCGCATGACCAGACTGAGACTGAGGTGCTGGCCCGGCCAGTATAGAAGGCTCCCTGGCATGCCGCTCATAACAGAGATAACAGGAGCCTAATTTATTGGCTTTTATGAGACAGTGCAATTAGGCTGTACTCCGTCTGTCTGCAGACTCAAATTTGAGATGATTGCGAGAAATGCGAGAAAACATGATATAAGGGGACATTTGGTATATTGTTAATGTGTGGAAATGATCTATTTGATTATTGATCTGTTGCCCATAATGTGGTGTAAGTGACTGTTGTGATGACTTGAAAACACTTGCTGTTCTTTATTTCTCCACACACATGAGTCATTATAAGTAATTGGTCTAATTTGTCATCATCAGAGCTCAATTTGTAATGAGTGAAAATGTACAATTATGGCTCCTTACTGCAATTATGTCTATGCCCAGGAACCAACTATTATCAGAGTGCTATATATTTTCCATACAACTGTTTAGAATGGGAATAATAATGTAAAAAAGATAGCCATGACCCCTACTCAAGTAAGACTGAAACACTTGTTTATATGTTGTCTTAATACAAACTACAGCAAATATAACAAACAAATCATTATTTTGGTTTCGGCTTCACAAGCATTATAGGTATGCCAATGTTTTGGAAGGTCCTTAGTATTAATTGGCAAGTTTGATCAGTCACCATACTGTTGGTTAACATAAAAAATGCATGTTTCCAGATATAACCTTTAGTATGAGAATAATAAGTTATAATACGATACAAAATTCATACACACGACAACAAAAAAATAAATCAAGAAATATGAAACTGCAAAGATGTTTTAAATCATCCATTCAGGAATATTTGTATTAAATACATTTCTGTCATTTATTGAAGTTTCTGAATTGTGATGATTAAGAATTGTCAATCATATCCACATACAAATCACTGTTTAACTAAATTATTGGGACCAGCTTCCCAAATTAAGCCTAGCCTTGCACCAAATTGCTTTGCTACTTGTCATTCACCACTACAAATTCTTTTTACTCTAGCTTAATCTAAGTCTGGCCCTTTAAGAAAACAATTTTAAATCTATAAAAATAAAATTATTTTAATAAATAGTATCAGTTTGTAGGAATTTTAATTGGAACAGGTACTAGGACATACATCTATATTCTGTATGTAACATAGTTGCCTTATGACAGTTTTGGAACTATACCAGCATGGCAGATGCACTTATCCAGCTTGAATTGTGTAAAAATAGCTTGTAACTAAGTAACTACATACCTTACTTCAACCTAAATGCATTAGACCACTTACCTTACAATCACACGGCAGATGCTTGTATCCAAAGTGATTCATAATATGGTAGATGATAAATAACAAGTGCATCATCTTGCAGGTTGTCAAGGGTCAGTTTGAAAATGGTCACCATGGATGAACTTAATAAGAGGGAAATAAACAGAAATCAAGGCTGTCTGTGTGGAGTCACTGGTGTACCAATTGCCCCCTCTGCCAAAATATAAAGCCACAATTTAATGGCTTTTTGCTGACTAATAATGATTAGTATTGTGAGTTTTGGACAAAAATATGCTAAAGCTAAAGTGCTAATGCAAGTAACAATGTTAAACCAGTTTTTATCCTTTATAATCCAATACTTTATTAACAGTCTTTGGCTTTTTCTTCATTTGCTATGCATAAGCAGTCATTGCCACCTGATTGTTTTCTTCCTAGGTGTTAAGCAAAGCTGAGAGAACAACTGGCAACCAGACTTCATTCTGTCTGCTCCTTACTCCAAGATGTTCAGAGTGCCTTTTCTCACCATTTGTGTTGGTGGGCCCTTTGTCTTTATGTTTTACAGTCATGTATTTTTTTTTACATATAATCGTAGTGTACATGTGTCTTCTATGTCTATATTAACAAATGTTCATGTTCGCAATTTTAGCAAATGTGTGTATTCACTTTCTTGCCTACATAGCATTCCTTCTGATTTGCTGTCGTGAGGCTAAGCCAAATGGAAAGAACAAGAAGGCAAAGCAAGGTACATCATGTCAGTCATTTACATGGGTTGCATGTGGCACTTGTGTGCAGTGTCTTATTCAGTTGTGTTGTCTCTATTTCATAAGTTGTGCCAGATATAGAGTGTGAAGTGCGGGCAGGAAAAATCAGCTACCCTGAGTTTATCGCTAGGTGTCCCGGTGGCTGCCGAGAGACCAAGCAAAGGGTGTACGGGACAGGAGTCTTCGCCTCCATATCCAGCATCTGCAATGCTGCTATCCACAGGTGAGTTTGCATTCAAATCTGCAATGTACATTGTTTATTGGCTGAAATGGCTTTGGCCTAGAGATGGCACTGCTCTGATAGCAGGTATTTGTATAATTACTGGGCTGATATCAGGAGAAAATGATGGATCAATACATTGTTTATGAGGTGGAATCAATCTACCACCAACCCCAGTCTAAATCATTACATCAGATATTGTATATGAAGTGATACGTCTGTGGTTGTCTCTTGCCAGTGGAATCATTACTAATGCAGGAGGGAAGGTGATTGTAAAGAAGATGGCAGGTCAGGCAGAGTACAAGGGTAGTTTTGCTAACGGCGTGAGGTCCCTGTCCCTTCCCAACTGGAGAGAGTCCTTCACCATTGCAGGTAACATATGCTTTAATTAAACTGTGACATTAAAGTGGATAAGCTCAGACAAAACATTGTTTTCTGAGCTGTACATTCCAAGCTTACTTGGAGTCTGGTTGCATTTCAGTGGGCAAGCCAAAGAAAGGTGTGATCTACCCCTCTTCCCTGGACATAGCAAAGACAGGTAGGGGGTCTTTTGAGTCATTTACCATGGGTTTTAAGATTCAGAATAAATGCATGTTGTTTTTAGATGTCCATTGTTTTATGCACTCTATTTAAGTCCTTAATTAGAAAGCATCATGCTATTATTAGCAAATCTGTAGAAATGAGAAGTAGGAACTGAAGGGTGCCAAACATTGTACAGAACTGTTGTACAGAAAAATAAACTCAGTTAAGGCAGAACGTATATAAGTATACAGGTTGATACGTTTCCACTTGTTTCCGAGTGGTGGTTTACCCTGTTTTGGATTTGGTTGCATGGTTTAATAAAATAATTATAAATAAACATTCACAGGAACCCAACTAATATGCATGAGAAAACATCACAGCTAAATGAAAATCAAGCTCTAAATGAAAATGTAAGAAATACATTTTTCTTACATTTTCACATCTGCCACATGAAAAAGTAAAGAAGAGAAAATGCAAGTAATTAATTGCAATAATACTCTAGTAAAGTACAGATCTTCCAAAACAGTACTTAAGTAAGCATATGTATAAAGTCTATTAACGTCTATGAACTAATTAAGTAAAGTAAGTACAATTAGTAATTAGTCATTTCTTTACTTGAATGAAAGATACAATGTATCTTATTGTTGTAGTATCAAATTGCTCTGCAACGTAACTTATGACTAGTGTGTGAGCTTGGGGTTAATGTGCCTTGTGCCTAAAGCCTTAGATGAGGACATTGTAACATGTCTCTCAAAATGGCCCTCAAGGACCCCAGACAATTCAGACTTTTCTATTGTTTCTATCCTTTGGGCAAAAATCTGGAAGTTCCTGAGGACCAGTTCGATTCACCCGTTTTGTGAATCAGTGCATCCATATTAGTCAGTAAACAATGTCAGTATGTATAAAAATGATTTTGGCAATGTTGCAAGCACAAAATACATCTGTGCCTCATGTTGTCTTGTTCCAGCAGCAGAGGAATGCACTTAAACACTGTTCTTACTGTAAAAGTTGTCGTCCCCCCCCCACCCCCTCGCCAATCTGTCTCTCAGAAGCCAAAGCCTTGCCAGTATCCACCATGTTTCCAAGCACAGCAGCTCCTGAGCCAATCACAACAACCACACCGGAGCCGACGACCATCACCACCACCACTCCGACCACCACAACCACAACTTCGCCTCCCACAACTCCTACAACCACCTCCACTACAACCAAACCACGAGCTGCTGTCCATAAAGTCAGAGACGCAGGTGAGCTTGTGTCTCGCTCTTTCTCTGTCATTGTCTCTTTCCCCACTCTGTCTATCTATTATGCACACCTACATGCACTCATTCTGCATAGCATACGCACAGACTTGCACGCGGACCGCGGAGCCTCCTCATCAAATGGAGCATTTGTTTTGTGGTGGATTGCATTATTACCTGTAATGCAGTTCGAAATAATCTCGGATCCATTTTAAGTCAGGTACAGTATACTTAAGCTTTCGACTCCACATTTAACCTCGAATGATCATTTGTTAAAAGCCTTTCTTACATTTGTATGAGATATGCATGTGCTGGAATGGATCAGTCATACAAACTGTACAGAAACACTTCTGAGGATCATTGTAACTGCAGGGAATTGTTCCGAAGAGGTCGGACCCCCTCACATTCTCTCTTTATGTCTAAAGAATCCCCTTTTCTCCGATTCAGGCAGCAGTCACCCTTATTATGCTTCCGTGGCTGCGGCAGCCAGCGCACGTAAGTACAGCAGGCATAATGAAATGATTTAAAGGTTTCTGCAATGTTCTACCTTTTACCCTCAGGTCACTCTGAGTCTTCTGGGTATTGGTGTTCTACATTACCCTGTTTGATGTTAAGCCATGCCTGTCAGACGTGGCCTGAGTGCTTTTATATCATAGCAATAAATGTCTTTTTGGCCCTTAACTTGCGAAGAAAAATTGCAGATTCTGGAGTGGCCGGTGATTATGGCCTTCAGTAAAATCTGTGGCTCTTCTAGCCTTTATTTTTATTAACTGCGTTTGAGACAAGATTCTTGTTCTTTCTGAAGCTACTACTTCAAATTACTTCAGAGGCAGTGTCAAATATAAGTGAGTGAACATTTTAGCTGTACCTTTTAATTCTAACAGCCAATCCCATGATGTATGTTAGTCCAACCCTGTCAGAAGTTTGAAGTATGCAAACATTGCTTTAGCCAGTGTTACTCAATTGGGCTTATTTAGGATGAACAATTTTATCTCAACATTGTCCATAGGGCAGTCACAGAGTGGCCCAGGAAAGCTTCCTCAAGGTACGTACCTATTTGATATTTCCAGTTGGCACGGAGCAAGCATCCTCCTGGTAGTGCGCTCATCTCAAGCTCTGAATGTTACCTTTTTCCAAAGCATTCAGGGGTGGTCCCGCCTTTGCTGGTAGAGTTTCACCCCGCGTCAACCCAGGTAACCTCCTTTTTTCTCTTTGAAGGATTCTGTATTTTGAAAGAATGTCTTGTTTGAAACGAGATACTTTCTATAACGTATAAGATGAGGTAAGATTAGAAATGCTACATGTTTTATTAGCAATGGCAGCTAATAATGTCTTCACATCAAAAACTTGTTTTGGCTTCTCTAACGTGTCTGTACTATTGGTCTCTATAGGCGAACATATGAATACTTGTTTCTCCTCTGTATACAAGAGTACACTATTTCCTGCAAGTGTGTTCCTCCAAAGCCATGTGTTTAGAACATTTTGACAGCTGTCCAGTACTTCCCATGATACGGCCAGATATGTGGGCAAGCAGAAACACTGCCAAAAAGAAGATACAGCAATGAACGGATGTTATTTGGAAGTCATAACCCTCTCTTTTCTCTTGTTTTATTGTTCAAAGCAAGGTTTTGCTTGTGGTTGGGATGGTCAGATAATTTCAAGCTTCTAAAGTAGACAAAGGAAACAGACAAAAGATTTATAGTGTGTGTCTGTGTGTGTGTTTATCTATATATATATATACAGTACTGCCCTACAAAGGCAAAAGACCTTAACTTTCCAGAGTGTGAATCTGTGGGAGCCAGCTGTATGATCGGTAGGACACTGAAACCTTTCCAGGTAGTTGTCATAATGAATACATTTATCTACATTTATTTAAAAAATTAAGCTTAAACTTGACCTTTAAAAAACCTTTAAAGTCATTTTTCTCAGTTTCACACTCTGGGAAGTTAAGGTCTTTTGCCTTTGTAGGGCAGAGTAATCCCCCAGTTTTATGCGGATCAGAACTCGCGGATCCAGTCACACGTGGATTTTTATGCGAGAACCATTTTATGCGAAAATCTCCACAACAACGTGGAAACTGCAAATATTCACTTTTTTTCGCTTTTTTCGTGGCAATAGTTTTATTTTACTCATTTTACTTCTAAATTATTAAGAAAAATGTACTAATTTTGTAACATAAATAGTAGGGATGCGCTGAAAAGTTTTTTTTTGGACAAAACTGAAACCTGAAAATGAGGAAACACTTCGCCGAAAAACGAAACCAAAACACTGAAAGAAATGATTATTATTATATTGTTAAAATAACAACGATGAGACTATTTATTTAGCATTCAAACGAGATATAGATACATATAATTCTGTTAACACATTATTTACTTAACACTGACAATTATTTTATCACATGTTAAGGCAGGATTTTTATCTTTTTATTTTGAAAGTTCATTGCTTTTTAGTGCTTGTGAGTGCACACAGCATGCAGCTCTATGCATAGACATATATTCTATGTGTATGGTTCTACATCTCAGCTGGTTTTCGCAGAGCTCAGACGTCCCATTACTTTTATTATTATATCATATGGACAAAAGTAATGGGATGCCTGACAGAAATATTTGAACTGTAACTGTGTTAAAGGGAACACTGCTGTTAAAAACTCACTTATTTGTTTAAAATGTTTGCAAACCAGATGTTATTGCACTTTTGTTCATAAAGCAGTGCTTTAAAAATAAAAGTGCGCAATATACTACTTTTGAACGATCATTCGTGATTAATTATCGTTCAGAAAACCATGCGATTTAAAAAACCATGCGTTGCCACCCCCCCAAAAAAAATCGTTGTTATTTATATATATATATATATATATATATATATATATATACAAAAGGAACACATTGCTTAACAGTAACAGAATCTCATGCTTCTTGCTCCTGTTTTCTTGACAACAGGGGCACGCAGACAAGACACAAGCACCATGATCAGGAGACAGCCATCACCCTCCTCTACCTCAGGTTAGCAATGCTGTCATTTCATCCTATTACACACCTTAGCCCAGGAATGTCATCCTATAGTCCTGGAGGGCCACTGGACTGCAGAGGTTTGTCTTTTTCTGTAATTTACCACACCAGATTAAATTACTGCTCTCATTAGTGCGGGATAATCTCTGCATGGTTATGACACACTAGGACCTCAGTCTTAAACACCCTGGCCATTTCGCAAGGCTTCTGCATACCTCCATGCATTTTATGCCACTCATGAGTTTTCCTTGAGTATGCAATTGCATAGATTGGAGATTACTGATGTTTATGAAAGTAAATAAGTGAACAAGACAGGCACAGGAAATCCAACTGGATTGAATCAGGTTCATGAAATATTTGATCTTGGCAAGTGAAACTGAGCCGGTATATTTAAAATGTCTCATTATTTGAACTATATGTGTAATTGAACTAATTTGTAGGTACTTTATATTTATATTCACATAGAAATCTAGTCATTCTATTCCATTGTGCTTGCATCATGACATTGTGCCGATGATATCAAGAAATAATAATAAAAAAAAATCGATGGAAATAATGTCACCCTGTAAAATTACTTAAGAAAAAAATCTAATAGTATTCAAAAATAAGAAATATATCGTAAAATTAGCATCCGTAAAGCGACATGAGACGTGCATGACCTGTAATGACAACTTAACCTTATGTAATAAAATAATTTACATCAAAATGAACTAAAGCAGCCTTATCACAACTGATGCTTGTTGGAAAAAAGCTTTTAGAAATGTTTATGTAGCTTTACATCAATGAAAGTATATGCAGGTGCAGTGGCATTTCTGGCCATTCTGCCATCCTAGGGGAGTTTTGTTGATGGGGGTGGTGTATGGCACCCAATCAGTCCCCAAAAACTGATGTCTATGCCTTACAATGAAGCCTTACAATTTCTGACCTTGTCACCAATAGTTGGCTTTTATAGAATGATTTTACTTGCCAGGATAAAAAATCCCGTCATGCTAGAGTCTTCTGGAGGTTCATCTTTCTTCCAAATACAGCGATACTGATGCAGTGGCCTAGAATGCCAATTTGTCTTCTCTTCACTCCCTGCTTTTAAAGGCAGGGAATAAAAAGAGCAAGGAATTTTCAAAGCCTCGGATTGAGGACGCTTAGCATCTGTCCGCATGTCTACTCCTGGGACCCTGCTGGGCCTTCATCGCCCGCGCCCTTAAAGCACACAGCTGCCGCACAGTCATGAATCTCTCTATCCCTCTTTTTTCTGCCTCCTGCTCTCCTCTCTTTCCCGTCTGCTTCGCATTGTCCCACAGCTTTCAATCGAGTTCAGCTGGTCCAGCCTGAGAGGAACCAGCCCGCGGTCCACTCTAATCCTAGTAAGTACCTGCAGGCCTGGTGTGTGTGTTTGCATGCTCACTACTGTACATCAAACAGCGCACATGTGCCGGGTTGCTTGGATATCTAAGACAAAATAGCTGAACCGTTTAAACACAGACAATAAGTACAAGGTTATAAAATCTCTCTTTGAAACATTTTACAAAGGCTTTTTGAAATCACGCTGAGGGAATGTTTGCCTGGACTAGACTTCTGGTTGCTCAGCTGCAGGCCTTTGACAAGAAATTCTTAAATTCTTGACAAGTTAGGTACATTCTTACCTTACTATACAAATGCTACTAATAAAGAACCAGGTTAAAGAACCTTGTTTGCGGTCATGTTAAGGGATCCCCCTTTTTTGTAGCTTTCCATCAGCTTCCATTCAATTTGAATATGTGGATTTAATGTTAATTATATAGAGACAGGTACCAGATTAAATTAAAACAACCCAAAATGTCTCTTTGTAAGTTGCTGGGGTGCCTGAAGAGCTTGTAATGAATTTGTCAGGCATCTTTACGTGAAATACTCATACATTGTTACATGTGATTTCCAACTGAAACTGACTTGCTAACGGGGCAAATTTGATCATAGTACTAGCATAAACTAACGTGGATCAATTATTAAATGATTTAAACAAACATGACTTGTTTACATTATTACTACTAGCAAAATCAACCAGGGAATCCTCTGGATCTTAGAAGATTTCTAAATGTCAGTGGTGTGTAACTGAAATAATACCAATAATGATATCTAAATAATACTTGGGTAACTTCAGTTTGGGTTGAACTGCAAAGTACCCTAACCCTAACTCACAAAAAAACTATACAGTAGAAAATACACTGAAAATAAAGTGTCTACATTAAGCAAAGCAAAGCAAAGTACTCATAGAAAGCGAATTAACCCCAAATTATTGAGATTACAGAGGGAAAAATATTTGTTGCCTTGAAATGAATCATTTCAGTTGTTAAGTTTTGGGCGAGGGTTAGGTGTTACTAGATATCTACATTTTTTGCTTATCTAACTAAGTTATTAGATTGGCAGACTGTTTGCAGTGAGTTGCCAGTTTTTTCATGCTTAAATTAAGGCTATGAATATATGATATATTGTATGCATATCACTAGTGCATCACTGGGTTTTAGTAAACTGTAATTGATGCTAAATCATGAACTGACAGTGACGTCCACAGGATGGCCACCAGAGGCCGCTATTGGGGTTTAAGTTAATGCGACTCTTATTTTGATGTATGTGTATGGTTGTGTCGAGTCTCAGTGTCAGGTGTTCTGTATTGTCATCAAGTGATTGTGTTTTACTATTGGTTCATGTTTGAGTGGGGTTTTGTATTTAAGTGCTATGTGTTTGTATTCGAGTGGCTGGTCAACCCTCACCCTGACCCTCACCTTCCCTGATCCTCACCTTCCCTATATGTAGTTTGCTTTGTGTTCTAAGTTCCTCGTACCTGTTTTAGTTATGTATGTAGGGTCTGTGTCCTTTGTAAGAAACATCCAGCAAATAGAACCTGCCTGCTTGCGCCTCACCTCACTTCCCCGAGCACCCGACATGACACTGACAAGCATACTGAAACAACTTAAAGCTTCATTAATGTAACACTCCTAATAAATTGCTGTCTTTTAAACAATTATTTACTTCTAAATTTAAACATTATGCTAAACGTTAGGCTAATACCAGGCAACATCCTTTTGAAAACTAAATAAATGTGTGTTGCATAAAAAACTGTT
This sequence comes from Brachypetersius gabonensis, assembly GCA_037577145.1. Lineage (NCBI taxonomy): Eukaryota > Metazoa > Chordata > Actinopteri > Characiformes > Alestidae > Brachypetersius > Brachypetersius gabonensis. The sequence goes on along the minus strand of JBBJLR010000087.1, from coordinate 3,735,740 downwards.
CTGTGGTGCTTAATGTGTTTCAAGCCCTGTGTGTCCCTGCAGGCCCAGTACATGAATCAAGGCAGTTACTTCCACAGGAAAAAGATCTTTAAGCTGATGCTTAGCAGCCTCCACAGCCCGTTTTAGCTTTAGTGGTTTAACCAAGTCGACAGGGAAACGAACCAGCAACCAGTGGGTTCTCTAGACTTGTACTTTCAGAAAATAGCCGTAAAGTGCATAAAATGAGAGACATTCTGGAATCTGTGTCTCGGGAGAAATGTCCTCTGGCATGCTGTTTGACCATGGCATTCTAAAACTCATTTGTGCCGTGTCATCCCAAACCATGCGTCTTTTAGCTTTATCGTGACAAAGCTGCCTAAATCCGCTCTCATGCACCAAGGTCAAATGACAGAGCAACAGTCTATCATCTGTAGCAATAGGCTGGGGGCCTAGGCTTTGGCATAGCGCCAGGGAAGCTCACTAGTCTATGGGAGCCTTCCAGTACTGCAAAGCTGACTGCCTGTCTCACAGCACAACCATACTCCCACGCCCGGCTTACTGCTGTCTGATCCAGGGGGCTCGTGTAGTCAACACAAGCACCACTTGCTTTTCCGCCACTGGAATGGAACTCTATGGCCACTGTTGTTGTAGGCCCACCAGTCCACTAGTTCTCTTCTCTAACTCTAGCGAGGGCATGGCAGGGTTAGCTTAGGTCTCCCTCATTGTGTTGTTAAGGCCCGACAGGATGTTTTGGGGCTGGGTTGCTGGACAGGGCTCAGTCAAATGTGTGCATTTGAAGTGATTCATTAGATTCTCACCTAAGGTAATTGTCAGGGAATGGTTTCAGGTTTATTAGGCGAACAAGTGGATTTTATGATTTATTTTCAGTGGTATGGTGAACGCCCTACACCTGTTTTTTCTACTCTTATACACCAATTTCATTTACATTTACATTTACGCATTTATCCAAAGCGACTTCCATTCCATAACTACAGGGGACAGTCTCCCTGGAGCAACTTGGGGTTAGGGTCTTGCTCAGGGACCCAGTGGTGGTGCTGATGGTAGGATTCGAACCTATGACCTCTTGGTCTGGAGGCAAGTATCCTACCCACTGAGCTACCGCCACCAATTTCATCTTTGGATCCTTCATCCTCTCTTGGTTTACTTAATGGACTGAATTCATTACTTGACCTACCATTTTCCCAGATGCATCAGTTCTCATAGATTAGACATACAAGGGCAGCTTTGTGTATCTCAAGAGAACCCAAGCCACATTTCATTTTTTTTGTGCACACTGGGCACAATTGCAGTGAATATTTGAGAGTCTGACAAGTGAACTGGTCTTAACAATATCTGGGTACTAAGCCACAAGTGATCTTCGTTACAATGCCCAGACTAACCTGTGATCATGTGCTCATGCACTGTAAGTAGCTTTTTAATCTCCCCACTCAGATATTGCTAGGAGGGAATGGCCACACCCTGCACACACACGATCCGATTGGTTTTCTGGACCCAGGAGACCGTCAGGTACCTCACACAGTGCAGGGGATTTCACTGTTTCTGTTTTGTTTATACTGTCCAGTGATTGTCACAGAAAAAAGTGTGATGGTGCACTTTAAAAAAAACGGATAAAAACAATCATGAACCTAAGCTAATCGTGACTTCATTTGGGATCCCTGATGTAAAAAATCATAAATGCAATGATAAACACAATATTAAATTCATAAATGACTCATAAAACTTTGCATGCCTTGAAACATTAAATGATATGGAGAGTCTCTCTGCAACTGTATGTCATGTCATTACTTCTCTGTGTTCAGATACTAGTAACTCTGAGCCAGACTCAGGCTACACGTGGACAGAAATGCACACCGGCGATTCTGCAGGTAAGACCTCCATATGCTTTCAGATGTGCTCCCCTGAGGGGGGTTAGAGGCATAAAACCAAATGCATATATCTGCATGAGGTTGAATCAGTATGCAAAGCATATGTTAGTTTCGTCATGCTTGCTCCATACGGATGTTCTAAACAGTACAGTACAGTATCTGTTGCTTGTTTGCACTCAAGTGCTGTGTTCCATTGTGCAGCATGTCAAGATGGTTTAATATAGTCATGTCAGCGGGCTGCCCATCTGATTTTCATAGTGCATGCAAGTACATATGGTTCTGTGAAAGCCTTAGCCACATGGGCTTTTTATGAGGAGGTAAGAAAATAGATTTCACTTCTGAAATTTTGTTTGCAATTGGATGACAAGTTTTTGGCCAACTGCAGCCATGGACAATAAAGTTATCCCTGCAGTGCTCAAGGCTGAACCAACTTTTGTCTGAAATGCTGGGCTCTTTCTTTGCAGCTCCAGATCCAAGGCCACAAATTTCAGAGTATGAGCGCTGGTATTATAACTTTGGACAGTACCGTAAGTGGCCTTTCATTTTTCAACCAAAAGTATCTCGAAGGGGTCTTGATGTCTATAAAGTTAGCTGTGGATTTTTATGCATTTGTGTTTGTTTTGCTTTTAAGGTGCATGATCTCATTGTTTCCGTTGAACATCCGTTTAAAGTATGCATTTGCGCATATTAGTGAAAAATCTATTTCACATAATTTTCTACTTACCCCACATACAGCTGATTAGCCAAGACATGTTTGGCCTACAGATGACTAAAAAACATTGCTAAACAACACTAGAACTTAACAACGTTTCTTAACAACGTTAGCCTCCTAGCTCTAATGCTAAGTTATGGAAGCAAAATTTGAGCACCAAACATTTCTTGATTGATCCGACTACCTCTGGGTTTAAGTGGAAAATTGTGTACATTTGTTTTATGGCCAAACTATTCCTTTAAGGTGTCTTGAGTAGCCAGCTGAATTAATTCATTTACATCTGGATGAAGAACTGACTGAGGTCCCAGGGGTTTAAACAAGCGTTCTTTTTGTCCGTTGCAAACTGAGTGTGTAAATAAACAGTACATCTTTCATTTGGATTGTCTGTTTGTGGCCCAATTCTTTTTAAACACTGCTTGCACAACCCCATGCAGACAAGCTACGAATCATACAAGTCTTCAAGATCCTTGAATAGACCCTGGACTAGACACCAAATGGCATCCGTAAGGCCCCTCAGTTTGTAGTTCCTCAAAATTACAGGGCAGAGAGCATGGCCTCTGCGACACTGCTGAGGCATCCAAACTGCTCAGATCTGGTTTTGGAGAGCTGGACGCTCTGGAACGGTTTTTCGCACACACCCCTGCAAATAAAACCACCAGCTGTGCAATTGTGGAGGAACGGCATCAGAATGAGAAATGAGAGTGGAGTGTCAGATTGTGTTTTTTTCTGTGTCCTTGTGCTAAGTGCACCACAGGCTACCTGGTTCACAACTGACACGCACTTGCATTTCTATTCTCAGCTCCTCGGCCAGCGGAGGCGGATGCTAGCCGCAAAGTCCTCTCTGAAACTGGCCACACCAGAGGTACGTCGTTATGCTATCTGAGACACACAAGTGGTTGCATAGAGGCCGTATTTGTCTTGTGTTATCTATTCCACTCTGGAACAGGGTAATTTAACCAAGATCATGTCAGGCAAGTATCTGTGATTTTTCTGAACAGCATGCAATCCTGTGGAGTTCTTTTACAAATGCTATATCCACATCGAAGGGTCAAATGATGGGCTAAAAGGGACTATGGTATGAATGAGTTATGCACTATTACTGAAACAAGCTAAACATACACTCATGTTCACAATGCAAAAACAAATCCACCTGCTTGTGCTCATTAGGAGGTTCTATTGCATGTAATAACACACATTAAAATGCTAACTCAGTCATAGATTCAGTGTTTTTTCATCGTACAGCCAACTTTCCTTTGCAGGTATACTGTTAATGTGTAAAAGTGGAATTCTAAATGTCTACATTTCCTCATAACTGAATCACTGGATGAAAACTAAGTCATTCAGGGTAGTAGGATGTGAACTACTCCAAAGAAAGTCATTGCGTGAAGTCAATACAAACGCGTTTTATGATGCTGCAGACATTGATTTATGATCAATTTGAAGTGGGTTTTTGACCTAAAACGAAGACTTTTTATGTGAAGAGCACAAAACTCTTTCTCTGCATTTAACCCATTCACCGAGCGAAGCAGCAGGGAGCGAGGAACACAGCACCCAGGAAGCAGTGTGTGGGGACGGTACCTTGCTCAGGAGTGCCTCAAAGGTGCTTAGCAGACTTGGGAATTGATCCCACAACTTCCTGATCGCAGGATGAATGCCCTAACCTCTAGGCTACCTGCCGCCCTAGTCATATCTCAAGTCATGTGTTGGAACAAGCCAGATCTAGCACCCCCAAAATGTTCTTGGAGCAATCGATAAAAGAAACAGGGAAGTTTATGCTCATAAATACAAAATTTATGCTCAATTTTTTAGCATGGTCTTTATTATGAATAGAATTTTTTGGGTAAGCTAATGACAAAAGGGAGTTGTTAGAGTCAATGCTACTGAGAAAGCTCAAACTGAGCTGCAAATCTGATACACTTTCTCTTTTTCAAGACTTTTCCACCCTGTTTAGCTGCTGGATCCATCACCTTATAATTTGCAAATGACGCCTAAGATATCTGGAGAGGTACATGCAGGGCATCGTAATGCAAAAACCCCCCAAATAACAGACATCTTAATCATTTTTTGTTATTATCAACATTAAATATAAAAGTTCACATGCAGGTTCACTGGACATTTTGGATAATAAATAAAATGCTTCGTTACAGACATCAGACCCCATTTCCTATCGCTACCACTGAAAGAAATAGAATCAAAACACACTGAATGGCTTTGTTTACTTCACAAGCACTGAATTAGAAGACATTTTGAAACTGATATTTGAGCTATTCGGTGCTGCATGCGGTTGCTCGGACGTTTGGTGCGCTGTCGTAGTGATATGTGTGATGTTACTGTCGCAGTGGAGCCGGTGGAGGTGTGGAAGCCAGAAGCAAACCCTTTCAACTCAGGTGAGATGGATTGCTTCAGCATGCTCCCTCTCCCTCAGCAGAGAATGAGAGATGATTCCAGGGATGCTCACAGAAATGGTGTTCAGAAATGTGTAGTAGGGCTCGGTATGCTTTTCAGACTGACTGAATGGCATGACTCAGACACATTTAAACCGTTTCCTTTCATTTCGTCTCCTTCATTCGCCACAGGGTTCAGCACACGAGAGCAGGACTCCTTACCCAGAGTTCCAGAACCTGTGTCTCAAGGAGACCCAAGTATGTTCACTCATTACCTCCTGTGCCTTAGTCTTCAGGCCATTCCCCCATTTGTAGTCTTCAGATGAACTTCCTTTCCACCGACCAACACCCTGAGTTTGCTGTATAAAGACAAGCCTGTACTTCTCATTGCAGATTGTAAAGTTGACATTGCCTTTCTCATGGATGGCAGCTGGAGCATTGGGAAGCGGCGCTTTAAGATCCAGAAGGACTTCCTGGCAGAGGTGTCCCAGGTCATCAATGTGGGTGTGGCTGGCCCAATGATGGGAATCATCCAATATGGGTAACATACCATCTTCTTCATCTGCCAGACCAGTGTAGTGATTGATATAAAACAAATATTCATTTAGAGAGAATACGAAGGAACACAGGTAGCATTTATCTTCCTTTCTGCTTCATAAGGGACGACCCAGTAACTGAGTTCAGCTTGCGGCAGTACTCTAACTCCAAAGACCTGAAACCTGCCATCGACAAGATAGTCCAGAAGGGAGGACTCTCGAATGTAGGTAAGTGAAATTTGGTCCTGGTTTCAGTTCGTAGGAAGCAAGATTGCCATCACAACCTTCAGCCCGAAGGTTCTCAAATCCTGCAGGTTCCCAGCACTGTGCGACTAGTGTGATGTGAGATAGTCTTTCAGGGACTGTGAATTGGGGAAGGACTTTTTTTTTACTGCCAGCTGAGGCAGCTTCTTTAAATTCCACGATGCCTTTTAATTTACAACTAAGGGTGAACCACAATCGTTCAGTATTATTAATCAATAAATAAATAACCCTTAAAATAACTACTGATATTTGAGCTCTAGAGACAAAGATTTATCTTCACTGATTAGAGATCAATATGGGAAATTAGTAGTTTGGCCTTGGATTTAAACTGGGTCTCGGTTAGACACAAACCACCTCATTGAGAAAGCAAAAAGGTCACAGTTATCACATTTTTCCATATTTACACATGTGAGTCTGAAATTAGATCTAAAACATAAATGGTTAAAAGCTTAAATGATTACTGAGCTGTGTTTTGTTGAAGTTGACCAGATCTATGAGGATTTAGGCGACCTGGTGGTTAGTCTGTCTCAGATAGTCAGTCACTATCACATTGTTTTCCATGTTTCACAGATGACTTTATTAATGCATATAAATCAGACTTAGTAAACATTTTTATGAAACGTCATGCTACCTCTTCAGTGCCTTCCTTCTTGCATACTGTCTCTAATAGCAGTTAATCATTTTTCAGTGTTACTGGAAAGCTTTTAAGGGCCAGCGGCTGGTAAACAAAACACAGTGCCACGTCTGAAAGAGTTTTGTGTGTTCGGAGGCTTCTGTGCCCAGAGAGCAATGGCTGGATTGTACTGACTGTATCTTTGCTGCCTCCTTATGGCTGTTTAGGGAAGGCCCTCTCTTACATCAACAAGCACTACTTCAGCGACGCTAACGGTAATCGAGGGGGGGCACCCAATGTGGCGGTGGTCTTGGTGGATGGTTGGCCAACTGACAAGGTGGAGGAGGCCTCACGCCTCGCAAGGGAGTCAGGCATCAACATCTTTTTTGTTACTATCGAGGGTCCGGACGACAACGAGAAACCCAATGTAGTCGAGCCCAACTTTGTGGACAAGGTAATCCATATCATCGAAAAAGTATGAACACCCTGTGTTCTGCAGATATGTACTAATATTATAACTGGTGCTTAATTACAACAGTGTTTTGAGAACTTGAAGTGACCGTTTACTTGTCAGCATGTTGAGACTGACACTGAAAACCTGATAAACCCAAAATAGATTAATCATTTTCATCTGAATTTCGCTTTAAAAAAAAAAACAACCTAAAACCTAGCAGCTGTGATAATGTTGATGACTGTTTAGTCCAGACACAATGCACAGGTTTGTGTTTGAGAAATGAAGAGCTGATGGAAGCAGTGCATTCCTGCCCAGACTTTACTTCTAGTTTTACTTTTCATAACACAGGTCAGCACGTCAAAATAATCAGAGATATGTTTATGTGGATTTTGTAGTGTTTTTCATGCTGATTTCAAATCAGTGTTTAGTTTTTCCTGCACATACAGTTTTTTGTGATGAAGCTGGTTATATATTACATGATAATAAGGGTTATATAATAATTGTATGCGAAGCGTTTTTGAAGGAACAGTGGTAGCTGACACTGATCATTATATCTATGCAACAGTGTGGCCTGTCTGACTTCACACTGAACATATTGAAGCAGTTACTTGATTGGTGCCTGCGGTTTAATAAAAAACACCTGCAAGTCAATTGCAGATCTAATATTACTCATAATTCAAAAAGTTGATGTGACTGAAAAGAAATGAAAAACTGGTTTAGAAAAGTGTGTTGTGGTTTCTGACGATAACAAAAACAAATTGTTGACTTGGTTAATTTACTGTAAAGGTGGTTTCTCAGCTGTTACAGCCCATCACCTCTTTATTGGTCCCTTTACAAGAAAGCACCTGATTTCTGGAACACCCCCCACCTTCCATGATCTAATTTATTCTAATTTGCTCTTGCTATGAGGACACTGCATGTACACTTTGTGTTAAGGTTCACTTCTGATCAACTCTAGAGTGGATCTGAACATAACTGCACAAAAAAAATCTTAGCAAGTGAAATAATCTCAACATAAATCTTTTTCCTGTGATATAATTACTTGTCTTAAGATTATTAAAAGACATTGCCTTTATCAGACTCAAGTCTTTTGGTAAGACTGTTTATCTATTTATCTGAGACACAGTGTAAAATATTGTGAGCCTTTTTTTATTAGATACTTAAGATATTGTAGTTTTTTGATTTTACTACGTCTAGTTTCTGGGAATGGCTTTTTGCGCTGTGGCATTTGGCTTTTTGTGGTGAAAAGGCATGTTGATGCATGATGTAAATAACCTCAGTGACAGAACAAATACATTTTGTGAAAATAAGTGGTCAGAATACAATAACGCATGAATCGCCAGCAATGAAGGGACAAAACAAGGCTTTTTTTAAACATTAAACCAGCTGTACCGGAACTCTGGGCAATGAAGGCTTGAATATCACACACTGGGGACATCTGCAGGTCTAACATGGGTACATGTATACCTGGAGGCTATAAAATGAGTCTAGAATAAAATCTGGAGTATGCATCTATACACAGTTTTACAGATGTGTTCGCATAAAAGTTATCAGAGCTGATTTGAAAAGTTGCTCCACCTGCCTCGGTTAAATTTTGTGGTCACCCCCTAGTGACCAACCATCAAAAACAGTTCAAAGCAGTATGATATAACAAGGCCTTGTGATGGAGCTTGCAACTTCAGATCTTCTCCTCTTTCTCCAGGCTGTGTGCAGGACCAATGGTTTCTACTCCCTGCCCGTTGCCAGCTGGTTTGCCCTGCGCAAGGCCGTACAGCCGCTGGTAAAACGCATGTGCGACACAGACCGGCTGGTGTGCAGCAAAACGTGTCTGAATGCCAACGACATTGCCTTCGTCATTGATGGCTCAAGCAGTGTGGGCACAGGCAACTTCCGCACAGTGTTGCAGTTTGTGGCCAACGTCACACGGGAGTTTGAAATCTCAGACACTGACACACGTGTGGGCGCTGTGCAGTACACATATGAGCAGCGTCTGGAGTTCGCCTTCGGGCAGCACAACACCAAGGCTGATCTGCTGAATGCCATCAAGCGCATCAACTACTGGAGCGGCGGCACAAGCACAGGGGCCGCCATCACGTACGCAGCCGAGCAGCTCTTCAGCAAGTCCAAACCCAACAAGCGCAAGATCATGATCGTCATTACAGACGGACGCTCCTATGATGATGTGAGAGCCCCTGCTCTGGCAGTGCATCGTTCAGGTAAGCGGGAAAGGCAGTAGGTTTGTTCAGGTTTAAAACTATTATATGTGTGGCAAGCAATGCCAACCATGTATGCTAACCAATGGATGCGTTCAGCGACAAAATCTAAATTTACAACCATTCATCCTTCAAACTGCAGCCAAATGCAAGAGATGTGTAATGAAAAATACAAAAAATCTAAAAGTACCTAACAAATGACCAACTATTTAATTATTTACTGTTCAGCTACTATTTAAAAATCTTGCTATCAATTTAATTGAACTTGCTTATGTATGATCAGCAAGCATCAACTGACTGTAAGCTATAAGCATTCCATTATTGGGTCAGCCATGATGCAAACAGTGGCAAAAATACATAAACATATACGGGTTGGTGGATGGGTTGCCAGTGGTTGACCTGTTGTTTACAAAGCTACACCATCTCAACACCAAATCCTTAGGAACGGTTCATAACTACAGCAATATATGCTTCAAATCAATGGCAATCTGGCAACCTGCACGTCTTCAACCTCGTTTAAGATCAGTTTTCATGGTGACCTGAAATAGCCTGATGATCATTCGGAGGCTGCTGCATCATTCTGCTATTTTATGTCATCGCATTAAAAGATGCATAATCGTATCAAAGGCTTGTTTGAACATTAAATGACCGTTCAAGCATATGACTTCATGATAATGTACTTTTGTTGGCTTGGATCATGTGTTAGGATATTTTTGTGAAGTCTTCCTTTAAGTAATGTATAATTGCAGACTAGGACTATACTGAAAGATTCCATTATTTAGGTCCACAGATTACATTAAGCCCTATTGCTTAGTGATAGCCCTTGATGTTTAGCCTGCATGGAAGTTCAGGCTTGATTTTGTCTACCTTTCAGTTTCACCTCATCTCAACTCAACTAATTCAAAGTTCTTTAACTGTCTAACCAGGGGTCATCGCCTATTCCATTGGCATCGCCTGGGCCGCCCAGGATGAGCTGGAGTACATAGCCACAGACCCGGACAGAGACCACTCCTTCTTTGTGGATGAGTTCGATAATCTCTATAAATATGTGCCAAAAATCATCCACAACATCTGTCAGGAGTTCAACTCTCAGCCAAGGAACTAAGCCAGGTTAGGACTCGCATGTTGGATTAGACAGGGAGGGATGGGATTTGGTCATTTGGCTCCACCAAAAGCAAGGTTGGGATTGAATTTATCATGACGATCATAATAGCATTTACCTTTTGTAATCTTTGTGGCCTTACCCTTTCGGCTCTGTGGCCTTACTGGGAGAAAATCTGGGATTGATCCCAGTGTTTTCTCTTTTTTTCAAGCTGAAGCTTCTCCTGGCAGAGATGTTTAGGGGGTAAGCTTTGATTTTCAAGTCTTTTGAAGAAGCTGTGTAGTTTGCATAGCTCCACTGAGTGCGTCCTGATTACGTGATTGAGAGGCCTAGGGGGTGTAACAGCTTGCCTGCTGTGTACCGTACAGCATTTGATTATATTTAAATACTAAGTACAGTTCTAATATATCTATTTAGATAAAGATGTATGGCAAAACTTTTGCTAGCTTTATATCTTACATAGATAAAGGTGCTATACTGTTGTTGTTGCTGCTTTTATCCAACAGCTTGCCTTATAAAAACAAGTGACTTCTAATAAATAGCACACTGTATTACAGTATACAGAGAGGCCATCAAAAGCCCGTTAAGGCTTGTTCTAAAGAAGTTAAACATTTTAAAAATTCAAAAATCTCAAAAATTAAGTTTGACATGTCAACACATGTAAGATTTCTGCATATTAAAATACTGATGCTAATGCAAGATACATTTCTGAGCACAAAGATCACCCATCTTTGTCCATTTGTTGAATGGATCTAAGGAATGACTGAAAGGGGATGCCGGTTGGTAATCAATTTGAAAACTGATAAAACATTTCTACTCGTCATATTCAAACAAAATACACTTTCATGTCTTTTTTGTCTTTTTTTCCATGGTCAGATATTTAATGCACCTCTTTTTGTAATTGTTGTCCTATTTGTACATACATATGCACATTAAAATGAAACCTTTTTTTATTTTAATTTTATAAGTTGCAGAGATAACTGATCCCTATTTTAACACGATTTGTAATAAAAGGTGGTATTGAAAACCTGCAAATGGAGTGAATTCCTGACTAAGTGTCATGTCACAGCCTGTCTCCTGACAATGAAGGCAGGTGCATGTACAGATTTCCAACATATAATACTTTATTATTGACTAGGAACATACACAAAGAAATAGCAACAAACAAAGAACACAAAAACACTTAAATACCCAAACCAATCACCAAAACACCACCTATAATCAATATACAGAAACCACCCCACGGGCCGGAGAGCCCTTGTCAAAACAAAATCAACAAAACTTAAACTCTGGCGGCCTCTAGCGGCCACATCATAGAACGTCACACTCTCTTTGTGGAACAGTATTACTTGTATTTACCATCACCTTATTACTTTCTTTGTAATATCCTAATTACAAATATGATACTATTTACTGCATTATTGTTTGCTTGCATTTATTCTAATATTATCTTGTGTTTTTCTGACAAAAATATGTTTTTGCTTTTGTTTTTAGACTACAGTTAACCTTTGTTAATTAATCTTTTAAAACCCTTTATATAACCCAGTATGCATCGACTTTACAGCTGAACTTGCACCACATTACTTCCCTTAATCATTGCAATCTGTGTTGAACAACCTCATGTAATGAGCCTACAGTGGGCATTAATGGGGTCAAAGCTCAGCGACCCATTCTGCTTGCTTCAAAGTTCTTCTAGTTCCCACAAAGTTGTCCAATTTTTTCTCGCTCCACTTATAAAGTCTGATTTACTCATGTCAAACATGGTTATAGACTTCAGCTTGAAAACACAGTAGGTCTCAAAAGTATTCCATAGTGTTTGTACCACCCAACTATTTGATTGTGTAACAAAGCCATATAGATATATGAAGTAGAAGCTGGGAGGAGGTTAATATGAGGGCGAGAATGATTTCCTCTGCAGCTGCATGCAGCCTCATGGGCTGGACATGGAAAGGCAAAAGGTCCCAGGAAACAGGAGGAATGCTATTCACAGTATAACAAAAGGGCCTCTATTATGAAGTCATACTCATGGTTTCACAAGTAGCAGACCAGTGGCAGAGGAACAGAGGATGGAGAAGCACATACTTGCAAGCACTAAAAATACATGAAGATCAATTTCAAACACTTCGCTTGAGTTAAAGTAAAAAAAAAAATGTAGATCTCCACTAGTCACTTCTCTTCTTTACTCAAAAACAGAGAAACCCACTAACCATGCCAATATTTTACCTCATACAGAGAACCCCCCTAATTACTTCTTTACTTTACACCATACAGCGAAGACCCCTAATACTTTACTCCATACAATAAAGCCCCCTAATTCTCTCCTTTACTCCCTACAGAGAAGACCTCTAATCATGTCTCTTCTTTACTCCATACAGAAAAGACCCCTAATCACTTCTGTACTGTACTTCCTTCTAATAGAAAAAAAACCCTAATCACTTCCATAATTTACTCTGTACAGAGAAGCCCCCTAATCACTCCTTTACTTTAATCCATGTAGAGAAGTCCTGTGCTCTACTGTACTTCCCATCTCTGCAGAAGTCCTAGAGGAAAGTATCTGGCCTTCATAAACTTTCATCTAAATTTATACAAATCTAAATTTCTTAGAAGCTATATGTGAACTGTATCCACATATTGCCTTCTATGTAGTCAGATGTGTGCTGTAATTATATATCAATATTCTCTCGTGGTGTGGGCCTGAACATCTGGTGACATCTGTAACGTATTAAACATACTAAACTATGTCTTTGCTGCTCAGGCCAGCTGCATCACATCTTCACGGCTGCAACCCTGTTTACATACCATCAACTCCTCCTTCTTTAATCACTTGTAACTCTAAACCATTCACTCCCACAGTTGTGTTGCTCAACCACACTTCAGCCATTGAAAAAAACTTGAAAAAGAACAATAGTAATAATACAGGATCCTCTGTAGGACTACTGTAGGAATTACCCGGAACCTGTTACTATAGGTTTCTATATGGTAGTACACAAGTATTATTATAGGATAGTACAGAAGGATTGTTATAGGAGGTGAAAATATTGCAGAATATTGCTGAAAAACAGCTTTTGTTGACCACTGGTTTCTACTAGCTGCATTACTGCTGGTCTAGGATGTCATGGTGGTCTCTGTGACATCCAGCTGGTCTAGGTGAAAATATTCACTGTGCCTGAGATGGTTAAAGTGTTCATGTTGGTCAACTACTCTGAACTAGAAGAACTGCATATTGTTCATCAGCGATACGGAGCATTATACAACACTAAACAAACCCTATCAGGGCCCAGACTGTAGTGAAGCCTACACCTGGATTAAATTGCACTGCCATTAGTCTGGGTCAGGAGTGCCCACTTACAGTTCTGGACTGTTTGATGATTTCCCTACTCAAGCACACCAGGTTAAATTTACCTGTTAATTGCAATGTTTACCAAACTGAGCTGAATACCACCAGTACAGGTCTGGATCTGGGCACCTCTGGTCTACACATAAGGGGTGCTCTGGCCACCATGAAAAACATTACCTTTCCTAACCCTATTGCAGACTCACCTTTTCGCATACTACAGCAGTGCCACAGTAGTGACTAAAGTGAAATTTTCTTTGTTAAAGATTAGAAAAAACACTTTCTGATGTATGCTGAAGGTCGGAGGAAACAAAAGGTTTTTTTTTAGAATGGGCTGCATCAGATTTTCTAAGTTGATGAATGCAAAATGCATTGCATGGACTACTCATCATTCTTCAGCTGAGGAGAAGAATAGGCAAAAAAATAAAGCGAAGTACCAGTTATCTAGATAGCTTGGCTCGTGTTCTCTGGCTAAAGGAGTAAATAATAATAAAGAATGAAGATTTTACCACTGATTGTGTTTGATGTAAGAGCTAAGAGTATGTTTAAAAGTAAGTTAGAATAGCTGTAGTTATTAGCTTGCAGATCAGAGGCTTTGGCACCAATCATGCAATCAGGAAACACTTTCCAATGACTGTATGATGTATGCTGGGTATTTTTTTTGTATTCTTAACAGTGATGAACGAAAACATTAAAGGGTTCATGACATGCCGATTTTTTATGCTTTTATATAGGTATTGGTGATTCCCTTATACTGTATCTGAAGTGTTTTTCAGAAATTCAGCCTTGATGCAGAATTACAGCCAGTTCGAGGCAGTCCCACAATCAGATTTCCCTAGAACGCGCCGTTTCTGTGTCTGTAGCTTTAAATGATAATGAGGAGGAGAGAGGCGGGGCGCGGTTGTGGGAGGCGGAGCAAGTTAGGGGAGAGAAGCGGAGGGTGGGGGAGGGGCCAACTTGCCGCCATGGTACCATGCGCTAATGTTTACAGAGTGTAGCAATGGCTATTGCGGTCTAGCTGGTAAAAGACAGTTGTATTCGTCTGTAGTGAGATTCGGGACATTTCAGTGCCTATAGCCCCGTTGCTGTAAGTCATGAACTTTTCATGTCATGGGACCTTTAAAAGGATGTAATGCTGAGTGACAGATTATGGCAAGTATAGTAAGTAAGTAAGTAAATTTTATTTCTATAGCATTTTAAAAACAACCCCAGTTGACCAAAGTGCTTTACATTTAGCCCATACATGAACAATTAAAAAATAAAATCAGATAAAATAAAATGAGACAAAATACAATCAAACTGAGTCAAAAACCAATGTAAAAAGGTGTGTTTTAAGAAGTATCTTAAAATGATCATAGTCTGGTGCTAATCTAACACACACTGGAAGGCTATTCCAAATCATCAGGCCTGCAACTTACTGAGTGACAGACTATGGCTAATATAGATACACATTATGGAAAAAGTATTAGGTCCATTACAGAAACAGGGACTTAAATGACATTGCCTTCAAATCCATAGACATTAATTTGGAGTTTGTCTCCCCTTTGCAGCTAACAGCTTCCAATCTCTGTTCCAATCTTTGCAATCTCTGTTCCTGTTCATCCCAAAGGAGCTGGATGGGGTTGAAGTCAGGGCTCTGTGCAGGCCAGTCAAGTTCTGCCACACCGAACTCAACCAATCATGCCTTTTTGGACCTTTGTGCACTGGGGCACAGTCATGCTGGAATAGAAAAGGGGCTTCCCTAAACTGTGTCCACAAAGTTAATTGCTCCTTGTCAAAAATGTATTGGTTTCCTGAAGTATTAAGATAACTGGGATTAAGGGGCCTAGCCTAAACCATGAAAAACAGGTGTGTCCCTTTATTTTTGACCATATAATGTGTCTGTGTACTGGCCTCAGTATTTTCAGGGAACTCTTGGAAACTGCAACCAAACATGGAGCCTCAGTCTCCGCCCCATTCTCTCTCCCGTCCACTCTTTTCCACCCCTTCTCTTCCTCCTCCCCACTTCCACTGTTGTGAAATCCTGTGAGGTCTACGCAGTTCATCTACACACTGTTGAAGGTACGTTACACCGTTACTCACTCTTCGTGTGTGTAGCTTAAGAAGTATGGCGTCTTGTTTCTTTGGTAGCATGAGGATGTGATTTCTTGTCAGAATTAGGGTTTAATACACCGGAAAGCCCAGAATCCCCCCCACCCCCACCGAAATGCTCATGGTGAAAGGTAAAAGTTTTGTCCTAGCAGGATTTCTGACAGTCTTAACATTTTGCGGTGCTTTGGGCGTGACCATGGCGATCTCAAGGGCTGTTTGTTTACTAACCTGTCTTGAGAGGATATTTTGGTTCAGAAAAAATGTACACGCTTTACAACTCGCATTAATAGCTTTGGCATGTTTCTTCCGTTTCTTCCATGTCCTGAATGTGAGCAGAGATGGCCACAAATGGAGATAAAGAGCTTGTTCCAGCAGAGGGCATCACCACACAGACCACGACGGGCGGCACTAAACCTCTCCACCGCTTCCTCAGAGCAGAGCCCAAGAGTGTCGGGGTGAGAGAGGGAGAGAGAGAGAGATTAACATTGTCGGGGTGAGACAGAGAAAGGGAGAGAGATGAACAGTGTCGGAGTGTGTGGGTGTGTGTGTGAGAGAGAGATAGAGACAGACGAACAGTGTCAGGGTGGGGGAGAGAGATGAACAGTGTCGCGGTTAGAAAGAGAGAGAGTTGAACAGTATCAGGGTGCTCACTCTTAAAGAGAATAACCGTAAAAAAAAAAAAAAAAAAGAGAATAACCGTGTTGGGTGAGAGAGATGAACAGGATCCGAGAGAGAGAGAGAGAGAGAGAGAGAGAGAGAGAGAGAGAGAGAGAGAGAGAGAGAGAGAGAGAGAGAG
>JBBJLR010000087.1:3684717-3702536 GCA_037577145.1 Brachypetersius gabonensis | reverse complement strand
TGTGTGTGTGTGTGTGTGTGTGTGTGTGTGTGTGTGTGTGTGTGTGTGTGTAAAAATTATATATTTTTTTAAATCGTCACTACACGACCCCAGATCAGCTTCTATAAATGCAATGTACCGGATATTAACAGACGTTTTAACATTTACACGGTTGCCATGGTAAACTGTGATTGTTGCCAGGTGGTCACTGTGAAGTTGCTAGATGGTTATTAATGGTTGCTGAGTTGCAGCAGTTACATTATTGTGCTTTCAACTTTAACTTTTTTACTTTCTGTGAGGGAACTGTGAGGCCTGACATCTGGTTCCACTGTGCACCACACTAACAATTTGGACACGGAAGTTGCTCCAGTAAAGTCGACACTAAACCTACGGCAGCCACAGTTGTTTAACTCCAGCTTTGACTAGAGCAGCATTGACATGCTTTTTTTTTATTAAACCACAACAAACAGTCCCAACAGTTGGTGAAACAACAACAACAATAATAATAATACATATAATAATAATAAACAAACTTAAAAACAACAATAGTGTGAATTATTGGGTGACTTGGATTTCGAATTCTGACAATTCTTTGTGGGACTAATAAATGTGAAACTAATAAAGGTGTATCTTAATTTGGGTGCTGCATCAATGAAGGCTCTACCTACCTTAAAGAATAGTCTGTATTTGGTGATTGTAAGTTAACCAGAGTCTGTTGACCTTAGCGTGAGGGACGTGCTGTGCAGCTGGAGGGAGTGGACTGTCCGTATACTTTTGGACATGTAATCTATAGTTGAACGGTGTGTTGGAAAAGCAGGGGGCGATAGTATGACTGTCTTTCTTTCCCCGAATGGTTACTGAGTCTTAGAAGAAGAAGAGTAAACGTGCCTAGCGCCTCCAACGCGGCTGTCGGTCCTTTTCCTGCCCGTTGCGTGGCACTGGCTGTGTTCATCTCACCGGGTAGCGACGACATGCCATCAGTACTTTTCCCAGACAGTGACAACGTTACCCACAACAACTACGTGGATGAGGGAATGGAGAGCATTAAAGAAACCAAAGTAAGTTAAAAAAAACTTTGTTGTTTAGAAGCTTTAGGTCTAGCTAAGTCTTAACTAGCTACTGAGTTCACGGCAAGGAGCCGAACTAGCAGTGTTTGATTCGTGAATGGTTAATTCCGTTGAATCGGCTCTTTGAAATTACTGTGAAATAAAGTATTTTAACGAACTGATCTAAAGGATCAGTTCGACGAACAACAACTTTAGTCAGAACAGACTTAGCTAAGCTAAGCTAGTAGGAATGTCCGAACCAGTCCAAGCTAGAAATGCTTGTGTACTTGTGTACCACGGTGTATATAAAAGCCCTGTTACTGTGCTGTACTGACATTTATACGAGTGGCTTTTCGTTTAGTTCGGAAACGGCAATCTTGTTCTGTTTATACATTGTTTTAAATGGACCACGAGTAACGTTAGCCAGTTAGCTCTTTAAAGCAAGAGCAGCACGTGTTGTGGAAAACACACACGTGACGGCACTTCGCTTCGGAGAAGGCGTGGCTTAAAAGGCCAAAACACTGCTTAAGCACATTTGTACAAAGCACACTGTACAAAGGACCCATATTAATAAAATGCAGCCTGATTTTCTTAACCTTTTCCCCCCAAATAGAGTTTGATCGTGTCAATAATCGTGGATCTT
Organism: Brachypetersius gabonensis; assembly: GCA_037577145.1. Taxonomy (NCBI): domain Eukaryota; kingdom Metazoa; phylum Chordata; class Actinopteri; order Characiformes; family Alestidae; genus Brachypetersius; species Brachypetersius gabonensis. The sequence continues at coordinate 3,700,868 of JBBJLR010000087.1, read as the reverse complement.
TAATCGTGGATCATTTAAACATGTGTTTTGTATTTGACAGCCGACGTATTTAGATACATGTGCATTCAGCCTACTGCAGTTTAGCACAACCCACTCACACTGACACAATACCAGACAGAACGGGGCAATTTATATATACAATAACTGTTTATTCCCGGTACAGTTTCAAGGAATAAAGAGTTTTGAGGGTAAATGGCAATAATGAGTCATACGTCCAGACGGTTGTCACAATAACGCCACAAAAGAAATATCTTATAATAACTATGCAGAGTATGGGCAATGTAGGATATGAGGAAAGTTACACATTTTAGCATTTACATTTTTGAAATATATTCTGATAGTATTACTATTAAAACGCCTGATACTCAGTGGAACTGATTTTACGTATTAAAAGCATAATAATGGGAGGTGGTCTTTTCTGTATTTGCAGAAGGTCTCTACATGCGTATACAAGGTCACATGTTGGAACGTAAACACCATGATATTATGAAGTTTAAAGGCTTTTGGTCATATTGAGCTTTAAAACAGGAGAGAAAACTTTAACATCTTCAGAGAACTTTACATTTGAAAATGTATGGTAAGAGAACCAGTGCAGTTTTATCAAAGAGATGTAACAAGCTTTTGTTTTATGGCAGCAACACTTTGCAAATGACAGGTACATTTGATTGTATGGAAGAGTTTAGCACAGAGTTGCGTGGCTCTGGTATTGTAGGGCTTTGGTAGTTAACTAAACATGCAGTTGACGGTTGAGTTGAAATAGGTGCGTATATGCATGGAAACATCAAACTGTGCTGGACAGCCCCTGGCACACAACTGTGCACTTACGGATTAAGCAAAAAAAAGAATAAAATACTGTTTTGTTACATCCTCAGAAAAAGAAGGATAAGATCAAGAAAAAGAAGGTGGCTGCAGAAGAGGCTGATGGGTGCGATCCACCAGCTCCCAAAAAGATAAAAAAGACGAAGATGGACACAGCCAGTGAGAGTTTCCAGTCTACAGATCTTAACGGAAACCTAAAAAAAGTGAAGAATGCTCACTCCAGTGATGAACTCGTGAATTCAGCAAGTGACCAGTCTAGTGAAGTAAGCTCTGAGCATTCACTACTCTCTCAACAAGTTTATTGTTTATTGTTCTTGTCTATGTTTAGCATTCATTAATATTAATAATAATAATGTTCTCCATGTTTAATTATTATTATCTCAATGTTACCTACCTTTATGTTCTCTTTCGAATTATGAAACAGAAGAAGAGGAAAAAGAAACGCGTGAATGTGGAGGATACAGCAATCGATGAAACAGCAGTGGCCGATTTAAAATTAAAAAAGTCCCAAGCGCAGCTCAATGGACATTCCCTAGATGCCATTTCAGCACAGTCCAACGAAGATTTCAGTAGTGACAGTGAAAAGGAGATGGTAAGATTGTTTTTTTTTTTTTAATGTGAAGGCCTTAGTTAATTATGAAGCACCTCATTATGAAGTACCATTACAAATCCGTGGTTTTCATTGCGTCATAAACGCAGTGCTTTGCCTGAAAATCTGGTCATATGTGAACACACCACAGCACACGGTGTGAACAGCACAAAATACATCCTCAGCATTTAACCTGTTCACCAAGTGAAGCAGGGGGCAGCTACGAACACTGCGCCCGGGGAGCAGTGTGTGGGGCCGGTACCTAGCGGTCTTGGGAATCGAACCCACGACTTCCTGATCACAGGGCGACCAGCTGGTCCCCCCATTCCCAAACCAAGACTAATAAATAAATAAATATTTTAGAGTGCTGTTACGTACATGATTATTCGCTACACGTTACTGAGTGTGCCTTCATCTTCTCCAGGAAACCCCAGAGCAAAAAGAAGGTGCCTTCTCAAATTTCAAAATTTCATCAGACACAATCAAGCTTCTTCAAGGTATGAACAGCCACTGTTTTGTTTTTTTTTTTGGTTGTGTATGTGCACATTATATCTATGCCCCTGTCTGTAACTGTGATCTTCACTTTTTTTTTTTGGGTCTGTCTGCAGCGCGTGGTGTTACATATCTGTTCGACATCCAAGTGAAGACCTTCAACCCTGTGTATGATGGGAAGGATGTGATTGGCCAAGCCCGAACTGGTACAGGAAAGACGTTTTCTTTTGCCGTCCCACTGGTGGAGAAACTGCAGTCAGGGCCTGATGACAAAAGGAGAGGGAGACCCCCGAAGGCAAGGTTCTTTTAAGCTGATACGAGTTAAAAAAAAAAAAATTACTACAGCCTGTAGAGGTTACTCTCTGTAAAACAAAGCATAATAATAATAGTGATTTATTTGATTTTTTTTAAATGCTTAGCTGGGTGGTTAATGCAAAAGGAAGCCACAGAGCTAACATCAGTAATTAAGTATCTTTATATTACTGTTCTTTATTGAAACAGGAAGCTGGATGATGTGATCACAGAACTGAATTCTCTGTATAATTATATGTTACACACTTGGCAAGCTTGCTACACTAAATCAGTAGTAATCATTGGGCAGGACTGTAAATATTACATTTTCGTACATTTGTAGTTAGTGACTGAGTTTTAATGTGACTGTTACAACCACAGGTATTGGTTCTTGCTCCTACCCGAGAGCTGGCAATTCAGGTGACCAAAGACTTTAAGGACGTCACCAAAAAGCTCTCTGTTGTCTGTTTCTATGGTGGGAGTTCTTACAACCCTCAAGGTATGCAAGGAATTTGAGGTTATTATTTTTATGACTATCTATGTAAGGGGTGTATTATTACAAAGGCTGTCCACATATGTTTGGTCATATAGTAATGAGTGCCGGGACACAAATAGACATGCACCCCCCTCACATTAAAAATGTTTCCGGTGCCCCTGTATATAATTCTCATGTAGCCCTATAAGAATGAGGCACTATCAGAGTTCATGGACTGCAGTGAACTTTCGGTTCTTGTGACCGTGCAACATTCCACACATACCACCGGTGCAACTGATATTTGAATATTTAAATATCTCATTATTATTGAATCATACCATTTTTTTCTAGGCTTATCCTATTATGGTACTCTATAAACACATTTACTAATATTTCATTATTCTTTATTCTGTGCTTAATATTTGATGAACTTCTGCAATATTCCTGCAACAGTGGATGCGATTCGCAATGGAATCGACATTCTGGTGGGCACCCCTGGGCGAATTAAAGATCACCTCCAGAACAACAAGCTGGATCTGTCCCAACTTAAACATGTTGTTCTGGATGAAGTAGACCAAATGCTGGACATGGGCTTTGCAGAACAAGTGGAGGAGATTCTCTCTGCTTCTTATACAAAAGGTAAACAAGTTTTTATAGACCAGGGCAGTAAAAATCAAGTGCAGCACGAAAAGCTTGCAGTCTTGCATGTTTGGTTAGAACACAGAAAAGGCCATTTTCCATAACCTCTGAGCTTGCATCCAGTTGTGACTATATTTATGCTCTGTTTTATCCTTTTGATCATTTTGAATGTCTTAGTAATAGTCTAATAATCTTATTGCCACATTCTGCTTTGTTATGAATTACACATACATGTTTCATTATCAGACTTTGACGTTTTCAGTGTCGTAGTGGGAAGCTGGTGGAAACTTGGCTGACTATTGCATGCACCTTGTATGCAAAAATTGCTAATCATGCAATTAAATATTCGATTCTAGTAATGATTTATTATTTACTTTCTGCTTGTCATGATTTACCATGTAGTATTTTTGCAGCATGGCGTATATGGCAGAGTTTGTAGACACGTCCTTTGTCTTCTGAAAGGCTTTATACTTTTTGCACGCAATTCGATTGCATGAGCTCAGGTTCTGGTGTTAATGTTAGTTCTAGATTACAAATAACACAAAAACCATAAAACCAAAATCACATGTATAGTAGAAGCCAATGGGCATTTACTTGAGCTAATCGATTGCGTGCTAGTGATGTGAACAATGGAGGATTAGAACACTGATCTAACTCGTGGTGTTCCAGGTGCCGAAAGCAACCCCCAGACTCTGTTGTTCTCTGCTACATGCCCTCATTGGGTTTATGAAGTGGCCAAGAAATACATGCGCTCCCAATATGTTCATGTGGACCTCATAGGCAAAAAAACTCAAAAGGCAGCCACTACAGTCGAGGTAAGTGTTTATGCTGATGCGATTGAACATGGATATTAAGATGTACTCGGTCCGCAGGTTTTGTTTGTTTTCTTTATCACTTCAGACTGTCATAAAGCAATGGGCATGAGCCATTTTCCCACTTTTTGAAGTGTTACTGCTCTATCTTTGTTAAATATAATACAGTTGTTTAGCCTTCCTAAACTTCTGAGGATTTGCCAAGCCCATGCAAATTAAATGGCAATCTGTGGCTGTTTCCTGAAATGATACCTGGTCCAACCAGATGTCACTGAAGAATGAGGATGTGCGGGGGTGGCGAAGTGGGGTTATCTTTTTCTCAGGAATCGCTAGATCACTCCTTTGGCATTGTGTCAGTTAAATGGTAACCCACACATCACTTTGTGTCATAGTGTTGATTGATTTTTGTGGCGGTGTTTTTTTTAATGCTTTTCCTTTGAAGTCTGGTGTTTTTGTTCTCACTATATAGGGGCTTGAATTGAGTTTGAGAGTTTTTAGTGTGCTCTCCGGGTTCCTACTACCAATGAATTTTTTTCCTTGCAAACTTCCAAAAATCCTATTTCATTAGGAACAGCTGAATGTACTTGAGGAATCATCTGCTCCTACACCAAGGAAAAGTGCAGTAATGCCAAATAAATGCTTTCTGTTTCTGAAAGGGCAGTTAAGGCTGTCTCCTTCAAAGTTCTCACTTCTCCAATGTTTCATAGCACCTGGCCATAGCGTGTCACTGGTCTCAGAGGGCAGCCGTCATTGGCGATGTAGTTCGGGTATACAGTGGCAGCCATGGTCGCACTATCGTCTTCTGTGAGACCAAAAAGGAAGCTAATGAGCTTTCTATGAACCCCTCCATCAAACAGGTTAATCAGCAACGTCATTTTCTGTTTGTTTTTTGTCTTCCAGTATTAGCATATTGGATTTGCCAGACATTGTTCATAAATTTCTTTTTTTTTTTTCCTGTGCAGAGTACCCAGTCTTTGCATGGAGACATTCCTCAAAAACAGAGAGAGACGACTCTGAAAGGCTTCAGAAATGGCAACTTTGAAGTCTTGGTGGCCACTAATGTGGCGGCTCGGGGCCTGGACATCCCAGAAGTTGATCTGGTTGTACAATGTTCACCTCCCAAGGTGAGAATACCTGCAGCTTGCTCTTAATAGAAAGTTCAGGACATACTTAAAGTGAACAAAATGCCATAAGGCATACTTTGAGATTTGTTTCATAAACATTAGTGTTATAATTTGACACTGTTAAAGTCTGACCTGCATTACTCTAATGTTAATTGTTGTTGTTTATGCGAATGCCTTCATTTATTAAGCAGAAATAAAAAGTCCACAGCAAACATTAAAACACTAGTTATGTAAGGCTCTTTTTTTAAAAAATTAGATTAAATAAATTGTTTTCTAGTGTCCTGTAACTTTTGCACTTATGTTTAATTATTTTGTTTTTGTCTTCAGGATGTCGAGTCGTATATTCACCGCTCTGGGCGAACTGGCAGAGCTGGAAGAACGGGTATCTGCATCTGTTTCTATCAGAGAAAAGAGGAGGACCAACTTCGATATGTGGAGCAGAAAGCTGTGAGTCTCCAGCAGCCATTGCTCTCTTTAGTCAGAATCTCATCTTACTCACAAGACTTTAAACATATTCTTTTTTTGTTTTGTTTTTTTGTCCACTAGTGTATTTCCTTCAAGCGTGTTGGCGTCCCAACTGCTAATGACATCATCAAATCCTCCAGTAAAGATGCTGTCAGGTGACTATTGCACAAAAACAAACCACACAAAGCAGTGAATCCTCGGGCAACAACATGGAACCATTAGAGAATGCTCAGTTAACATCTTTGCTAAGTTTCTTTAATGGAATACAGAAATACTCAAGTTAAAACGATCTCCATATGTGATTTTTTTGAGGGTGTGTTTCGATCGAAATTCAGGTTACATCACTGTCAGAGGAACGGATCTGTTCCATTTTTCAGCTTGCTGCGTCTGTAATGTGTGCTTGATTACCATTAACTCATTTTAATTGTCATTTTCCTATACATTTTCGATTCGAAAAGCAGCTCAGGACACAATTAAAATAGAAGCAACTGTGGAGTTTCTGAATTATACCAGCAAATCTGTATGGTTTTGATAGTAATTTTAGTGATGCATATATGGCAGGTAAAACCATTAATAAAACCATGGGGCTTTTCTTTAACCGAGAAATCTATGACACCTGGGGTGTTTCTCATAGGTTCCTGGACTCCGTACCCATGGCTGCTGTGGAACATTTCCGCTCGGCCGCTGAGAAGCTGATCGAAGAGCGAGGCCCAGTGGAAGCGTTGGCGGCTGCTCTGGCTCACATATCAGGAGCCACTAGTCTGGAACAGAGGTCTCTTCTGAATTCTGATGCTGTAAGTGCGCTCTGCTACACTGCAGACATGATGGAATACGAATCAAAGGCGTCTACAGTCTACATTATAAAGCATATTGCAAAAAAATGGTCTCAGATGTCCTGATACGGGATCCCACTGATTTATGATTTAAGTGATGTCCATTATGGCAATTTGTACAACTTTGTGTACATTGGCTGATAAGATGGTTTAAAAAGAAATAGATAAAATATTAAAATACTTTTGATTGTGATCAGTGTTTCTTCAAAATGTGGAAATGAGCCCCCCTTCATGCTTTACTTGTATTTTTCCTTCAGGGTTTTACCACTTTAGTTCTTAACTGCTCTCAGGAGATGCATAACATTGGCTTCGCCTGGAGGGGCCTAAAGGAGCAACTTGGGGAAGAGATAGATGACCAGATCAGAGGAATGACATTCCTAAAAGGGCGAAAGGTGCGTTACATAGCTCTCTAATAAAAAGATGGTTTGGGTTGGAAAATTGGTTAATCTTTTTTTTTTTTTATTGTATTTTATTTTTAGGGGGTCTGTTTTGATGTCCTTGCTGAGAAGGTGAAAGAAATCCAGGTAGGGGGATGCTGTATGTGTGGGGTGTGTGTTGCAAGAGAGCCAAATTGCAGTTGTTGCACAATTTGATACCACAAGTGAAGATTAGTGGGGGGGGGAAAGTATCATTTGTGCATTTAGACGCTATAAGAGCGTATGGGTTCATTTGTCAAGCTCTCACTTCAGTTTTGAAAGCCTAACCTTATTCAACCAAGCTTCTATAAGCTTAAGTCAAAGGCCTCTAATTTCACATCTGGAGGACATAGATCAGAGTCCTTATTGCTGTCAAAACAAGTCAACCTGAATTAAACTTCTCTCCTAGCTATCAAATATAACGCTGAGCTATTCTATATGTGTGGCTTCCACAGAACAAATGGCAGGATGGACGCCGCTGGCAGCTAACCATTGCCACTGAACTGCCTGAGTTGGAAGAGAGTTTGCGTAACCGTGGCGACCGGGCATCTGCTGGGTTTGGAGGCAGGGGCGGAGGCCGAGGTCGAGGCGGGTTCCGTGGTGACAGGAAAAGCTTTGGCAGTAACAGAAGAGGAGGAGGTGGAGGAAGGGGTGGAGGAAGAGGTGGAGGAAGGGGTGGAGGAAGAGGTGGAGGAAGAGATGGAGGAAGAGGTGGTGGTCTGAAGCGAGGCTTCAGCCAAGCTTTTGACTATTAACTATCAGACCATATGTTTGGCCTTTTACTTCCCCTTTACTAGTGTTTGGGTGATCGACCGTTGCCCTTCGCTGGAAAGTTGCTTTCCAAACCCTGCCCAGTGAAATATCGTGATTGCTTTGCAATTGTATATATGAACAGCCCTATGTAAGCCCATTCACGTGAATGAGAACTCCATTAAAGTGATCTTAAAACAATGTAATCTGTTCATTTTTTTCTTTGTCAGGTTAATACTTTGTCAAACAGTTTGTTTTTCTGCCGTTTTGCAACATAAGTCAACATCATTTCCAATTATAAAGTTTATTGTAAAAGCAATGAAGGGCTCATAAAGTAAGACCTGGGAAAATGGGTGTCAAGCTCCTTGGTCATCTAGGACAGCGTTTTTCAAACTTATTTGTCCTGGGGACCAGTCATGTCAGGCTTTGGGGCTGCAGGGCCCTGCATAAATGATCATCACCAAACCCCCCCACACCCCACCCCGGGTTCACACAGGTGCATAAATAAATACACTATTGCCAAGTTACAGATATGTCGTAATTAGGCTGTTAATAATAATTATTATTATGGGCCTATGCCTATAAGAACCAAGAAGCCTAGATTTTTTCACTTTGTGTGTTTTATGAAGGTCAGTGCAAACTGACTTTTTACCTAAATTAAACCTAAAAAAATCAACATTCTAATGTGATCTCACCGCTAAAGGATCGAAACGAGCAAGACACGCTGACAGAGCTGCTCTGAGCGAGTTTCTGAGTTTGTCTGTTTCTGTACTTTGTTTTCGTGTCTATTGAGTGAGAAAAAGTGGTCTCACGTAAATCCGTGGAACGGTAAAGCAAGACTGTTTTAACTGCATCTCACTGCAACCCCGCATGGCACGAGAGCTCCAAAAATACCACGAGCGCTCCACAAGTGGCAGATCACTCCTCTCTCTCTCTCCTCTCTCTCTCTCTCTCTCTCTCTCTCTCTATCTCTCTCTCTCTCTCTCTCTCTCTCTATCTCTCTATCTCTATACAGTGGTGCCCCACATAAGGAACGCAATCAGTTCCAGCGGCGCGTTGGTTATGCCGAGAGTTTATTATGCTTTGTCTTCATTTGAGACTCGTCTGGATTCAGCCGTTTTTTAAAACGTGAAACGCACTCGTTCTGAGTCACGTGCGCAGTCGCGGTGGCATTAGTTATGCGGAACGTTCGTTCTGTGAGACGTTCGTTACGCGGGGAACCGCTGTATATTTATAACAAAGTATAACCATATATACGTCTATGGCAGGAGAGCTGAACATTCTAGAATGCTGAAACGGGGCGGGGCCGTGAAGTCGAGGGGGCGGGGCATTGTCCTGTAGCTTAAACTTAAATCTGTATGGAAATTGATCTGTTATATAACTCAGTAGTCTGGTTAGAGCCCAAGGAGCTTGATACATATGGCCCAGCTTTTAAAATTCACACTCATAACACGGTTACATTTCCATAGCATTCAACATTCCCAGCGCTCATAATATACAGTCATACGGCCAGCTGGTCAGGAGAACTATCAAGTAATCATTACCTCTCGCAATCCAATTGTTTATGCTTGCAATAGGCTGCAGATACTCCTATTTCTGAGTGGTGTGGTGAGTAAGATGTCTTGCTGGTAGTCTCATGTAAACTGACTTGCGATACTGTGATTGTGAGAGTCTGTCTGGAAGGAATAGCCCGGAAAATCCACAGTTTCATCTGAAATCAGACACGTATGAAATTGTGATTAGTATTGTTTAGATTAAGAACCTAATCTGAAGATTGTCAAATTAGGTTCTAACAAACAGTGATGCAAATCTTGCTGTGTCTTCACACCGGTAAATGTATCGCATTTGTATTATACATTTTCAAAGGAAGAACTAATGTTTTCGAATGGTTATCTTACTGATAACTCTTTCATGTAGTGCAATTCATGTTAACTTACAAAGACATTGCATCCAGGAATTTGGGGCTCTCCAGCCTCTTTCATGTTCATGCAAGGGGTTCCAGTGTTCAAGGTTTTGTAGATGGTCTACTATCTGCATAGCAAAAGAAAAATGTCAAATGTACAATGCAACATTTTTCAACAGGGTGCACCCTGAAGTAGTACACTCAACCTTATTGGAGAACTACGTTGCCTGAGTTAAATGTAAATGTAAGTTGACAGGCTTTTGTCTGATGTTTGTAATCGTACATTCTATTGAACGCATGCATGCTTGTGAGCAGTCATCACTCAAACTATAGTATCGTAGTAACAACCACACACTTGAATTTGTTGAATTTCTACTCTATAAATTGTAAACCATTATACGTTTAGAAATTAATTCCTTTTAATTGGGTTTCAGTTTGAGTACTCCTAGTAAAATGACGTGAACATTTTCTATGGGAAAATAGGTACATATTCTCTGCACAGAGTTCACATTTTAGCTCTTAATGTGCCACTGCTTTTGGGCTCAACGGGTTAATTAACAGGAATCTTGATCAATATAAGGATCCCTTACTTGAAATTCAGGTTTTCCCAGCGATGTGCTTAAGTCACATTTTGAACTTGCCTTTAACACAGCCTCTGTCTGCTCGTGGTCTTCCATTGTGTTGGCTTGGGTTTCTGTCGGAAAATTAATTTTTATATTAAATCCTGTGCATTGACAATTTCACCATAACTCCTGGATCTCCAGTTCTGCACCTGGAGAGCCACACCTTGCGCTGGCAAGCCAAACATATATATATATGTTGTCTTGGTGCATGCTATGGTTCGAGACGCAATAAGCGATGGAAGATTAATCGAAATAAAGAAAGAAACTGTTTATAGGTGAAGAATAATATGGGACTGGCACTTTGCCTCCTGTTTATTCAAATAGGCAAGTCCATAATTATGGATATTTTTAGTACCAATTCAAAACCTTATGAGCACAGGACAGGCAACTTTACGGAAGAGGCAGACAGAAAGAATTTTGAAGCATTCCATATTCAATAGACGGAAATGTAGAGTGTGGAGAAGAGGAGGAAATCAAGTAGAGGAGTTGGGTAGTTCCCCTGTTATTACATTATTGCTGTTGTGTCAACTAAGGAATGTGCCCTTTGTTGACTTGATTAGTGAGGGTTGTAGATGTTCAACAACTGCTTGGTTAAATTGGGTGTGTTATAACTTGATGTTTTTGACAGAACACTTTGTATTCGCTCACCTCGTGTTGCAGCGCTGATTGTGGTCGAAGAGCAGGAGTTGTTTGCTGGCTGCTCTTCTTTTACTGATGGAAACGTAGAGTACCCGTGTTTAGCGAACACCTCGGGGACCACGCCTGGGCTGTCCTCCCTATACTTCCAGAAGGCTTCTGGAATAAGACAAAAGGGGTGGATGTTGTGATGATATCGCAATGAATTATGCTCTTCTGAAAGCATCTTGTACAACAGAACAGAAAGCATGTTAAAAGCAACAGTTAGTGTATAGAGCGTAAAATGCATAATTATAAATTTTTTAAACTGGATGTCAAGACATTTAGTCATTTTGCTCTTTTTTAATCCATTAATCAATTTTTTTTAAACCGTTACACTAGCGTTTTGTTTCCTGTGCTGTTTCTAGCCATTCTGGCATGTTTTTTCAACTGGGCATGGGGGGGTGGCTTTGCACTCAGCGGCAAGTGCAGCCCTAAGCAACCCCCTGGGTTTCAATGCCCAGAAACACCCCAGGTCTCATCCATGCCTACAAACCTCAGAAAAACCTAAATATCACACATTGTGACGTCATTGTGATATGCATGTTTTTCTTTTTCTGCATGCACACCTTTAGTCCTGCCTGGGAATGACTTTGTAGGCTAAGATCATAATCAGGTATAAATTGTACTGTCAACAGGGCTTATCAACTCAAAAGAAAATGTCCAGATTTAGCACTATATCTAATCGCTTCCTGAGAAAAAAAACCCCTTCCTTTTAATGTTGATGCTGTTTCTTGGTAACTTATCTACACATGGCACTTTGCTCACCCGTAAACCGCTCTAGAGGTGCACCGGTGTGGGGCAGTAATGCAGGCAAGCCAACTCTGGGAGCATCCGTATCCAAGCTCCTAAAAACTGCAGAAAGACAAGGCCCTATGGTAAGTCTAAAGGACATTTCTATACAGGGGGTTCTCGAGTTACGAGACAGATCCGTTCCTTCGACAGTGATGTAACCCGGAACACAACTAAGCCACAGAAAACGAAAACATACGTCGTATGTCGAGACCCACTGCATTATATAAAACATCATTTCATACAGAAGTAAAGTTTGATTGTTTAATCTTTTAGTTTAAAATAGGCTCTTGAAGAGCTGTTTGTTTCATTTTTGTTTCATTCCATATTAACTTTAATGAGGGCTTTGTCAACATTCTGTGAAGATTCTGTGAACAAATTAGCCATTAAAAGGCTGGGAATGCCATTTGGAATGGGCTTTTCCATAACCAGAAGAAATGGTACCTAAATGGCCACAGATTGTATTGTGGTTTCATTTAGTTTGTGTTCCTTTAAGGCCAACATATATGTAAGTGACCCTTTTTCTGACTGGCTGCTCTGTATAGATGAACTATGGAGTGAATGGTAGGGATTTTTAACTGTGCTTACATACTACATTACACTCTTTCAGAAAAAACAAAACATGTAAAAAGGAGGGTATCGTTTCTTGGGAACTACTTGCCTTTCCTTCTCTTTGGTGTTTTGTTGTTGGGGAGTAGAATGTAGACCCTGAAAGCATTATGACCTTTCTTGATGCTTTTGTCTCGAAGCTCTCGGACATCTGGCAGTGAATTGAGAGCACAGCGGAAGTTGGCTTTCCACGTCTTGGGATCAGGTTTGTCTATGTCAGGTTTGTATCTCCCTTGAAGCCACAGTAGAAAACACATAAAGAGACGTTTGTATTACCAATAAGCAAAAGGATTTATGGCACATAAATTTGACAAACACGTTGAAAAGACATCTCGTGATCTTGTAAATGATCATTTAAAGACTCCTGAGCAGACACAGCTCTGCAGAGTTTAGCATTCTACCTCATTAAAGTCATCTGATAATTATCAAGGCCTTTAGGAACTGTATGGGTGTTATTAGAGGGAAATGCTCATCTCTGACAAACGGTGACCAGTAAGGGACCCGGGTTGCTTTGCCTCCACAGACTTAACAGCTCAGATAACGGCTCAGAATTTTGTTTTTTCAAAGAAAAAAAAAAGAAAAGTCATCAAGAATCATCATGTTCTGTACTTAAACCATCTGTGTCATTTTATGATCAGAAATATATATATATATATATATACACACACCCCTCCCCGACCCTGAATGCAGGAATAAGGGGTAGATAATGGATGGAAAGGGTGAACCCTGACTTTTCTGCTGTGCCATATACACTGCATGACCCTAGCATTAAAAACACATGCTAGTAGTTGCGGTTCCCCTTGTTTAGTTACCCAAAACAGCTCTGCGACCCATAAGGCACAGACTCTGCAAGGCCTCTAAAAGTGGTCTTTGGTACCAAGACGATAGCACAGATCCTTTGAGTTGCAAGGTAGGGTCTCCACGGATCAGACTAGTTTGTCCATCACATCCCACATATGCTTTACTGGAGGCCAAGTCAACAGTTTGACCTGCCATTTTGAAGTTTCCCATTCATTTAGGCATCACAATTTGGCTCGTCTGAAAGCCAGATCCTTATATACCCACCAATTGTTGATATATGAAATGCATTATATTCAAATAGCTATTAGAGGATTACTCAGAAAAGTTTATGAAAGTAACAGTTAGCATTAACATGAATAGCAGTGATTACATGTATGTCCAGATCTCCAGATCTCTCACAATCAATCCAGTATTACTCCTAGTTACCATTAAGTACTTGGTTTGGTTGATTGTGGTTTACATTAAATCAGACGTTCTTCTTGCAGTTTACTCCGTTTGTGTTTCTTTAAATTCATTCTAATGTTTTATAGGGTAAACAATTTAAGTTAGCCTTAGGCCATCTTCCCTTAAGGTCCATTCGAACTATGTAGTTTATAGTTTAAGGCTGACATAAGCGGTCAGCGTTTAAGCTGTCGTACACACGTATCGGATCTCCAGAAGCTGAGATAAGTGGTTTACAGTGCCTCGGTCTTATGGGATGAAGTTTGCAACATTATCAGCGTGTTGAGATGGAAACGTTTGTAGGTGTAATCGGAGACGTTGTCCACTGGTGCCTGAACTTGCCTCTCACCTGTATGAATTGCCCAGTTTCGGAACAAAGTGGCGTCCTTGTCTATATTCCAACCGTGTCGAGCTGCGTGCTTCCACGGAATCTGGAAGACTCTGGCTGCCTAAAGTTTGCAATGGTGTAAAGGTGAAAAGAAAACGGTACAGCTTCAAAATATTTTCGGATTCTGTAAAGCTGTGTTGTGATAGCATCATATTTTTAATTAATTGTTGAATAGTTATTGTATTGAACTGAATATAAATGAAATATTGATTCACACACACACACATATACATATATATATATATATATATATAGATATATATAGATATATATAGATATATATGTATATGTATATATGTATATATATATGTATATATATATATGTATATGTATATGTATATATATATATATGTATATGTATATATATATGTATATATGTGTGTATATATGTATGTATGTATGGTTTTCGAGGTTCAGGCGACCCATTACTGAACCTTTGGACAAATGGACAAAAGTATATGGACGCCTGACCATTATACTAACATGAACCTTTATGACACTACATTCAGATACACAGATTTTCATATGGAGTTGGTCCCTCTATGCAGCTACTATAATGGTTCTGCTCCACAGGCTCTGGACTCTGAGGAGAACTTGTTTTTCTATAATGGATTAAATCAAACGTGAATGCCCTGGCAGGGGCATATAGCTTTGTTTTTATGTATATATCTTTGTTTTTATAAATTTGAGATTTAGAAATATTTGAACTGCTGCTGTGTAACTGGGTTAAGGGGAACACTGCTGTTAAAGACCTTATTAGTTTAAAGTGTATTGTACTTTTGTTCATAGCAGTAAGTTAAAAACAAAAGTGTGCCATAGACTACTTTTGAACAAATTACTTGGTTTTAGCAGAAAACCGGATTTAGCAGATTAATCGTGATTAAAAATTTTAATCACTGCCCAGAATCAATATATACGCATTATTACTAATTATTCATATTTAAACTATAACTTCATTAATATAATGCATCAAACAAATACCTCAGTATAATTAATTATATTAAAAATAGCTTAAAATTGATAAATCTTACTTCATCCAGCCACATGACTCCAGGATATTTGCCCGACCTGATCTGCTCTTCCAGCCACGGACGCAAACGCAGACGGCCTTGCATCATGAAGTCTTGCTGCTCCTCTGGTACTTGAAATGATACCACTGTACTGTACTGAACTATGACAGTCCTGTAACGTAGCTGCTTATCTTTGCAAGTTTCTGGTGAGTCCTTCTCCAGATTATGTCAGATTGTGATCAGCTTGTGTTCCTACATGCATGTATAATTACAGCTATTAATGCATTGCTTGCGGTGGTAATAAAGAAATACATGCATGTCAAATGCAAGCTGAAGAATCAGTAGGAAATGACTTACCTCTTACTCACATTGGTGCTTTCTTGCAGATGAAGGACAGTAAATCTCTGCCACCTCTTTTCTTTCAAGTACCGTACCTGCACCAACAGGTTTCTGCTGTTTCCATAAACCTGCTGGAGAATTTCTCTGGTACTAAGTGACATATTTCCCCGACACCTACCCCAAAGCGTCCACGCCCACACTACAGTTCACTGGAACAGTTTTTTAATAAGCATGCTACCACGACATCATCTGAGGAAACCAAAGCTGAAAGAGGCCATCTGTGAGACTATTTTGCAGGAATGTATAAAGTGGGACAACAAAGTGCTTGTAGCTCGTGTTGGACTGAGATGTTTCTCACCAAATGTTTGTGTTAACTTTATTAGCAAGCATACCAGCCAAGATATGACACATCTGTCTATACCATGTACCAAGTTCCCAGAATTTCAAAAACTACAAAGGGGGGAAGGGCATTTTCATATTTAGCTCTAAAGCTTTGGAATAGCCTTCCAGACAGTGTTGGAGGCTCAGACACAGTCTCCCAGTTTAAAAGAAGGGTTTATCTTTCATCTGGCGTTCACCTAACTCATCCCATAACTTCATACTCCAGTACTGGCTCACTGTATTCTTAATGGCAACTACGCTAACTCCTTCTATCTTTTCTTTATCCTTCTACCCATCCCGAGGCATCTGAGACTGTGCCAGCTTCAGCTCCAGTAGATAAAGGCCAACCCTGCGAGGTTCCTGAGGCACCCAGAGAAGCTCCAGCTCCAGCTCCAGTAGATAAAGGTCAACCCTGCGAGGTTCCTGAGGCACCCAGAGAAGGTCCAGCTCCAGCTCCAGTAGATAAAGGCCAACCCTGCGAGGT
>JBBJLR010000087.1:3660097-3675035 GCA_037577145.1 Brachypetersius gabonensis | reverse complement strand
TTTCATTCACACACATTCATACACACAATGTATTTCATTTTGTGAAGCTGCTTTGTGACAATGACCATTGTTAAAAGCGCTATAGAAATAAAATTGAATTGAAAAATTGAATGTATGAAAAGTCATTATCTGTAGTGTTTTTTTGTTTTTTTTTAATTAGCATCACCCTAATCTTTCCCAAGAACTTCAAGAACTGTTGTCTTTCAGGTAAAGAAAGAAAATGATTCAATGCACTCTCCTGACTCTCCTGAAGTGTTTTTAGGTAGATTCAGAAATCAGAATCCGAAAACTCCCTTGATCCCAGTGGAAATTGCTTATGCTATGACTGTATAAACACACAGAGACATAAACAAGTGTTTGAACTTGAAGTGTTTTTGGGGGTGACTTCACATGTTTTGAGGTAGGAAGTATAATTTGTTCTAATCCAAACCGGAAATGGACTACAAATATAAAAAAAAATTATCCTTGTTACAAAATACTGTGGTTTTTGTATTTTAATTTGATTAAATTTGATTAGGCCTTCCAGCATTTGCCCGCCTTTCGCTTTCCAAATCGGCACCCCTTACATTTTTTTATTATAAACTAAATGCATAGAATTATTGTTACATACTGTCAGGTCTGGAGCCTGTGACAGGGCCATCCTTGCTTAAGTTCTGATTTTTGTATTTAGTTGGATACACCTGCGTTTCATTTGTAATTAGTGCTTGTGTTTTGTTACTGGTGGTTGGGTTTTACGTTTGGATATTTAATGGGTTTGTGTTTGGTTTACAGGTGTGGGGCTTCCATTGTGTGTTCCTGTATGAGTTCTGTTGTCTGGAAAGTATATCGGCCCTCGTGCCTTGTTTTGTTTTTTCTTTTGGAGTAAAGTACACTAAAGGATGGAAGTCTGCGTCAGGGGGACCGTGACACATAGAGAAGCATTTCCACCTGAGATAAGAAACTATCAGCAGATTTGTAACAGGCTATTGGTTATCTGTGACGGTAAACTACCATGGTAAATCAAAACATTGCCCTCATAATAATGCAGGAATGAATTTCTCATGAAAACGATCGTCACCCTTGGCTGCCCAGTATACACTTCCTTGTGGAAAAAAAAATCATATATTTGCAGAGCAAATAATTTAGGAGTGGCAGTTTCAGGTGGTACATGAATTTTCATGAGCTGAATCTTCACAAAAGAATGCTAAACACAATCCTCACTATATATTTCTGATTGGCATCACAGTCTTGCCACTTCGGGACAGGACAAGGATGCATGACACTCAGACGCAAAGAGAGCACAGGTAGGTGGAATTTTCTTCGATTCAGGCATTATTTCTTGCACGTGTCATTTTATTTTGTCATAAGGTGGTTTCAGGTTTAAATTAAACTTTTGTAATGTCTTGCTTTGTCAGTTATAAGTTAAACAAATGCTGTATTCCATTACGTAATATAAAAGAAAGCAGGGATTTTTTTTGTTCTGTTTGTTTGTGTCCTTCTGAAATGTCTAAACAACATAGATATGTCAAGACGACAAAGACTTCAGTTTAGAACAGTGATAAACGGTTAAAAGCTCTCGATGGTGTGTTGTAGGACCAGGCAAGCCTGGGATGTTGCTAAGGAGGTCCCCATCATTCAGGATGAGCAGAAAGTTCGGAAACGGTTGAGTGCCATCCAGGTCATCATCTGTACTACTGTAGGAATCTTGGTGTTTGCACTCGCCTTCTTTAGCAAAGTGAGTTTTAATATACATGATATGAGGAAGCACTGCCAGTGAACATTAAAAAAAAAAAAAAAAGTAAAATTGACAATAGCTCCTAGACTTTATGACAAAATATATTATGATTGAAATTGACCATAAAATACCATAAAATGTTCAAGCATTTCTATGAAATGTGGGCATGTATTAACAAACAGCTTTGAACTCATTTGCCTTATTAACATATCATACAAATGTACTATATGGTCAAAAGTATATGGACCCTCTCTTCTAATTATAGGTTTTAGGTGTTTGGTCCCACATAGCTTTGCAATCACTATAGATAAACACTGAATTGTTTGTTCTGTAGAACTCTTGTGACTTTAATTGTGGCACGGCTGTATAATTTAAAAATACCACACACACTCAAATCTTGTGGATTTCGAGTTATAACAGCAAAGGAGGAGCAACTCCATGGTTTTAAATGTTAATATAAATATGATGGACAATTTCCACATACTAATGGTCACCAGGTGTATAGTTCTACCACATTTATAAGCTTTCTCATGAATGTTTCGATTGACCAGGCTGTCATTCTTTACTCTTTCTTTAGACATCCCTCTTATTACTAATAAGCATCACCAACAAGACCTCAGAGAACAAACCCTATGCCGTCCTCTTCATCGGGTGCCTTTTAATAGCTCCAAGTGTTTTAACACTAATCAAGAGCTTTTGGAAAATTACTTTTAAGGACTCCAAAACACCATTAAAACAAACACTCATATGGGTAAGTAATGAGTAATGCTCGCAAATGGTCATTTTTCATACATTCCAAAAAATGTTGCCACCCCTGATGTGTATAAAGACATAAATAAACAGCCTTTAATTATATAACATCACAACAGAAAAGGGGAAAATTCCATTTTTTATTTGAGTACATTTAGTCAGTGGGGGAAAAAAATCCCACATTAAGAAATATATATATTTTTACATCTTGTGAGCCACAATTGTTGACACCCCTGCTGTTAATACAACCCTTTTTTGCCAATTAATCTTCTCCTATAAAATTTCACAAGGTTGGAGAATAGAGAGAGAGGGATCTTTGACCATTCCTTTTTGCACAATCTCTCTAAATCGTCAAGGGTCCGCTCTTATACACTCTCCTCTTCAGCTCATCCCATAGCTTTTCTATGGGATTTAGGTCCGCAGACTGACATGGACATGGAAGAAGATTGGTTTTGTTTCTAGTGAACCATTTCTGTGTGATTTGGTCATATTTTTTCCTGTTGAAAGACCCAGTGATGACTCGTTTTCAGTTTTCTGGCAGAGGCCTCAATATTTTTATCTATTTGGGTGCAAAATGTGTGTGTGTGGGGGGGCTACTGCTACTGTATGTATGTGTGTGTGGTTTATATATGAGGATGTATGAGCGCATGGATTAAAGTTCTCCGTTGCTATGATGGATTTCTGTCAATGGAGGGCACTAAAGCTCAATTTTTTCAAAATATCTCCCAATAGCATTCTGTCATTAGATAAAGTGTCATTAGATAAAAGTGAAATGTAGTACAAATACTCCAAGACCAAGTCTGAGAAACACTGGCTTAAAACATACATATATCTAGGAAAGTGTTCTAGACTAACTTTTTTTTATACCTTTGACCTCTGAACAGGTTGTTATGATGGAATTCTTGGTAGCTCTTGGCTCATCCATCCTCACCTTGATCTGCATGCCAGAATTCGACATCTTGACAAATGTGATGCTTCTGAATGGCATTGGCATACTGTCAGCCGTGCTGCAGGTGATCGCAAATATGGTTGCACATGGAAGGAGGCACCTCATAGTAGCCTCAGTGGCCTCTGCAGTCTTCCTGATTGCTGGCTTCATTTTCTTTGGCTTAAACTACATAAGAGAGGGGAGCAGAAAGCAGGAGATGGCTCTGTTAGTGGGTTTAGCGGTAGGAAGCACTTTCCTGGTCTCTCTCAACTGGTGGGAAAACTATGCCATGCTCTTCCAGATTACCTTCTTCAATAACGTCATCAAAGACATCAAAAGGTCGCAGAACCTTGTTAGCATCCTGTCCAGTGTGGTGCGAATTGCTGTGATTTCCACCGTTGTAGGAGCTTACGTGAAACTCTCAGGACACGATTGGATGTCAGTCCTGTCAGTCGCTGCACCCACCAAAACCATCGTCCTGAGCCTCTTTGCCATTCAAGTCCTTTCAACTGCCTTGTGCCGCTGGGTGGCTGTGGTGGCCTGTAAAATGCATGCTGTTCGCCGCAGCTTTGTCCTGCCAATGATTCTTGCTTCTCCAGCTGCCCTGGCTGCCTTTGTTTTAGCCATTTGGATACCCTACCTGCAGTTCAGTCAAACGGTGCATTTCAATGGCACATTTGCCAACTATTGCAGTGTCTTTGTTAGTGTGCAAGGGCCAGGACTGACCATCATGAATCAGCTGGTGACGGACTTGACAGTTGGGGTCTGCAAACAAACTGTCTACTCGGAAGGAAAGATGGTGGGCTACACCCTGCTGGGCAGCTCCTTGGTTAGTTGGTGGCTTGGACTGGTGCTCTGCACACTCTATGTCTGGTTCCTGCACATGAATCGAATTGAGAGGACAAAGGAAATGTTCGTGCGCAACCTGTATGAAGCAGCTTTCATTGATCAGTCCATGCTGCTCAACACCAAGTTTGAGGTGGTGCATCAGCCCAAGCATAGCAGGTACTTGATTTGAATGTCTAAAGATTAAATAATACTATGAGAATTTGTATAAAAACCTCATAAAGATGTCAGACAAACCATCACGTGAAATTCCAAGCTGCAAAAAACAAACAAGAAAAAATATATTTTTTAGTATTTACATTTTATTTCCAATATAATCTCTCTATTGAGATTTCATCACAATATTTTTTATCGTCACAATATTGTACTTTTGCTGTTATTTTGCTAGAACTCTTTTTGCTTAAGGCATTGTCTTTTTAACGAAAGGGAGAAGGAGAGGATGACCATCTACCTCTGTGCAACCATGTGGCATGAGACCTATGATGAAATGATGAAGATGATTATCTCGATGTTCAGGTAACAGTGAAACAGAGGAGCCAGTCATTGTGGTGAAAATAATGTTGGGTTGACCCGATATGAAACTTTTATCTTCTTTCAGGCTGGACAGGTACCGACCAAAGAGAAACCAGTTCAGTGATGTTTCTTTTGAGTCTCACATTTACTTCGATGATGCATTCAAGCAAAAAGGCAACGAGCGGTGGGTGAACGAGTATGCAGAGACACTGGCTGAAGTCATCAAGGAGGTTTATATGTAAGTATTTTCCACCCGAGTGAAGCTCATCGGTCATGACATGTTTTTTTAGTTGTTGTGTTCATCAACATGGTGATTGGACACCGGTAAAAGTCTGTAAATTACATTTTTAGCAGAACATTCTATTAAAATACCACTGAACTGTAACATTTGCTTGGTTATGAGAAAAATAATCAGTTATTAATGAATTCTGCCTTGTGATGGATTTTTTTTCCTTTTTTTAATCAATGCAAAACTCAAAGTTAAATATATAAACCTTGTGCTGATGCAGTTAAAAGAAAAGTTTGATCTATTTGTTCGATGTGTGCCCTTATACACAGAATATTTAGGGATGATGGTGAAGGAAGTTTTAGAGAAAGAAAGCTGCTTCCTGAACAAAAAATCATCCAAACTCCGTATGGCTGTCGACTCCAGTATACCCTTCCCCACGGAAACCTACTGACTGTTCACTTTAAGGATAAGCACCAAATTCGGCACAAGAAGAGATGGTCGCAGGTAAGCTTTTATAATGTACTTTCCAAAAGAACATTTTGTTTATTTGTATTTATATATTTATATATTTGTATATTTGTGTCATATTTATATATTTGTATATAGTGTTTTTAATGGCAAAACACACTCACTGCTAGACTTAAAATGGTCTTCCTGAAGGGGTCATAAAGTTAACAAATGACTGTTTGGTTCCCCCAGATTATGTACTTGTACTACCTGCTAGGCTGGAAACTGAACAGGCCATATTATCAAATGTATGAAGAAAAGGAGACGAAGTTAGAAAACATTGAAGAATCTCTAAAGGTTAGTGCACTACTAATTCACAAATCAGTCTTATAACTAGAACTGGGCACATTATGCATTTTTTACAATTTTATCGTTAATTAACACTTTAATTTCGTTTTAAAGTCAGTTTAATACATTACCCTTAACGAAAATATACAGATGAACCCGTAATCCCTACTGTTTAAAATGAAATTAAAGTGCATATTTAGGGTTTACACTATAAAAACAGGCATTTTAGGGTTTTTTTTTTCGGAGCGCACAGATTGGATTACTATTTATGTTTTTAAATGAAATATTATTAATCATTTAGAACTAAAATGAGTTATAGAAAACATATTGCCATGAAAAAAGCACAAAAATAAATCGGAGAATATTTGCAGTTTCCGCATGTATTGGAGATTTCCATGTTAAATACGATCAGTTTGGTTCTCTAAAAAATCCGCGTATGACTGGATCCTGATCCGCGTAAAACTGGGAGATTAAAATGAAATCAAAGTGTTCTGGGAGCAGATTTGGGGGCATATTTAGGGTTTACACTATTAAAATAGGCATTTTAAGGCATTTTTTTGACAAACACAGAAACACGTTTTTTCACTATAGCCCTTGGAACGTAACCCCTGCGAATAGCTGGGGATTACTGTGTAACTTTAACTGTGTATGATTATTTATGATTAATTGTAGAGAACCATGTGATTAATCACAATTTAAAAATGTAATCCCTGCCCCTAAACTTTGGTATTCAAACCAGTGCCATGCCTTCTCCAGAAAGCCAAAGAGAACACCTACATTCTGGCACTAGATGGTGACACTGATTTCCAGCCTTCTGCTGTCATGCTTCTGGTGGACCGGCTTAGGATGTACCCAGAGGTGGGCGCCGCCTGTGGCAGGATTCATCCTACTGGCACAGGTTTGTTTTAAAGTATGAACCATATATATTCAGCCAGTTCGAACATTTTAAGGTGCCCCCACAGGAGTTCAGTTGCACAAACACAAAGTATAATCTCCATAGAATAGCACTGCCAATACAAAGGATGCTCAGAAGCAGCATCAGGTCACCATTGATTGCTGAAGGAATGTATGAAATCTTCGACCCATCTTACCATCAAGACATTTCTGAAACAACAAAAACCTTCACACTCTGCTTGTTCTTCAGGGCCGATGGTGTGGTATCAAAAGTTTGAGTATGCTGTGGGCCACTGGATGCAGAAGACAGCAGAGCACGTGTTTGGGTGTGTGCTGTGTAGCCCAGGCTGCTTCAGCCTGTTTAGGGCAGCAGCATTAATGGATGATAATGTAATGAAGCGATACACCACCAAACCAACTGAGGCTGCTCACTATGTACAGTATGATCAAGGTAAGTTTTTAATAACAGAAAACTGCTTTGTACATGTATCAAATGATTCTGCTCAGATTTGCTCAAATACTGTTTCTGTGAGGCTACTACTCCCATTTCAACTTTATAGACTCTTGTTCAAAAATGTCACATGTCCAGAGTAACGAACAGCTGTAGTCATAATAACTAAGAATTTCATTTAGAATATAATAACATGAACATCCGCATGACCTTGTATTTTTAAAGTGATGCTCTGTGGCAAATGATGTCACTTTCTGTTTAAGTATTAAGGATATTTAAGCTCTAAGTAAAACATTACAATTCAATAATGCAAATTATTACTGAATTAAACAGCAATCAATATATGATAAAACAGAACAGAATAATTTATTAGAATAATTAGTCTGTACATCACTTTTCACTCACAACAACAACTGTTCAAGTTTCTGCACAGTGAGGGGCAGGGGTGCAACTACCCCCCCAACACTCTGCACCCCCACCGGCGCGGCAGCATCGTTGGTCATAACATCTACTGCCAGTGGCCAGACACTACGTTTCTTAAATATTTTAAACAGCATATTTAGAGCATAGTCATAGTTTAAAAGCACAAGAACAGTTTTAAAAAATAAATGCCAGTGATATTTTTTCTGTCCCTCCCTTGTTTTGGCGCCCCCCATATGCACCGCATATACTGCATTCCCCATGTTTGCGCTGCTGGTGAGGGGTAAATTAAATACAGGCTTTTGTTAATTCTGTAGACAACTGCTAAATTCAAGACATTGTGTTTGTTCTGCTGCTGAATTCTCTCATGTCTGTTTGGTCTATGTGAAGGTGAAGATCGCTGGCTGTGCACACTGCTCCTGCAGCAGGGCTGGAGAGTGGAGTACAATGCGGCATCAGACTCCTACACCAACGCTCCTCAGGAGTTCAAGGAGTTCTACAACCAAAGACGCCGTTGGGGTCCCTCCACTATGGCCAATACTTTGGACCTCCTTGCAAGTGGCAACCTGACCACTGAGAAGAACAAGTCCATATCCAAACCGTACATGCTGTACCAGACTATCACCACAGGCGCCTCCATTCTGGGCCCAGCTACTGTCTGCCTCATGATTGCAGGTGATTATAAATTTATACCTCCCATGAGGCTTTGCGGTTGGGGGGTAGGTGGCCAGTTGGCCTTTTCTGTTGTTTTTGGGGAATGTTAGAAGGGGGTAGCTTGTGTTAGTAGCTGTGGGGATTTATTATGTGTTTGTATTGTTATGTAGATAACACCAGTCTCACCAGTCACCCTCCTCCAGAATGTCAGCTGCAGGGTCAATGGTGAGCAGAGAGCTGAATGTGTTGGAGTAAAGGAGTAGGATCCAGGGATACTTTTGGGGGTGCAACGTTTCAAGGCCTAGTGAGCTGAGAAATGAGAAGATGCTTTAGTTGGAAGAAAACTTGTCATGTTGTTATTCACATTCGCCATCATAGTAAATAACCCACTACTTCAGTAAAAGCACTGAACTTTCAAAATGAAGGGATTTATAAAATTTGCGTTAACAGGCGATAAAATAGTTGTCGGCGTTAAGTAAATAATGCATTAACGCGAGAATAACGTGTTAACTTCCCCAGCTCTAATATAGACACATGGCATCATTTAAATATTGACCATGGAGAAAGTTGATGTCTTGTTGCTTAAATGTCTTCTTCTTGTTTTATAGGAAGTTTTAAATTCATCTTCAACATCAATGCCAATGTTGCCCTCGGGATGGCCATCGCTCCCCCGGCAATCTACCTGGCGATCTGCTTCTATCTCGGGCATTCAAAAACAGACACGCAGATCTCCATTGCTGCTGTTATGAGTATAGTGTATGCTTTTCTGATGACAGCGACTCTGTTTTCTATAATAGGTATGCCAGATTCTTTTTAATCTAGGTTAAATGCTGTACTATGAGCATCCTGTTTGTATTTATGTGGCACTGAAGACAGAGAAGGTGTGAAGTGGCCAAGGTGTGGCGTGCATGAACACACCAAAGCACACAGAGTTAAACAGTTCTCTGCATTTAATCCATTCACCAAAGGAAAACACCAGACAGCCAGCAAGGCAGCACCCGGGGGGTAGTATCTCAGCGGTGCCACTGACAGGCCTGGGTTTAAAACCCACAATCTTCTGATCACAGGGGGTAACCATGAGCCCACCAGCTGCCCCTGTTTTCATGGTCATTTACACACAATTTATAAAAGAAAACGTTTCATTTGACTTCATATACATGAAACGTGTAACGTACACAAGTTTGTGAAAATTCTGCTGGTGAATTTGCTCTCTTTCGGTGATTGGAGTGGCAACAGCGCCCCCCTGTGGAGAATGTTCAGACAGAAGAAGGCTTTACAGTCGCATGCCTTGCCTATTTATCATTTAAATTGCTAAGTAGCTAAAAATGATGATGTTGTTGAAAACTAAAAAATAATGCTGTGCATCACCATTGAAGCTAAAACAGCAGACGCCATAGAAATCAAGTGGGTGGGAGCATTTATCTGACAATAAGAAAAAAGCTCCAAAACCATACCATGAGATGACTAAGTTAAAAAATGTGATCCTTGTCTGATTAGCTCTTGTTAAGACTACATGCTTAATTTTGATTACATTGCACTGTGGTGCAATGTAATCGGTGGCACTGTGATATTTATCCATGTGTGTCCATGTTCAGGCGATCTGGTGCAGCAAGGCACCTTCATTACACCTGGCGGCTTGTTCTTCATTGGCATCACAGCCATGTATGTCACAACTGCTCTTCTTCACCCTCATGAGTTCCACCTCATCATCCACGGCCTCCTCTATGTCATCTGCATTCCCAGCGGCTACCTCCTGCTGGCTATCTACTCCATGGTCAACATGAACAACGTGTCCTGGGGCACTCGGGAGACTGGCACTCAGGCTGCAGCAGCGCCCACCGAGACGCATGGGAAAGAGGTCAAATGCCAGAAGCTGTTGAAGATCTGTGGCTACAGTCTGGAGATTCAGCTCAATCAAGATGTGAAGATGATGAACACAGCGCCTCCAAGCCTGATTCAGGCTGGACATGTCCCTGAAGGAGCTGGAGATTTCTCTCAACTGGAAGAAATGTAAAATTTATTTTTTGGATAGAATTTTTAGATTTTTTTCCCCTGTTATATCTGCTGCTAATGTGTACCTTATCTTAACTTTCAGAAAACCCATTGAGAAGGGTGAGTATCTATCATTTCATACCAGCTCTAAAACCATTTTAAAAAGCTTTTTTTAAAAAGCTATTTTAGAAATAACCATTTTAGAAAGCTATTTTAAAAAACTGCCCAGCTAGTAGTTAGTACTTATTTGATAATGATAGTTTATTTTCTAAATATTCTTTTTAAAATGTGATCTGGTATGTACATGAATACTCTTAAATGAACATGTACTGTAAAAAAAAAAATATGGATAAAAATGAGTTTTCTTCAATAGGCTTCATCAAACAATTGATGGATCGCTCTGGTGATCTGCCCCTTATAGAGGATCAACTTCATGAGGTGGGTCTTTTTATACGACAAGAAGATAAAGGTTGTTTTCAGGGTAGAAAAAAACACGTCAGTGTACTTTATTAATTTACTTTAATAAATTCTTCTGAAGGTGATGTTGGTAATACCTTTCCTCTCAGTTAATCGAACTATCTTTGTGCATCATAAGATGGTGTATTTGTACTTGACATAATAACAATCACATATTATGTATTATTTTCCTGTTAAATCTTTAAATGCGGTTAACATAATTCTATATCACCTTCCTACACTTTCAGTGCATCACAATAAAAGTCATTTTAGTCATTTATGCCTCCTAAAGTCTACAAATGTCAGGTGGTCTAATCACACAAGTTAAGCAAACAATAGTTTAATAATAGTAAAGTAAAGAAACTAGATCTTGTTTGCATGCAAAAAAAAAAGTCATATCATGTAAAACAGAGCAACTTTAAAAGGTTTCAACTCTTTGTAAAAAAATTAATCCTGAGATCCTCAAATTAAGGAAGAAGAGCAGTTTTGGACGGACCTGATTAAGTGCTATCTGGAACCTCTAGAGAGTGACAAAGCAAAGGAAGAAAGAATTAAAGTCGAGCTGAAAGACCTGCGCAACAAGGTTTGTCTGTGTAAAGGTAATAGAAAGATGTTCAAAAACCAAGAGTGTATACAAAGCCATAAGGATACATCGCCAGTTATACTGTAAACCACTGGTAGTGATGTTCAGTGGTAAAGAAATATGCACTAGTTTTACTGCATGTATTATATGTCATCAAATGAATAAAATGTACAATTGGTCTTTTATAGGCAACATTTTTGTTTTTCATCTGTAATGCCTTGTGGCTTGTGGCGACTTTCTTTCTGCAAGTCATTGGTACGTCAGTGAGCATCCCCATACCAAAAGTGTTTCCCAACGGGACCGCGGACCCAGACGGGAAGATCTTTATTGACCCCATTGGCCTGATGTTCCTCATCAGCTTTGCAAGTCTTCTGATCATCCAGTTTTTTGCTATGCTGTGGCACAGGTTCTTATGAATAAAAAGCTCTGTTTGACATTATGCATATTGCTTGTAAATATTTTGGAATATCATCCTCCAAAACAGACCTAATTTGTGTACCTTGCTTGATTTTTTTTTTCTTCCCAGGATCCAAACTCTGATCCACTTCATTGCTTATAACGGAACTGAAGCTGTAGTTACTAGGAAGGCAATGAGAACGTATCAGGAAATGACTCCGGATGAAGATGTAATGTCTTACTACTTGAACTATTCATACAAGCTGAAAATGTAATGGCTTGATATATTTCTGGCCATATAGGTCCATTAAACAATTGTTGTGTTTGTTTTCTTATCAGAACTTTCTCTAGAAAATCATGGCTGGATCAACCAAGAGTCCATGGTGTGGATGAACTTAGAGGTGTAAAGGAACCTGGAAACCCTAATAGCTTCTATAAATTATTTAAAAATGATGCAAGACTATATGAGCTGTTATGGACTTCAGTGACAAATAGTCTTTGTGGGATTGCACTTTATTGTGAAGGTGTTTACAATCATTTTTTTGCAATTAAAAGTTTTCTTGTATTGATTCCTATGTATATATGCACTTTACTACTGCACTGCAGTAGAAATGTTCTGAATAAACTACCTTTATATTAAAAGTCTCGTAACATGAAAATTATGTCCTCTACCACTTTGAAAACTAAGCAGTAAAAATCGCTCATTTTGAAATCATTGGGAATACATGCCAGAATTAGAGAAAAAATGCAAGAGAGGTTATTTTATCTCTTGAATAAAGTAAGTTTAAAGTTTAGTGCATTTCAGTTTTTTCCTGTTCTAAACGTGACAAAGGCATCCGTTTGGCACCTCCAAAATGGTCCCCCTGGTGGTGCTTCAGCTCACAAGCCGGTGGTTTTTGACTCTAAGTACTAAGGTGAATGATGAACAACACTGATATTTTTTTTTAATTATATTAGGTGTCCTTCCAGCCCTGTCCAGATATTGCCATTGCAAAGTTATTTAGATATTGTACTACATTCTTGAACAATAGAGTCAGCATTTGGAACCCACATCCACGTGGATTTGTGTTTTAATGCAACATTAGAAATAAAATGCCAGCTTAGTGTGAGTTTTTGCAGTTTTGACCTCATGATGTCCCACATGTTCCTTACTTTGCAGCTAAAAATGACTTACAGACACTTTGTTCACACTTCAGGCATCAAAATCCAATCCAATTTTATTTCTATAGAACATTTTAACTGAACATAACTGAAACAGTTTCCAAAGTGTTGCACAAAGAACATACTATAAAACCAGGAATAAAGTGAAAAACATACTTTAATTTAATATCACTAGTGTCGTAAAAAAAAAATAATAATAAAATAAAAATAAATAGATTAATAAAAGCATACAAGTAGTAAAAAATAAAAACTAAATAAATAGATAAATAAGAGCATTAAATAAAACTAGTAAAAAACTAAAATAAATAAAACGTTTCCAGAGGAAATGTTGAAAGCCAGGGCATTAAATTTTAATTACTCTTCGTAAAGTGACCTTTCTGTCATACATCAATGCACCAAAGCCCACAGTGTGAACACAAAATTCTTCTTCTGCATTTAACTTATTCATCAAGTGAAGCAGGGGGCAAGACTGCTAGCTGTCCTGGGATTCAAACCCCTGATCGCAGGGCAAATACTGACCCAAAATTACCATCGGCCCTCCTGGCAAATGCCTGTTATGCCTGATGGCCAGTCTAGCACTGGTTTGTAAGGTGTCCTCTGTGTGAAGTAAGTGTCTAAGTAAGTGTCTGCTGGCTGCAGCTTGCGTGGATGTGTGCCGGCAGGCTGCAGGACTAAACGCAACAACATACTGCAGCATCGTCGTATCAGGAAGCGTCTTGTGCGCACTGCGTCATTTGACACATGCAGCTGTTATAGGTAGAGATACTTGGTACCGAGTATTTTCGAATCGGTTCTTATTTGGAACCGAATTTTGGTTTCCATCCCTACAAGTGAGTGAAAGAACAAGGTGTGTCCTGTAATGACGAAGAAAAATCAACAAACGGACAAAAGATTCTTCGTTCTGAACAAAGGCTTTATTTGACTTATTAAGAAGGAGAGAACGTTGATCACCCAGGGCGGTTCCAGACTGAAGGTTCTCTGAACTCGTCTTGTGCAGTGGACTCCAACAAGACCTTTCAACAAGACCTTATCAAAAATAGGCAGAAACAATGGTGCCTCCCTTGCGTCTCCATGGCAACACTCCATAGTAATGCCCTCGTATAAGTGCTTTCTGGTCTAAACAAAACACGATCTAAAACTCGAAATGTGCTTCAACAAAATTCCAACCTTGATTTAATCATATCACTGTGCCCTAAACTCTGCAGCCTTACTCATTAGTCAACAGAATCACCCTTAATATGAGTACAGTAACGTTCCAAAAGCACCCGCATATAGTGAAAAAACGCGTTGTGTTTTGGTTAAAAAAAAATAATAAAAATGCCTGTTTTATAGTGTAAACCCCAAATATGCCCCCAAATCTGCTCCCAGAACACTTTTAAATTTGAAAATCTAAAGGTAAACTCGTATTCGCCTCTTTTAATTTAAATTCCCCACCGAGATATGCAACTCGGAAAGTTGCGTGATAAAGCTATTGGCACACTGCGGTGAGGTGAACAGTTTTTGGGGAACAACCACTGATCTATTTGGGCTAAAAATACAAATGAGGGCTCGTTGGAAAGGTCTCCTGGAGATGTAGAGTTTGAAGGGTCTGAGTGCTTTCACCGCCGAGATATGCAACTCGGATGGTCGCAGTTTTTTTGTTTCACATTAATAAAAAAGTGATAGGTATGAAGATTTTTCCCTGTCGAGCGTCTCGAGTGTTCTCATGTTTTTCTTTTTGTTCTTCTTAAAGCCCTGTATTTTATTACTGCAAATTAAGTGAATGTATTACTGTATTTACCTGCTTATACCAAAGAAAAGAACAGCGCATGCCAAAGAAAATGCGCTTGCATGAATTACAGTACAGTCTGTACAGGGGTATTTTACATTCTACCGCTGCAGTGTAAACTGTACAGTACAAATCCGGCTTTACCTTTATGTTTTCTTTCAGTTTAATGTATTAAGCTGAGTTTAAAATTAAATTAAATTAAATTAAATTACCATATATTCCGGCGTATAAGACGACTTTTTAACCCCTTAAAATGTTCTGAAAAGTCGGGGGTCGTCTTATATGCCGGGTGCCAGGTCGCCGGGTGTCAGTGCCTTAAGCCACAATTACCTCCAGTGGAGAAAACGAATGCTGCGGTGTTGGGGGAAGGTTCCAAGTCCGGTAGTCC
>JBBJLR010000087.1:3634943-3648064 GCA_037577145.1 Brachypetersius gabonensis | reverse complement strand
TTCTTCTCTGCTGTTTATGATCACCAGGTCTGCTCCTCTCTCTCTGCAGTCCTGTCTGCTCTCATTCCAGCTCTTCTTCTCAGTAGAGATGAATTACAGACTGGAGCTGAAGTAGATCCATCCTGGAGTGATAAAGTTTCTCTCTGTTCAGACAGAAGGGTGGAGTTACATAAGTACATCCATAATGTTACTACTTTATACAAGATAAACTAAAAATGCTTTTTATTCATGCCAGACTCATTTTGGTCCATATATAATATACAGGAAACATGAGGCAGTGATTTTAGGGAGCATGAATAACTGAGAGATTAGAAATATTTAGTAATAAATATCAAACACTTCTTCAGGTTCAGATGGTGGTAATCTGTGTGTCAGGTGTAGTTCAGCTCTATGTGTTCAGAAACAGGCAGAATCAGTGTTTCCTCCATGTTTGATCAGTGACAGACTACAGAGATACGGGTGATCAGTCTGGACTGGTCTGCTGTGGTGAGGCATGTTACTCATTCACAGAAATGTCTTTCCATTCAACCTTTAAAAAATTATCAAATTGAATTTTGTTGAACTCCCAGTCCTTTTAAACATTTGTCTATATGATCTAGCAGAAGCAGCAGATAAATATTTTAATCAGTGATGTCAGCCTGCCCCCCCCACCACCACCACCACCATCCCCTCCTATCACTAAGTGAAGTCACTCGGAGGTCACTCTTCACCTCCGTTCATATCTCTGTTCATTTCTCTGTTTCACCAGTTAATCTGCTGCAGATTGCTCTCCACTCTACATTTACTCTCTCACTTTCTCTCTCATTTATCAGAGTGATTCTAAAATAAGTGTTTAAATATTCTGGAATATGTCAGTAAACCTGAATCAGCAGCACTGCAGTTCTCTAGAAAGCCCTCAGTACATTTTCCCAGAACTACATTTCTTTACACCAATCCCTGCCACTCTGAGTGAATATCTGCAGACCACTCTCTGCAGAATGGAGCAAAACACTCACCCAGTTCAGAAAGTCTCCTCTCAAACCCATCTCTCTCTGTCTGTAACTGGTCTCTCTCTGTATTCAGGTTGTTGAACTTGATCCACAGCACTGTGATGGCAGACAGCAGGAGAACACACAGCAGCCCCAGACACACTGTAGCCAGTCTGTAACATCTGACCCCTGCAGTTTTCCTCTCTAAAGAGAACACACATACAGACACATGTGCTTTAGTCATAGATAATAATCGCTGATAAACTTGGACTAGGTCCAAATTTTGACTAAATGTACTTTCTCTGGGACTCTGTTGCAGTAACTGGACTAAATTCACACAGAACTTTTTCTATTAATTCCAAAGCTGAGATAAACATCTTTGCGTATTGTAATAATATGAATGTAAAGAGGAAGGTATGGTACCTGGATGTTGTATTTGTAGGTTTCTCTTGGTTTTGGGGTCCTGGACTCTCACAGTGTCTGCACTCTCATAGATATCCACCACCATCTCCACTCTGTCTCCTCTGTTCTGATCTTCAGTCCACAATACAGCTTCATAAACATTCTGAGACATCTCGAATCTAGATAAGACTCACTAAAACACTTGACTTACTATATCAGTGCTTAGCAATGACGACTGTCAGTCTGCTGGGTTGATTAAGGATGTGACAGCATTTTTAGAACTGTTTTTAACAGCCTTCCTGTTTCTGGTTGATATTTAAATGCAGCAAAAGTCCCACCTCGCTGTCCTTTCTTCTTATGGTTCATAGCCTCACGTTTTATTTATATCTGACGAGGTATAAACGCCATAAACAGCAAATTAAAAAAAGGAGCACTCCGAGAAAGAGAAACAGGAAGGACGGAGACACGAGAAAGAGAGAGAGGAACAAAGTGAAGGGTCACTAGAGAGACATGTTTTATGAGGGGCCGTAAAGGAAATATTTCACTTTTGAAACACATACACATTCATATATAAAAGAGTCACGCATGCATCCATACTACTGAACACTCACACACACATATATGACATGCTGTGATGAATACAGAAAAGGAAACATTACAGAGTAGAAACATTCAATGTTTATTTAAATAACTGAGTCAGAAAGGCAAAAGAGAAAAAAACAAGTCCAGAGCAAAAAGGGTCAAAACCAGAAAATCCAAAAAACCATCAAAGCAAGTCCGATGTTTAAAAGGGTAAATCCGAGGGAGACGGAGACAGAAACAGGTCAAACACAGGAAGGTGAACAACAATGGGAAAGGCTTGGTAACAAGGCAGGGCTTATATTTCGCACTGTAGAGATGTCAGGAGGGGGTATAAATATATTTCCTGTGCCTAGTATTCAGGTGATCCTGATCTCTCCCTAATTGGTCTGGCTGAAAACCTGAAGTCTTGTTCTGGATGGGATGGTTCATTAGATTCCAATTGAGACTTCACCTCCTGTTCCAGACCTTACAAATGCTCATACAGATACAGGTGAAATTGACTCACGCACATATGAAATGCTAATGTGATGCATGTGAAATAGATAATTATGTAACTAAAGTAAATTCATATAGCATAGTGAAGCTTTTTCACACGTTAATGTGCGTGAAAACATTTCAGTATATCCGGAAGGTGTTTCACTAAATCTAGAATGCTTCACAAATCTTAAAACTGCATGGGGATCTCATCGTAGTGGATTTAAACAGTAACCAGGTTCATAACCAGGCTTGAAAGACAATAATGATAGCTAGACTTGATAGTCTTGTTGCTTACATTTCTCCTTGCTTTTTCAAATTTGCCCCTTAAATAATAGAACCTCCTAAAATGAACGCCTTAAATTTAAGATTAAGTTGTTTTACGCTCATGCCTTATGTCTTACATTTTGAGTATTGGGACGTCTGACCATTAAAAGACACTGCATTTAAATCCATAGCCTTTCGTATGGAGTTGGTCCTCCCTTTGCAGCTATTACAGCTTCCACTCTTCTTGGAATACTTTCCACAAGATTTTGTAGTTTCTGTGGGAATTTTAGTCCATTCATTCTATAGAGCATTAGTGAGTCAGGCACTGATGTTGGACAAGAAGGTCTGGCTCACAATCTCCATTCCAGTTCTAACCCAAAGGTTAGAATTGTGGATTAGAGGCCAGGGCTCTGTGCGGTCCACACCGAACTCTTCCAGCCATGTCTTCATGGGCCTTTGGGCACAGTCATGGTGGAATAGAAAAGGTTCCTTCCCGAAACAACCTATAAACAAAAGCCGAAGGATGGTGTTGTCCAACAAGTCTTGGTCTGCTGAAGCATTAAGATTGTCCTTCCCTGGAAGTAAGGAACCTCACTCAATCCTTGAGAAACAGGTTGTCCCAATACTTTTGTCCATGTAGTGTCGAACAAACTGCCTTGTTCAGACATGTCTCCTGGTCTAACAGTAGACTGCGCTAGAGGGTAGTCCTCACTGACTGCAGGAGGAACAGGGAAGAAGGTGTTTGTGCTGTAAAAATGGCGATGGACGGTTTGTCCACGTCTCCAGCTGGTCTCTCGTACCACAATGAGTTTTATCCGAGGAAACTGGGGCCGAAGCCAGACGTGGTGCCGTCCGGTGTAACGGAGAGGAAGGTCGGAGGGGTGGATAAACCTGACATGGTCTCGGTGGATGTTATTAACTTCAAGGACTCGGGTATGGACCAAAACCTTGGGCTTTTTAGTGCTAACAGCTAACCAAAACGACCTTATTCTGGTTTGCTTTAGCTGTTAGATAACCTGTATTTCACAAAGCGTCACTAGACACTTAAATATTAAGTTTAAAGTGAGTGAAAGCCAAGTTTTGCCATGTTTCGTATGTTAGAAGTGGCCGTTGACACGTAGCTAAACACTGCCTAGCTATACTAACATGGACAGAAATATTGGGACACACCTGATTTCCAGGGGGTTGGACAAGGCGTCTTACTTTCAATGAAGGATATAATTTAAAGAACTTGATAGGCCCGTACAGAGCCCTGATCTCTACCCCATCCAACAGCTTTGGGATAAACTGAAACGGAGATTGTGAGCCAGGCCTTCTCGTCCAACATCAGTGCCTGACTTCAGAAATGCTCTACAGAATGAATGGACTAAAACTCCAACATCTTGTGCAATACCTTCCAAGAAGCGTGAAAGCTGGTATAGCTGCAAAGGGGAACCAACTCCATATTTAAGTCTACGGATTTTAGTGCAACCCGTTTGTGTATAGTGCACGTGTCCCAATACTTTTGACCATTTAGTGTTATTTACCTTCAGGTGAATGTTGTTTTGTTTGTTTGCTTGCAGATTTGCTGTGGTTAAAGGCTTTAAAAAATCATCAGTTTACCTGAATTCAGTCCATGTTAGGGCTTATAAAGTGGCATTGACTTATTGTTTTTGTATTATTTACAGACACCCCAATACATAGGAAGAAACAGGAAGCAGACACATATGTTCTGGTAAGTCTTTGCCCAGTTAGATCAAGGACTGTATTCATCCAGAGGGAAATTATTGTGTCGTTAGTATACTCCGTGCAACAAAAAAGAACAAATGGTAATGACAAATAATAAAGTCTAGACAATAAACAATAGTGCAGCCCAATGACAAGAACGTTATTGTAACAAATAACGTGTTGTAAAGATTTAATGTACTGTACCAGCAGATCAGTAGTGCAGAATGGTTTGAGAGGGGCTTAGTGTTAATGCAAGAAAAAGAGATGTCAAGTTATAAAAAGCAATACCTCGTGAAGAATGACTTGAGTAAACTCACTATTTTCCAAATATACCATGATTTCAGATAATGTAGTTATGGAGGAAGCTGTTTTCTCTTCAAAGTAAACTAAAGGAAACCTTCCATAGGTTTGTAAACATTCACCAGACATTTCAGACGTGTATTTTTATATGCATTTGCTCCTTTAGAACAGTTTGAAGCTCCTAGCACATAACATGATCTATAGTTAGCCATGAGGTTACCAATAAACTAGAGCCATGTCTCTCCATGCCAGTATAAAGTGGCCCCTTATAGTCATGTGTGAACTGTGGGAAATACTTTCTCTGCATTAAACCCGTTCACCAAGTGAAGCAGCGGGCGGCACCTAGCGGATCTCTTTCTGTAGAGGTCCATTAAGGAACAACCTTTTCCGACACATCAGCCGACTGCTTTCTTTTATCCATAATTACAGCAAAATGCATCTTACAAACGTCTTTAGTGTTGGGGGTAACGGAAATTGTCTTTTGGTGAGACAAATAGAAATAGAAATGAATCTTAATATCTAAATGCACTGTGAGCTGTGACAATATTAGAGAGTACTACTTTATTTTTCATTTAAATATGCAGAACATCCATGACCTCAAGAATTCTGTTTATTAGACCTATTCTTTTTACAGAATCACTGGATTATTTATAGGTTATTAATTGCTGATAACATATTTATTTTAAGGTTCATTGTTCAAGTGTAGTGTTTCCTTATCACTTATCTGTTAACAGGCTTACTTAATGTCATTTTTAATGTAAATCATACTCTGCAAAGTTATGAATCAGGAGTTCATGAAAGGTTACGAAGAGTCTCATATCAAATATTGTCAATATTCTTAAATGCAGGTTTTAAAAAGTTATCAGAAATACTGTTAACGTCTTTACATTATTTTCCTATCTAAGATATGGATTATTTATCGTATAGATTATAAATATCGTATGGCTGTAATGTTGTTACTGCTTAACTCACATAGTGGGATGCATTTTGTATCTAAATGAATGTTATTTCTGTTAACTTTGAATGTAGCTTAACCTGCTGAATGCAGCAAAAACTGAACATTAAAACATATGTAAACCAAACATGAACTAGACAGTGGAATAAATAGTAAACAGGAAAAACATCCTCAATCCTCAATTGAGAAGCTCTTTATAATTTCTTTATTTTATTTCTCAACATAATTTAAGCTTATCAACTGTTATAGTGATTTAGTAATATTACTATATAAAGTGAATTATTATTCAAGTTGTTATTATGATGAAGTTCCAGCTGGTGGCCTAAACATACTGGTCAAAAAGGCTAAGGGGTAATGAGCAAGAAAACATACAATCAGGACTGAAACATAGACAGAGGACAAAAATAACGCCACAACAACACAGGACTGACTAACAAGGGTCTATCTCTGATGGCAACTAAGGAATTCTGGACCAACCAGTGTTTAGTAAAACTAACAGAACAGTTTCACACAGATTTCTCACGGCATGGTATGCTGCATGCCTGATCTGTCCTGGGGAGGGTGACGTTCAGGATTATGGATCATGAACGGCTTTCATGTGTGTCCACAAAGGGATTAATGAGTTTATCCAACAGGTTCTTTCCACACTTGTTGTCTCAAGTGAATGGAATTTGTATGTATGTATGTATGTATGTATGTATTGTATGTATAGTATTGTATAGTATTGTATAGTATAGTATAGTATAGTATAGTATAGTATAGTAAAGTAAGGTGTTGGGAGAACTTACCATTACTGCAACAGGGAGTTTCTATGGGAATTTGAGCCCTTTCATTCTGTAGAGCATTTATGAGGTCAGACACTAATATTGGATGTGAAGGTCTGGCTCACAATCTCCGTTCCAGTTCATCCCAAAGCTGCCAGCTGGGGTTGCGATCAGGTCTCTGTGGGGACCAGACAAGTTCTTCCACACCAGACTCATCCAGCCAGTCACTGGGCAGTTTTCTTCATCTTCATAGATTGTTCCTTTTGGTATTTTTTTCTGGCTTCCTATAATTTAAATTATTTTTACATTTATTTAAAAAGTAAAATCATAAAAAAAAAAATCAGATTTTTTTTCAACAATGTTCAATAGTTCAAATGTTTTACGGGAGGCATTAAATGCTCAGTTTAAGTAAATTCTTCAAAAAAAAAAAACATGTTGGAATGGAAATATTGCATCTTATTTTTTTTTTCTGCATAGACTAGTCAGCGACTGGAGTCTTTATCACCAGCAAATCCAAAGCAGAAAAACATTAACACTATAAAGGCTAAGTTTTTACTCACTTATCCATGTGATATCGCCATGGCAACACTCAACTACATTATCGCGCGGCATTTATCAGACGCTTTTATCCAAAGCGACTTCCATTCTCTAACTACAGGGGACAGTCTCCCTGGAGCAACTAGGGGTTAAGGGTCTTGCTCAGGGACCTAGTGGTGGTGCTGAAGGTAGGATTCAAACCCATGACCTTTTGGTCTGGAGGCAAGTACCCTACCCACTGAACTACCTCCACATATATGTGTATATACACGTCCAGCTCCTGACGTGCATTAGAAGAGTACTCCTAGGTCCAAACCTAGAACGGCAGTGCACAT
Source organism: Brachypetersius gabonensis (assembly GCA_037577145.1). NCBI lineage: Eukaryota > Metazoa > Chordata > Actinopteri > Characiformes > Alestidae > Brachypetersius > Brachypetersius gabonensis. Next base: position 3,640,773 of record JBBJLR010000087.1, on the reverse strand, counting down.
GAAGTCCGGAGTTTTCTTGTGCAGGCTTCGATTCTCCCCAAAGTTGCTGTTCTGCTGGTCATTACAAGTGAGATGTCTCTCCTCCTACTTTCGTAATGCAATATTTAAACAGTAGATGGCGGCATTGTGCTAGGTCTGTCCACCAGGAAGGCAGCCGGCCTGTTGGAAGGTGGCCGGTTCTACGTATGAAGAGGAGCTTTAATATTGTTCACATTTGTGCTTTTTTACAAAATATTGCTTTAGTAGCCGAACCGATGTGAACAGACTTGAAATGCATTGCTTGTATCATTTTAATTGCTTTTTTTATTCTCACAGGGCACCATTCACCCCTTCCGCAAGACGCACAAGTCCTTCCTGGGAAAGTTCGTTCAGGAGTTCAGACTGGTAGCCTCGGATCGAAGGGTAAGTTCCTCACATGTTTACGCCCAGCCGCCTGACCTCATGAGTTGTTTGCGCTCATGGATCATTAGGCTTTTAATTGTTTCGGGTTTTTAAGTTTAAGCGGTTTACTCCCTCAGCAGAGAAAACAAACCAAATGCTAAATGTCAGGATTAATCCTCCCTACCAGGAAGTCCCCAATGTTCTGCAGGCAAACTGCTGCAACTAAAGGGTTCGGTTCTAATCTACTTTTGCTCAACACCAGGGTCCTGCTTTACAAACAGACCAGGATTGGATTACACCTCGTAGATTAGGAAGCAAACAAAGTTCAAACAAAGGTGGGATCTATAAACTGCAATTTTGTGTTAAAAACAGGGTCAGGATGAGGAGCCATGTACTTTATGTCCATGCACTTCAGCCTTGAATACATCATAGGGCTTGATTTGGCTTGTAAATAATTTGTAAATAATTTTTTTTCTATGCAGAGATTAAAGAACGAGCCTGAAGTGGACAGATTAGGAAGCAGGACAGCTGATTAACTGTCTCGCTTTCTAGCTTTCAGTGTCTAATATCTCCCACCTGACAGACAAGCCATGAATAAACGTGTCCGTTTAAAAGTGTAATACCAGTTAGAGGTTTGACTGTCTAGATTTTGTAACCTATACTGTCTCAATAAAAAGGCATTTATTTATTTATTAGTATAAAATGTGCCAAATTCACATTATTTTTATTGCAGCATGTAACTGTAAAACCTAAATACTGTATACAAGAATTGCTGTCAATTTTAGGGGCTGATTTTTAATAGTAATCAAATAAACTAGTCATTATATTGACGAATAATTCAAATGCACGCGATGTTAAACTGTGCATGTGTGTGGGATTTGAATGCCGGCACCCTTTCCTGCTCTAAATAGACATAACGCATTAAAACTTGGCAATATGATGATATTTCTCATTATACATACAGGATACATATATTGAGTCCCGTCATGTTTGTTTTAGTGCAGGGTTGTTTGAGAAACTAAAAATCACCTGAAATTCAAAGCTGTTGATTAAGCTAGGATGATGTATATTGAGGCCAACAATTACTATCTGCAGAATTGAATTCTGAATGTTGTTTCTGTTATGTAACACTTGAAATATGTATTTGTGAGGTTCGTTAGTTGATTAGATGTTTATATAGAATATAATTAAATGCAAGGGTACATTTTTAATTAGAGTTTAAGAAAATGGACTGAGTAAATAAAGGGGAAGCAGGTCCAGTTTCTCAGAGGTCATAAAAATAAATATTGAGAGATATTGTGGTGTAAACATTTCTCTTAATGTGTTTTTGTCATATTTCTCGTCTTTATAGGACATTACGTCATTTTTCTTAATTAGTGTCATGTTATCATTTCTCAGAAGCTTTTTTAATATCATTTTAGCATCAAGCTACATGGATGTTTTTGCTGAAAAGTCCTGGGAGTTTTGAGTTTATACGCTGTTCAATCATCTCTGTAGAAATTACAGGCTCCATCTGCCGGCTACACCTCCCCATCCACTCATCCCTGTGGTCGGGAACCACTGGGAGTAAAGTCCTGGTTTTCCATTGACCTGTCCAGGGCTAAGCAGCTTTAGGATAAAGGATGCACCAGCAAATGGTCCATCTGCTGGACTAGTTTTGTGTAGGACGACCTATTGTGAGTTCTGGGACGTCTATAAGAAAGTAAAAGGCCTAAATTTTAAAAGCCGTAATTAATGGGAGGGCCAGAAGTGTCAGATCACAGGATAATATCTTGATGTACATGCAGCAACTAGTTAATTATAAGGAAAAGGACTTGATTGAATACAAACTCTTGACAGCAGCCGTCATCAGCGAATCTCACCATTAAGTCAAATGACATTCTCAGATATTTTCACTGTGAAAAGGCTGTAGATGAGACACAGTTAATAGAACACTAGGGTCTTTTTCAACCTAATATTTATCCACCAAATCAGTGGTTCCCAACCTTTTTTCCTTGAAGCCCCCCTTGCCTGTGTCCAAGACAAGCTGGGCGCCCCCCCAACCCCAACTCCTACCCCCATAGACACACAAAAATAATGAAGTGATTAATTACACACTTTTATTTGCAAAAAATAAACAGTGGTTGTAGGTTTTTATACTCTTATAAACACACACACCCTTTTACGTTTCTCAGACATTGGGATTGTATGAATTTAATGTTTTTATGAATATAATTTCGGTACCGTCAGTGCAGACAAAATTTTGCGCCCCCCCAGTGATCTCTCGCGCCCCCCTCAGGGGGGGCCCGGACCACAGGTTGGGAACCACTGCACCCAATCTTTATGGTATGTCTAATTACTGAGAAACTTGGACACATACTCCTTTCTTTAGGAATCAAGGGCTGTGTGGCCTACAACTAATATATAGCCATTTTATTTAGTATCCAGGGCCACCAGTGATCCTGTGTCACTTGAGTTACTATTTGTAATTGTGATATGCTTTCTGTGGGGGAAAAAATAATATATATTTATTTGGTTTACCTTCCAAAGCCCTGCGTGTGTCATACTGTCATTCATGTATAGGCTGCAGCCGTCTCTAACCTATTGTAAATCAGGCTCTGGGGCATCAAGCAGCATATTCATACCCACTTATTGTAATTATTTTCTGTGAGGGAGCTATTAGAGGCAGCTATTATTGACATATGAATTAATTTGTGCAGGAGTTCCTCTTTGGTCACAGCATAAAAAGCCTCCTGTGCTTCTGTGCTGTTAACAGAGTGTCTGAAAACTAAACCGCTCTACATATTTCTTTCCACTCTTCAGCGACTGCCTTGCACTGCTACTGCCGTCCAGGTGGGGTCAGTCTTTAAACTCTGTCTCGCTCTCCCCTGAGGTGGAGGGTGGGGAATGGCGGGAGAGCTGATGTCGGGCAACGCGCTGTCTCTCTGTTTACACACAGAGAAACACAGTCAAACACATGCAGACACTGCCACAGGCCCACACACACACACACACACACACACACACACACACACTTCAACTCCCATCTCCATTCATAGCTGGCCCTGTCACACAGTGCCCTTTTACTGTCATAACAACCCAAAGCCCTATAATTGTGGATTTCACAGCACTCAGAGGAATGCAGCTGACTCTGATTCAACGCGACAGCCTAAGAATTGGTTCAAGATCATTAGTGTGTCCCTTCCTCAACCTTTATGCATTTGAATATTTAGTGATAGCCCCTTCTCAGCATCCCTCAAATCATATACTCTTAAATATAGAGCGCTTTAAAGGACGACATGGAAGAAACTCTTAGTGCGATAGTGAAACTTCAGGTATTGATCCTCAAAGAATTGTTTTTGATAATGCATCTTTTCAGAGTTCATAGACCTTTCACATAAATAAATGCTTTCTGCAACTTTTTCTAAAACGCAATGCATCATTGGCTAATCACTGCACAACAGTAATTATCCTCAACCAGGCTTGAAATTCACATCTTCACCGATGACGAGACTGTAAAACGGCCGTATAAAGTAAAGGGAGATGTTAAATGAAAGTGTTTTACAAGCTTTAATTGTCCATATTTACTTCAGAGCTTGCTATTAAATGGGAATTATAGACTTATATGCAGAACTAGCATTCTGAGATCCCAGTAGAGTGCTTGTGTAATGGACATTTTTCTTATTAAACGTGTGTGTGTGTGTGTGTGTGGGGGGGGGGGGGGGTTAGGTGTGTGTGCACAGAATAGTTGTCCCCAAAAACACTTTATTGTGATATTGTTACTTCCCCATGGACTTGATGCTATTAGTCTGGAGCTCCTTGCTTTTTTTATTTGTCAGTTTAACTTTGTGTTTTTCTTTATTTTTCATGGATGTCGGTTCTAAAATAATGTATAAAACTTATCCAGAAATCTATTTTTGGTCTTGTTTTCGCTTCTACAGTAAAGTAGCCATGAACCATAGTCTTGCCACGCAAAAAATGAGAACCCTGCTCTCGGAGTAAAGTGAATGTGTTTAGTGCGTCCTCTCATATAACACATGATGAGGTGGAGTAAGACGTGTAAACAAGGTTCTCGGGGCTTTCGGAGGAGAAAAAGAGGTCTGACAGGTCCACCACTGACTGAACTTCACAGTGACGGTTAGCGGAGCAGTAACAGCCCCCAGTGACTATAAAAAACGTACCACAGCCGTTTCTGAAGCGCTATGCAGCGTTATGTTCTTGTGTTTGACAAAGGTTAAGTTTTAAATTACAACACCCCCCCCCCCCCCATCCCCCACCCCCCCCACAATCTCGACCAAGTTGTGGAAACCAAGCCCCAACTGTTTACTAGAGCTTTTATCCGCACGCTTGCCAAAATAAGAAGGTTGTGTTACTGGCTCTGTCCTAGTGGGAGTTCTGCATCTGCCAAACTTTTGGGACTTTATTTGACCTTATAACCCAGTTCACCGTACGAGTTGCTTTTTGCTATTCTTTGAAAGTCAGTGATGAACTAAGTATAAAGAAAGATTTATCCAATGAATGCAGGAGATGTTTAGTAATGTGGTCTTTTCCTAGGAATGAAGGTTTTGACCCTGTGTGTTTGTTTGAATGTGTTGCAGTCATGGAAGATCTTGCTTTTCGGGGTGTTGAACGTGATTTGCACGGCCTGCCTGCTGATGTGGTGCAACTCCACAAACAGTATGGGTGAGTATGAAAATGTTTTGTCATCAGATACCTATAATACTGCCATACAACTTTAAATTCTGTTAACTCTAATACTATATTATTAATCGTCGCACTCCTTTACATTCATAACTTCACACATTAATGTCCATCAGCTGCTTCAGTAACACAAAAGCAATTGCCACATGGTTACTTTTTCGTTTATTAAAATAATTCATGACTGTTGCTTCATTTAAATTCCTTTGTATTCTTGCAGGCATGTCATTTGTTTTACTTTAATTTCTTTTTTTCAATATAAATAACGAAATACTAAATCCAACAGCTGGTGCCGAGCACTGGACTTAAGAAACAAATGTTTGTTTTGGAGGTGAATTCACAAAAGTTCAGTTATTTATACAAGTCTTAATATTTGATCAGATGTATTGAATATTACCACATGAATAAAACAGGGGTTGAAAAATAGTGGAGTATTTTTTTTTTTTAAGTGAAGTCTTCCAGCCTTGCTGCTGCACGTTGTAAATGAAGAGTGAATGTTTATAAATGTTGCACTTTGTCTCATTATCGGCCCAAATGAAGCATGAGATTTAGGGTGTAGAAGCGGGACTGATAACCCATCTTTGGTGGATTAGATCTGTGTTTAGTCTCGCTTGATTGTATAGAGTGATGATCATGGGGGGGGATTCAGCGGTAAATCCATTTAGGTTAAATCTTTCTGCCTAACAGCTGTCAGGGAAAGGTGTGTGTGTGTGTGTGTGTGTGTGTGTGTGTGTGTGTGTGTGTGTGTGTGTGTGTGTGTGTGTGTGTGTGT
>JBBJLR010000087.1:3607231-3631701 GCA_037577145.1 Brachypetersius gabonensis | reverse complement strand
GGCTCCGCTGAGCTCCTGTCTAGTGGAAATGCGGGCCGGCACCTGGCACGGGAACCAGTGCAGTGGGAAAGGGGTATATGTAGATCATATCTTAGCTGAAAAGTGTCGTTGGTTTCTTCTTGTTACAATATTGAATTGTGACTTGTTGGGCTGAGTGTATCGTTACACTCGTAGCATAGAGCGTAGACTTGCTTCTGTTCATTTTGGTGATGTACTATTACCTCTGAAGAAACAAAGGAGCATTTTTTGTCATTAGTTTTTGAGCAGTGGGGGTTTGTAATGGAGTGGCTGGAGGATGAAAATCATATCGTATTTCATAATATTTTTCATTAAACTGACTGCAAAGGAAAGCTCTTCTTGCAGACTGTGAAAGCAGTGAAATAAAGCTTAGATTAGTTGAATTGGTGCTGGACCAAATCGTTAATACTTATATTTAGAGATCTAATTTGACATAGCCGTAAGTCCGTCATTGGATATTGGTCGGGACCGGCCCGATCCATATATTCCAGCTGTGTAATACAAGATTCCATACCATGAATTTCCGGCAACTTCGATCTGAGCGAGCGAATAACATTAGCCACTGTTTTGAACAAAATGTCGCTCGTTTGGAGACACTTTAGTTTGGAAATGCCGAAAAGCAAATTGCTACTTGCAATGTGTGTTAAGCCAGCGGGCCGAGAGCAGGAAGTACGGTTGTGTTGTACAATAAAACACATTTAATCAAACACCTGCAGAGATTTCAGCACAAAGAGTAGCAGGAGTTCATTCTAGCAAACAGGGAGTAGACACCAGGCAGCAGACACTCGCTCACGTTCTCCAAAAACACAACCAAAAGGTGAATGGAATATCAGAGAAGACTCTTTGGGGTTCTTTCAGGGCTGTTTTGTGTGTTTTGTTGGCTGTTTTTGCCGTCTCTCTATCTCTCAACACGATGAGGCTGAAGGGCATCTCGTAACTCAGCCAGTCCGCCTTAAATACAGAAGTGATTAGATTACACTCTGCCCATGTGTTGTTTCCGAATTCACGTTATTTCAAATTTATTAGTTTTGCACTATATTTTCTACACAGTTGCTGCTGCTAAAATGGACACAATACTTTACAGCTGTTGTTGCTACCTTTTTGTGAGGTGTGACATGAATAAATTCCAAAATGATGCTAATATTAAAGGAAAAATGTTTAATTTTATCGGTATCGACAGTCGTGTATCAGAATCGGATTGGAACTGGAAAAACGTGGATCTGCTTTCACTACTTATATTGGTGTCACACGACCATATTGATTTCTATTTATATTCATATTATTGATGGATAACAGAAACGTGGCTAGTTGCAGTATTTTGTCATTTGTTGGATGCTTCAGATAGTTTTGAAAGATCAGCTCAAATTACTTAAGCATGATATGCATTTGACAACCAACCCCCGCACCCCCCCCCCCCCCCCCACACACACACACACACACACTGCTGTGTGTGTCTTCCCCTGTTGTTCTGCTTATTGAAGATATCTAATTCTCCATTGAGTTTAACTTCAGTCCTGTAGCCCACTGTGGAGGAACCAGTTAAATAACATCATCTTACCTCATGATTGACTGGGTTGCGCAAAAGTGTGTTTTTTTTTTTTAATTATTATTATTCTTTTTTTAATAGAGCAGAAAAGTTATCGACTGGGTGTTGAAAGAGTCTTTATGCATATTACTCACCACTAAAGTCTTGTCAGGATTCAATACAGATACAAGTGACCAGGTGTAAAGCAATGTTCTCTGTAGAAAATATGACCAGTGCCAAACTTGTGGCAAATTATATAATTTATTTGCGCAAAGTTTTGGGTTTTTTTTGTTAATTTTTTGTTTATTTTTTTTTATTTGTTTATTTAACCCAGCAAATAAATAAAAGCTCACTAAATGCTATATTTAGGTGTCAGGAAAACGTGTCTGTTATACGAAAGCAGCATAAAGCGAGTTGTTACTCAGCAGAATGAGAATCCAGTCAGACTGTGTGGTCTGAGGTGGGTGTTGTATAATGGGATATTGGATTGTATAGAAACCACCCACTGGCTAGCCTTCATTCGCTTCATCAGAAACCTGCGGAACCACAGTGCACTGCTGGGCTCAGCTGCAAAAGCCCATCGAGGGCCGCATGCATACTCATGCATGCTTGTGCGCATGCTAGATTGCTTCTGGTAGCGTTAGTGTCAGTGTGTCCCGCGTGTGTAGCTTCATGTAACGTTGGAAGAAGGGCACTTGACCTGGCATTCAACCGTAAAGGTCAAATTAAGGTCGTCTGGATTTGCACAATGATCATTAGCGAACTTTCCCATCAAGTGTTTCCAGTTCAGCGACTCTGTATAAAACCCACTTAGCCTCAGTTTTTCTCCTTTTTTTTCTTCTTTTTTTTCCCCCTTTTCTTAGACCTCCTTCACTTTAAGAGATTAGTTATTTTTAATCAGCTGTGCTTTTGTACCTTTTTTTTTTTCTTCCCTTTTTGGAGCATAAGGGTGGTCTTGGCTATGAAATGCCCCCCTCACGTCTGTCTGCGTGTGTTGAGCTCTGTGTGTGTTTGTGAGTGTGTAAGCAAACCCTGAGGCACTTCAGAGACTGTAAAATGTAAAACAGATGAGTCTACAGGACGCCGCTTGCTTTAGTCAGCTCGCTCAGATCAAATTCTGCATCCGAAGACAGTATAAAGTTACGAGCTGTTGAAAATGTACACACTTTAATTCGATATGTGCATTCTTCTTTTGTCAACACTTCTTTTAGCCAGATCGATTGGCACACCAAGCCAGATGAAAGCGAATGCACGCTATAGGTCCTTGAGAGCACAGAACTGATGCAGATTTTCTGTCAGTATACAGTTTCTGCTTTTCTATACAATAGACAAATGATGATAATCAGTATTGTTACATGCAGTGACGCTGCCAAAGCTACCGCTAGGGATTTTTTCTCTGAAGGTTTTATTATTTGTGGCTTGAACTCTGTGGTACCTGGATGTAGGGATGGACTTTGCTGATATCAGTATTGATGCTGATACTCTTTATCAGTACCGATACTTATCAGTACTCTTATTGATACTACTTTCCATAATGTGCGCAAAAAATAGACACCACATGAAAAGATTCAGCCGTTATTTTGTTGTGACTTTTTTTTTTGAGAAATAATAAGCAAAACTGTTTCCTGAGATTCCTGTATCTGTAGTAGGGGAGGAGCAATTGTTACAAATGTCACGTGACGTGCAGAGCATTGCTGCCGTCCCTCCCACTGATCCAATAAGGCATCAACTATTAGATAATGCCTACTATGGTACAATGCATTAAGGCCTTATACATTTTCATAGCAGCACCGTTTGTTCAAAGCTTTATGCATATTTCGGTATTTACCGATAAAACCCAGTGAGGAACCTATGAGTTTAGTGCCAGGTCTCCATACCTCCGTACCACGGAGGCCTACTTGGATGAACAGATAAATGAGTAAATGAAGACAAACATGCTCGCTTTAAAAAGCTAGGACAGCTCTTCATGGTGCCCTTGCTGTCGTTTTGTTTAGATTGTGTGATGAATTTTTAACCAGCAGTTAACATAAGTGTTGTCGTGTGTGAGAGTGAGTTGGAGTAGGTCCCCTGGAACATCTGCAGTGTACATGCTGTCTTAGTTTTTTTAGTAGAAAGCAACGACTTCCCCCATAAGGCGCTGGGCTAAAGACGGCATGAGCGTAGAGGAAGCCAAGCGAAAGGAGGGCAAGTGCCTGAGATAAGGGCATCACAGCACTCCTCTACTCTGTGTACTTCTATCCTCATTCTTGTTGTATGATATTTGGCGTCTCTCTGATAATTGTTTGTATTGTGAGGGCTGCCATTCAGGGTTTTTTCTTTTGTTTTACTCTAACTTTGACACTTATTTAAAAAAAAAAAAAAAACCTTCTTTCACATACTTATGTGGCACACATTTTCAGTAAATACATAACAATGCAAAACAGACTAACAATAAATATACAGAACAATATGGTATGATATATAAATAAGAGGTATGTGTTATATGCAAAGGTTGCAATTCTGAGTTTGTTAACTGAACAAATTATATGTAAACTGGCGGTGGGAGTCTCTACAGGCCCCATGAAATGGTATTAGGGTGTTTAAAAAATTACAAGATTATATTGCAGTATAATGTTGTGCGTTGTGCTATTTCTCCAAGAGAAAACACTTGGTCTTATTTCAGGCTTTTTACTGAAAAAATAAAATATAAAGCAGACAAATGCATTTTCAAAAAAAAAAAAAGCCATATATTTTGCTAGTGCTTTTAAAAAAGACTAATGACATTAAAAACTTTATATTTAATAAATTCTTTATCCAAAGATTAATACTCTTTTTTTTTTTTATAGCGGTAATATAGTGTAGTAATGTCTTCCATACATTACTGTAAAGACTCTCTTTATTGGAGTGTTCTTTTTCATTATAGAGCCTTGTCATTTTTCTCTCATTATAGTTAGTTACATGGACAAACCCAGGTTTTGTGTGTTATCCACTACGCTGTCTATCTCTCCACGTTACCAGAAAGAAAGCCACAGCGTCTCATGGATGAACACAGAAGTGCTTTAAGTAATTTATTCGTTTAACAATGGGCTTAACATTCTTTTAAAATATTTACAAAGCAATAAAATGCTGTTAATTAGGCTTCTGTTTCCTATTTTTAAACCCAGACACATCAGGTAGCTTGTAATGGATGATGACATTTAGTACATAAAACCTAATAAACAGTCTATTCATGAGAGAGAGAGGGGGAGAGAGAGAGAGAGAGAGAGAAATGTGCAGAGATGGACAGTCGTTGTTGTGGCTCTGGCAGTGACTTGGCTTTGAATTTTAAACCGAATCTTAATTTTTTCTTTTAAGCTTTCAAGCTGTTTCCAAATTTGGCGTCTGTGGAATAGTGTCCTTTAATTTCCTTGTCATGTCGCCCCCCCCCACCAAGTCATGTTGCTTTAATTAACTGTAGTCTTTCCCTTGCTTGCATATAGTAGATTTGTGCTTGTTTGTACTGATGTTAAAGTGTTTTTTCATTCATTATGGAGATTGTCTTGCCTATATAGTAACAGGGTGATGGTATAAGTGGTAGTAGTGTTAGGGTAAGTGAGCTCTTGAGGGTGCGAGACATTGATATGAGCCCCTATGAGACTTGTCCGCTCTCTTCTATTCATTACTGACAAACTACTTAAAGTCTAGTGTTCCTTCCTCCATCTGTGGCCTCACGTTACACAAACCTATTAATTATTGTTTCAAACCAGGCTCTTATGCTCCTACCATTTCAGGGACGTCTTGGCCCCATTTATCAAGTGTCACCAGCTGTTGAATACTGCAATGGCCTGCTGTTACAGAAAGCTCCATCACTTTTATTGTGGAGACAATGTAGTGAACGTTGCATGCGATTCTACAGGAAAACGGATATACATTATTTAAAATGCAAACTGGATGGGAGATTTTTAGACGCCGTTTTAAAGTAGTATGAATTACTCAAAAGATGTTATGCTTTGCGATTTTAGTAAGTAATTAAAAGGTTAACTAAAATAGTCTTCATCCTAAATAAACCCTCTAGATTAGTCTGATCTGCTTTATTGAGCATTTTGATCTGATTTGTGGTCCTGTGTTGGTGAAAATGATGTCTTGAATTAGTATTTAATAAACTTTGCATGCTTTTTAGGTGAAGAGAATACACTTAATATCCCTTTCAAACATTCCCTTCAAATCTGCCATAGATTTTAAATGATCCCAAATCCCAAAGCTGGTAGGTAAAGGACACCTTAATAGTTCAATGTAGGGAAGAGCACCAAATATTGATACTGTGCGTCATTTTTTTCCTATTTTAAAAGTTAGTTAGGGTTAGGGTTTGTGTACCATTAACAACAGAAATACCTCGATTCCTGAGAGAAGGCATCGATTTATATGACCTCCGGCCTCAAAACTTAATGTTTGTTAGCTTTTCAGCCAGATTTGATACTGGAATTTGTGAGTCATTGTTTGAATGTCAGCCGGGACCTTTTTTTGTGCTGTGGCATGCTTCCCTCCGCTCGGCTCTTGGCCCTTGCTCCAACAGCAGCAGTATCTGCACACATCCAGGGCTCAGTTTACCCCTCAATCAGCTCGTGTCAGCAGGGCCTGGCTGGTCCCCTTCCACCCCCCAAACCCCCCCCTCCCGCCGGCTTCCTTCCACATTCTCTCATTTCCCTCGCCAGGTGTTACTGTGTAGTCAGTCAATAAGGCTTTTGGTTTACATATGGGCCGATCTATTGTTATTTTAATATGCCGCGTCGACAGACACCTGAGCTGCCCCCCGCTCGATACCGTGTTGCAGAACTCAATGACAGCCGAGTGCTGTAGTTTGCAAATCCTCTCTTACCGAAAGAACCCAGTCTGCTACGCGTTGTGCGGTTTATGAGACGACTCCGTCCTCAGCCAAGAGAGGGGGCCGAAACCGATACCCGCCCTGGGCCGCCGCTACTGACGGCTGCGTCTAGGGCTCCTTAAATTTATGCTTATGCTTTGAATAACCACGCAGCACTTAATGCCTTTTAATGGAGCTCCAGCCACATGGGGATGGAAGGGAGAGGGGCACGAGGGCGGAGAGCACGGCTGATTAGATGTGTTTTGGTGCTCAGGCCTGCAGACGTTTATTAAATATTCAGCTCCAGGGCCCGTCTTCGTTTACCACCACAGTGCCTCCTCCTTTTATCTCCATTGATCAGGTCTGTAAACATACACAAGTGACCTTAATCTGCTCACAATATGCTACAAGGATTTGGTTCTCCTCCGGTGGGATTTGGCCCTCTCTCTATGACTGTTCGATGTCTCTTAGACGTCCCACAGCTCCCACCTCCCTCTCCCCCCTGAAAGGGAAAAGTTGGGCTGTAACCGGAAAATGCTCACTGTTGGTTTGTCACATCTGGGAAACGTTTTTGAGTTTGGTACAGTTTTCAGTACCGAGGTCAAGATTTGATTTGCCGTTCTGTGTCTTGACTGTACAAAGCTCTAATTATGTGTTACATAAACTGTTTGGCTCATCAAAATCACGGTTCTCTACTAGAGCCATGCCTACCCCTCCACCCATCTACAGAATAAGCTCCAAAAATCACAATATGTTGAACTTAATAGTGACTGAGTTAAACACAGTCATCTAGAGTGTGGGTGCATATTATAGCCCCCCCTCTCCACCATTACTCCAACTGTCCAACAGTCCAGTTACTGGCATCGGTTTCCATGAAAGACCTATGCAGGAGATTGAGGGGCATAATTACAGTTTCTGGTTTTCAGAAATCTGTCCTGATCAGCATGTGTCTCAGCTTTCTGGAATTGGGTATCTGCGGAGTCATCAACCAATGCCCAAAGATGGCCGTTATAAGATTGCATTTCCTTAGTTTGCCGACATAGTTGTACCTTATATGTCAATAAAATTTTATTTTTGCGAATTTATACTAATGTCAAGTAAGGCTTGTGTATTTTTCATTGGTTCTTTGGTTCAAGTCATTTTACTGTGTTTTTTTTTTTTTTTTTTCGTGTGTAATTCATGTTATTTTTTTAATGAGGTCTTTCTTTCTCTCTTTCAGCTTTAACAGCTTACACATACCTCACTATCTTTGATCTCTTCAGGTAATTACCTTCACTGTTTGCTTGCTACTTCACCTTTTGCTTTGAGATGTTCTGAAGTTGGTTTGCGCACTGGTTATCCTAAATGTTAAGTCTTTGCTCTGTTGATTGCAGTTTGATCACTTGCCTGATAAGTTCCTGGGTGTCCATGAAGAAACCAAGTCAAATGTATTCATTTGGGTAAGTAGAGAAGTAAATGGTGTCGTTTGCTTTTTTGCATCATCTCTCATACAGTTGCTCATCACAAAACAATAGCAGTTAATAGTTTCTGTTTTATGATTATAGTTTTTTTTCACTATGGATTTGCATCGTTTACAAGACAAAAGGATTTTTATCACTAAAATCTCTCAAAATGAATTGCTTTGAAAACCTCTTCTGAGGTTAAATGTCAGCTTGTACCAGTGAGCAGGGTTAACCATCAAGCAAAAAGACCCTCACTGTGTCATTCTCTCTAATACCATGTTTCACAAAAGATCAGCATTGCTCTTTATACTGACAGTCATTGGGAAATTCATGTATGATTATAATAGCTAACAGCGAAATAACAGATTTAAGGCGGCCAGTCATGCTGTCAGTTCCTGGTCTATTTTCCAGCTTTTGAAATAAATGTCAGATTCATTGTTTTGCAGTTTATATATATATATATATTAATTCAACATTCAAGATACTTTCATATGCATAGTTATACAACATGCAAAGAAATGTATACTGAACTGCTCCTTTTATGACTGTGCAAACATTATAAAGATAAGTACAATTTTAAATTGAACACAAATTTGTAAAACCCACAAATAAAAAACAAAGTAGAAATAACTATAAAAGTAAGTATAATTTTAAATTTCTAAAACATAAATCTAAAAAAGTAGAACAGTTTAAACAAGGAGAGTTTAAAATATATAAGCTAAAAGTTACAAATGTAGCAGACATTTACAGATGTACAGTGTGCAAGTGGGATATATCATTTTTTTTTTTTTAATGTTTGTGTCCCAGTGCATGAATGCAAAACTGCTCTTATAGTGGGGTGGAATGCTAATGGTCTATGTGTACAAGCATGATTGTATGTTGACCCTATCAGGCACAGTGGGTTGTCTTTGTTGACATACGCTGGGGCCTCTGTTTGTGGCGCAGGTTTGTATGGGACAGTGTGCTGCTCTTTGTTCAGATGCCTCCTCTGACCTGAGGGTGTTGCAGCGTGCTGATTGCATAGAAAGCTGCTTTTCAGCTTCAGTTGGCCTTAATGTGCTCAGCAGGCCAGCACAACGGGTCAGTCAAGCCTGGCTCTTCTTTACACGAGGAAGCTTATCTCTTCTCAACAAGAGTGTGTGTGTGTGTGTGTTTGTATGTGTATGAGAGAGATAGGGAGACGCTACATCGCCATCGTTGCCTTTTTGTCTTTTACTAATATTGTCGTATTCTTTTTTCTGACATGGGTCCTGCATTGAGCGCCAACTCAAACCGTCAAGGTTTTGACAAAAACGATGCGTGGCCTGCAGTTTGCACTTATGAAATAGACACCAATGATTCAGCACCACTCACCCGCTCGCTGGTTCAGCGTGCAGCGGGCATTTGGTGTGCCAGTTCAGGCGAGTGTGCTCCTAAGCCTTTGTTTTGTCCAGGCACCGCCGCAGGGGGTTCTCTCTACATGCTGCTGGTAAACACACACTGACCCTGCAGACAGCTCGGCATGACAGCCTGACCACCCGACATCACTGTGTTGTCCAAACAAACCATTTGGCTTTGTATGCGAAACGGCTGTCGAGTGGCCAAACAGGAACAAGGCGCTTCACCAAAAAGGGCAGGACCACCGGCCGCGGCCCCGTTTCGTTATTGATTGTGTC
This sequence comes from Brachypetersius gabonensis, assembly GCA_037577145.1. NCBI lineage: Eukaryota > Metazoa > Chordata > Actinopteri > Characiformes > Alestidae > Brachypetersius > Brachypetersius gabonensis. The sequence goes on along the minus strand of JBBJLR010000087.1, from coordinate 3,622,242 downwards.
TCTAAGCGGGAGGGCTAAACTCACATATACTGCCCACTGGACCGAAATAGTGTTTCCATTTTAGCTGTTTGGTGCAGTTTGTCGCATGTTTGCCCTCAGCGCTAAGAGTAGGTTAAATGTGGAGATGGGATGGGATGGGGGTGCATTTAAAACAAGAATGGATGTTTGTGTCCTCTGGATTCAACATGAACCTGGTCAGAGAAAGTGGGATTGAGCACCATTTAACAGGCATCAATATATTTGACACATCTATGCCTTTTACTAATTGTTTAAAGTAAATAGAGTAGTGAGCAAAAGTCTGGTATCTAAGAAAGCAATTTTCTTTATTCCAGACTTTGCAGCTATGTTCTTCCGTCACTTCCGTCATCAGTTCAGTTCAGTTCAATATATTTGTAAACATACCTTATATCTACACTCACTGTAGATTTTCTCAGCTCCAGTTTGCAGACCATTGGTTTCTCTACATCATTTGTTATTCCTGTTTATCCTCTTCATCAGGGATGTGGGCCTGAGCACTGATGAAGGACTAAATCATGATAAATACAAACTGCAGCATTAAACAAGCTATCATCAGTAACTTTATCTATAAGGTGGACCAACAGATTGGATGAGTTTTACAGCACTGCTGTGTGTGAGCAACCCATTAATGTGCCACTCACATGTAAGGATCCCAGGATGAAAACAAGTTGCTAAACACTTTACAAGGACTATGAATGGAATCATTTTAATCTTATATATAATTACTGAACCTCTGAAAGGTTGCTGGGGGTATTGTAAACATATAGATTCGTAAAATAGAGTATAAATGTGAATACGCTTTTTTGTGCTAATTAAGACCTAGTGTGTTTGGACTGTTTGTGTGTCGTATAATACATGCACATTTCTCCTGTGTGTTTTGCTCTTCCCTCAGTTTCGAGCGGTTCGAGGTGCTGTCAGTGTTCGCCTCCACGGTGCTGGTTCAGCTAGGTGCTCTGTTTATACTCAAAGAGAGGTGAGCTGCTCCCATCTCTGCTCCTTTCAGCTCCGCTCTACTCTGCATGTGCAAAATGGCGCACATGAATATTTCAGAGCTGTGGGAATGCTGATCAGTGCTCAGGCCCAGGCCTCCCAGAGTGGGGTGTACCTGCCGGTCACTACCCATTCACAGGAGGGGGAGGACCACCATACACTGCTCAGGGCAGGAATGTAACAGCAAGTGTGAGAGAGAGAGAGAGAGTGTGAGTGTGTGTGTGTGTGTATTTAATCAGCTAAGAGAAAGGCTCTAGATGTGTGTAACTTGACTGTTTCACCCCAAACCTTATGAGTTAACTTTGGCTTGCCAAGACAGTGTTATTAAAATCAGAACATGTAGCAACAGTAGCCAATTATCAATCCTTACCTTATTTATATGAAACTTATATTATATGCCACCCGTTATTCTTAGCTTTTACGTTACAAATATCTTTTCCCCTTTCAAAAGTTAAAAAGTGAGAGAGAGGATGTAATAAACGTGTTGTGACAATAAGGGTTGTACAATAAAGATAAAACATTGCATTTGTATAAATATACAAAATAAAAACAAGTGATTGTATTGGTTAATATTGCAAGTATTATATATTATTTTGCTTGCAGTTAATGAAGAAATTAATACATTGCAAGCAAAATAATGATATAAGATTATATAGTATAATCATTTCTGCATTATATGGACCAAAACCTCTTAGTTTTAGATCGTATGCATACCTTGATTCATCAAAATGGCCACAAACTACAACTTGGAATGCTAAAAGTGGCTCAAGTTTTGCTGTGCACAGCGATTCATGATCATTTTCCCTTTCTTGCAGCGTGGAGCGCTTCATGGAGCAGCCAGAGGTGCACACGTAAGCTTACTTGATTTTGCAGAGCTCACATACTCACAGCATGTTTGCATGTACACACACACGCACACACATTCTTAGTGAACTGTGCACACACTCGCATTTTCTCCCAGAGGCAAGACTGTTCACACACGGGCACACATACAGAACACCTGCTTCAACAGCGCCGCCACAGGGACGACAGCAACCTATATCCAGTCCAGCTGGGCTCGAGTCTGTCCTGAGCCTTGCCACCACCAGCTAATCATACCGACTTCTTCCAAATCAGAACACAGATTAATACTCATCTCTCCCAACTGAGACCCCCCCCCATCCCCCCTCTCTGATTTTTCGTCTTAGGAACATTGCATACCTCTGGTCGAGGCTAAAATTCCTGTGCTAATACATTTGTCTTAAGACCCACGGTAATCATGTCATACATTCAGATAATGCTATAATGTTGCAGACCACCTGCAATCTCTAATCTGTTTGACCTAATTCTCCCCCAGCCTAACCTTAACTTATTTGTTGGGCGAAAGTTGGTGTCACTGTTGATGCAATGGTTTTGAATAGATTAAATGTTTTTTGATGTTTGCTTTGGACTTATTTCAACTATTTAAATGTTGTTTCCCTGCAGGGGGCGCCTTTTAGTCGGGACCTTCGTGGCCCTGTTTTTTAACCTGTTGACTCTGTTGTCGGTGAAGAACAAGCCGTTCGTCTACGTATCTGAAGGTAGGCTTAAAAAGAACTCTGCAAAAGAACAGTTGCCTTTAAAAGTATTTGCAAGAACATGAAATGTCCCCTTTGTAACGTAAAACATCCCTTTCCTGACGTCCTTTTTCACTGCCATTTTGAAATATCTGCATTCATCTCTTTCCCTTCTGTCAGTTTATTTCTCACAGAGAACTTTAACACAATATCTCAATGTTAAAAGCTTTATTTTGTGACCTCTGTTTGCTCCGGTATCAAAAAGCTAGCTGTCATCACATTACAGTAAAAGCTGCCAAATGTCATAAAAGCTCAGTGTGCTTTTAAGCGCATGTTGTAAAGACCTCATATTTTATCTCACTAAGCTTAAGTCCACTAAAACCTAGACATGTGCCCATTACAATATTATATAGCCATAATTACCTAACCTTTTTTCATGATATCATGAAATTGTATTAAAAAAATTAATCTAACGGAACTGTTCAGTGTTGTTTTTTAAGTAGTTGAAATGTGCATGAGGTTATACGAGTGCAGCATGTGCAATAAAACAATAAGGAATTATTTACATATTAAAGAGTACATAATATGCAAAACTCACTTCCATTTGGGTCTCTACTGCTCCTATGAACACTCCAAGCACCAAAAAAACAAAACACCCATCCATTTTCTGTAAATCAGTAGAAAGACTTGGGTGTCAGGATTCATGCTTCTTCAAGCCGTTTGGACGGCGACCCCACTGTGATGTAATAATGTTTGCATAGAACCACCCCTCATCTGTCGAGCCCCCACCCACTAGATTAGTTGAAGGTTTTACGAGCACGGATAAGACGCAGAGTGCTATGGCTACAGGCAAAGGCATGTCACACATGAAGTAGAGCTGCACAATTAATCGAATTTTAATCACGATCACGATTTTGGCTGCCACGATTAAATTAAGATGATCGTCAGCGATTTTAATAGCAGCTCTGCTGCATTTCAGATCAAACACTTTCTCAGCCAACCACCAGGGGACGAACGAGATATTAGGGCTTTAGGAAGCTGCCTAAAAAAGGAGTGCGTGTGAGAGTGTGCGTGCATATGTGTGCGCGCGTGCGTGCGTGCGTGTGTGAGTGTGTGCCTGTGTGTGTGTGCGTGTGTTTATGTAGTGTTGCTTTCGTCAACGAACATTTATCGCGCGACTAAAACGAGACGATAACGAAACAAAATATAGCCTGTACTATTGTTGGCGAATAAGAACGAGACTAAATGTGGTTTACAAAATAAAACTGTGCTAAAATGTCCCTACGTTTTCGTTGACAGACGTTTTTCAACGTCTCGACTCAGGGAGCGGAGAAAAAGTATGGGGACGCTCAGCCTTAAAGTTGAACGACGTTACGTCCCAAAACGTCCATTGAGAGGCACTGTGAATAAATATAACTAGCGTCAACAAAAGAATTGGAATGCAGGGCCAATATAGTTCCAGGGAGAGAGAAATGGACACACACACACACACACAAAGTCTCTCTCTCACACACAGCATTTTGATAAGCAGCCTTTCCCATATCCATGCAATAAAAGCTGATCCTAAATTGTTCTGATTTGTTTGTGTAGACTCTATTTGTTCAGGAATAAAAAATGTTCAGGGAAGTTCAGGCCGACACACTGAGGGTGAAGACTTTTACAGCAATACACATGGGTTTGTTATAAAACCATGAGGGTGGGTTTTATAGCAATACACACACAATTTCATTTTATTTGCACTTTTTAGTGATATGATGTTATTTTATTTATTTATTTATTTAAATTTATTTGTATGTACTTCTAAGTTCTAACATGGTTGGTTGGCAAAAAGTAAATTCAAATCAGTGTTTTTTGTGTCTGGAATGGATGAACAGTATTTTATAAGGTAACAATAATATAATAATAAGATAACTGTTATAATTATGAAATAGGTTTGACTAAAAGAAAATTTGATCTGTTCTACTATTCTTATACTATATTGACTGGGTTAAATAGAATTGCTAAAAATGAGACTAAAATACAAATTTATTGACTAAAACTAGACCAAAATGTCATCGGGTTTGCGTGTTTGTGAGAGTGTGTGTGCGCGCATGTGTGTATCATTTTGAACTGAAAGCCTTGTTCACTTACAGTTTGTTTAAAATAAAAAGTGGCATAAAAATGGGTTTCACCTAAAATAGTGAATAATTGTGATTAATAATCGTGATTTCAATATTGATCAATATAATCGTGATAATTGTGCAGCCCTAACATGACAAGTCGTGTTCATCTTGCTATGGGTCAGACTCTGGGTCGAACATATAGGACTGGACAGCGCCTCTGTTTACGGACTTCTTGACGAGTGTTAAATGCGCAGCAGTAGCATGGGATGGGTGGGGCGTGGCCAGCAACAGCTTATTTGCATAAAAGGGATAGAGCCCTTAAACTACTTATTTTGACAGGGACTGACACTGTGGAAAATAAAGCTGGTGAGTGATTTTTGTGCAAAAATCTTAATGAACATGTTTTGTAGCCCATAGATCTATTATAACTAAAGTGAGTTTTGCGTAATATGTCCCCTTTAATGCTCGCTGGATGTATGATGATGCAGGCCAGAGGTCACTGGTCTCATCCACAAAGGGCCGGTGTGCCTTAAGGTTTTCATTCCAACCAAGCAGGAGCTCATCGAACTAATTAGTGTTTTGAGAACATGTTAATAATAAAATAGAATCATAGCTACACCAGCCCTTTGCAGATAAGATTAAAGACCCCTCGTACAGGCCTTTAAAGAGTTAGGACTGGCTGTTCCCCTTTTTAAATTCGCATCAAGCTATATTAATGTCAAGAGTAATAGTGCACGGCTCTATCCTGTGCATCTGAGGCTTTTAGGGCAGACAGTTTGCATGATTTTACTTTATCAGGCAACAGGGAATAAAAAACACGGACACAGCACACGCAGAAATATGGAGGTGTATGTACTTTATTCCTGCACGTCACAAATTATACACTGGCACCAGCGTGACTCAGGCTACTGTTTCACAACCATGTTCCTGTCGCTTCTAGTCAGGCACACAAATGTTATCCGATTAGGGGAGAGGGGTGGTCCTACTGTGGGTAACAGATGAGGTAGAGTTTGGCTGACAGCTCACTCAGTATCAGTAAGCCTACAAATCCCATATTTATGGAAGGTGTTACTGATTAAATGGCCACGCACTGGTCATTAATGGTCATTCCGCCCCTTGGCCAGCAGAGGGCTGAAGACTCCAAGGCCTGTATGAATGCTCTTTATTTTAGGATGTCTGATTATGGATCAGTTTCTGGCTCTTAAATTGGAAATGAACCGGGGAAGATAGTTGTAGACCAGCTCTCTGACTAGATATTTCATGTTTTACACATATGGAGCCTGATCAGCCCATCCCTCATTTGGCCCCAGCGTTGTGTTTAAATCCGGCCCCACTGTAAGAGGGGCTCAGGCCTAACTGTCTGCTTGTAAATCCTTGTCTGCCTCTGATGAGCTACTGATTTTCTCTCCATTTCTGCCTTTCCCCCAGCAAAACCAATGCCAGCATGCGGCTCCTGGATTTTAAATAGTGTTCCTGTCTCTTTAAGGGTAGATTTTGGAATCTGGCATTTGGCAGTGACCTCTGTATTTGCAGTTTATATATAGTCCAGTAATCCAGCCTAAACAATCCTACACATTACGAAATAACAAATTATCATTTGGTGCAGTGTTTGTGATGATTGCTCCCACTCTGCCTACTTTATCTTGCTTTAGAAGCTCTGTCTGTCTCCTTCTCTCTCAGCTAGAGGAGTGTGTGACAGATTTGCTTTATTTGTATCTCTTTACATTTTAAACAGCTCTCTAGCAAGGAAGCAAAAGTGTTAATATTTCCGTGTTGTCCCTCTGCTTGGGCCGCCCCCTGCTCAGATGCCTCAGCTCACGTTCGATTGGTCCAGATGGGACTGTTTGGCCCATGGCAGGTCTAAGAGGCACTAATTGGCTTTTGTGTCTTATGCAATTAAGCTGTTTAAGAGAACTGTGGCCAGGTTAGACCTTATTTGCCATCTACCTGCTGGGAATGAAGCGCCATAAACTGCCGGGAGTATGATTATTAGGTTGGTCTGTTCCAGTGCATGGTAGCCATACTTAGATTCTACTTTAGCTTTTCTTTTGGGCAACAAAGACAAATTTTTGCCTGTTTTCCAAGAATGCACTTTGTGACCTGCACCAGTGTTAAACCCACAGTCTGGCGGATCGGAATAACATGAACATGAAGTGTGTGTTTTTGGCTGGCTTGCATAAAAACATACTACAACAATGATATATAATTGCTTCTAATAAATGGCCATAATATTAGTTCATTCAATACCAGCACCTCCAATTTCTACTGCATTATGTGCTGGTTCTGTTTACTTCTGACAAAACATCTGGTTTCAGGCCAATTTTTAATGTGCAACATCAAGCCGGGGCAGATTTTATATAGATTGTGTTCATATATACAGCCATGGAAAGAATAAGAGACAACTTTTCCCTTTTTTTCCTGTTCACTGTACAATTATTTAATATTATTTTTCAGTGAAAATTATTTGATGAACTACTGCAGTGTGATCTGTGTAATAAAAATAAGAAATGCCTCCATATATGTTGAGTGCAGTAGTTTTTGTAGAGCAGCGTTTCTGTGAACTGTATTCCAGTAGCTTCACGCCGTATTCAGTTTCTGGTGGGATGAAACAGTGCCACACATGCACACACTTTGCTCTTGTATAATAAATTATTGATATGTAGTATTTTTACATTTTCTCCAAACATTTTTTTGCACATTTTACACAGACCCACTCCTACAAATTACAAAAGCAATAACCAGATAAAAAATCATCTGTATAATAATAACCCTGTGTTTATAATAACTGGTCTTTGTTTCATACCTTGTTTACATTGAAAATTTTAAAAACTGGCTTTTTAGAACTGTATGTTTTATAAAGAGTTGAGGATTGAAGCATAAGAAGTGATTGTTTGTTGTCTTTCTTGTGTTTTCATTTATATGCCATCGACTCCCCAAACCAAAGCCTTTTCTGATTTTGAGTTTACATGAGATGATGGCAGATGATTTGAGTGTTTTGTCCTGAAGGTCTGTTTATATTACATCAGCATGATGTGTTTGTGTGTATGTGCGCATTCTTAAGCAAATGAGGATCAGTTGCAGAGGTTTTGTCTGCCTTGGGCTTGACCTCGGCCTGATCAGATGGCAAAATGACTGCTGTTGCTTTAGTCAATCACTGTGACAGCCCTAGTGAGGACATATGTTAGACTGAGAAGATGGAGAGTAAAGATGACAGTTTTCTGACTATATTTTCTTTGTCTCCAACAGCTGCCAGCACCAGTTGGCTCCAGGAGCATGTAGCTGACCTGAGTCGAAGGTAAGATCCCCTTTCACTGAGTCGTCCTTCTGAATTGATCTTTATCTGTCAAGTCCGAATGGAAGTCTTTGTTTTTTGACTAGCCGTTTCGGGACTGCAGTGTTTGGCAGAAGTGAAGAGACAAGTCAGTATTTCAAAACAGTATCACGAGTGATTCGCAACCACGTGGCCTAAAAGGGTGGCATTTTCATAAATACAGTAAACGCCCAGTTTTACGTGGATCAGGAGTCGCGGATTCAGGTGCACAGATTTTTTGAGAACCGAACTCCTAGTTTTACCCGTAAATCCCCACAAATACTGCATATATCCTCTGGCTTTTTTGCTTTTTTGTAGCAATAAATATATTTTTTCTGGATATTTTCTCTCAAGTGGACTCGCCACGGTGTCCCAATACTTTTGTCCCGCGATCTTCAGAGTTGCATATCTTGGTGGGAAAAGCACTCAGACACTTCAAACTCCACAGTTTGGTAGATCTCCCAGAGACCAACAAGCCCAAGTAGATCAGGGGTTATTCTCTGAAAACCATTCACCTCGCCGCGGTGTTCTAATACTTCCGAGTTGCATATCTTGACCGGGAATATAAATTAAAAAGGCGAATACATGTTTACCTTTATGGTTTCTTTAAGAGTTATGCATTAAACTGAGTTTAAAATGAAAGTGTTCTGGGAGCATTTTTGGGGGCATATTTAGGGTTTACACTATTTTTAGGCTTTTTTTTTTTTTTTTACCAAAACACACACGGTCATATATATACAAGCACACTTACACATTTCCCTCCAGTTTTAGTCTTGGTCACACAATACCTGAAACACTGTGATGGTGAAGGCTGGCATGTGGTTTATACAAGTCCAGCCAGCCCACAGTATCTTCTGAATTGCTCTTACATCAAAAACACTGGTCAGCTCATCATACTGTTTAGAGCACTGCCCACCAGTTTAGGTAGAAGACACTAATTGGTGGAGGCAGAGTGAGGACCAGAGAGAGCAGAGCCCATTGTGAAGCTCATTGTGGTAAATGCCACTCAAGAGTCTGATCAGAATCTAAATCAAATTCCAACCTTGAGTAGGCTCAGACAATACAAGGGTTTGCCACTACTTGCATTTGAAGTCTTCTTGCCCCATTTTCTTAGATCTTTATGGCAGAGCTACAGCAGAGCCACGTTCATGACACTAGGCACTAGAAACAAGGCAGTTCTGCAGCCACTTGAAAAGGCTACAGTGTGTGGATTTGCTCCATTGGCTTGTGTAAATAATGAATGCGGCAGAATTGTGTTTCAAGCCAAAGTATCGAGATCTTTTCATCTGTTCAGAACCGGCTGCTGTTAGTATCCCTCACAAATAAACACACACACAGTTGTACATTATTTACAAGGGTGTAGGTCAGGAATCCATGTCAAAGTAAAGCAGTGCAGCAATCCTCTAGTCAAAAGCTTTTGTCTTTTTTAGAGGTCTCTTTTTTCTGTGGCTTTATCACCATCATAATATGCAGGGGATTTTTTGGGCTAAAAAAAAAAAGATCATTTATGCAGTGTGGCGTGCAGCCCAGGGAACGGGCTAAATGCACACACGGAGATACTGGAGCGAGTGCACAGCAGAGACTATTAAACAAAAGACATCTCAGTGTACAAAAGGCATAAACAGAACCACAACCATTTGGGCTGAAGTCTTAACCTGGGCTCTCTACCCCTAAACCCCCTCTGTCTCTCCTCTTTTTCTTTCCATTCTTCTTGTCCTCCCCTCTCGGTCAGAGAGCCAGTGTTTTGAAGAGCCGTGGCTCGTCCCTTAATTCAGCACACCTTGCTCTTGCAAAGGGAGGAGCTCATGCTCAGTCCTGCAGGCCTGTGAGGCTCCGCCCCCTCGCCCTGCAGCAAGCTGACACACTGCAACCATTCTTTTCAAACCATTCTTTTCAAACGATTCAAAAATCGTTAGTTTTCATGACTGGTTTGACTATCATGGCGGTGTATTTTGAATCATAAGCTTTTTTCTTCCTGTATTTTTGAGTGACGCCGATAATTCAGGGAGCAATTAATTGTGACTGACATGACTTCGTTTATTAGAAATGCACGCATTTCAAAATAAAAATGGTCAAATACAGACAGTCTACAGAAACTCATTAGCTTTTACTGACTGATATAAGCCTCTTAGCATAATCATTGCTCTTGGTATTCTTACAGATTCACCACAAAAGCAGAGGAAATCAGGCCTACAGGTTATGATGCAAATACATCTGTGCAAGTGTAGCTAGCCGAATGTAGAAAATGGAATGTGAGTGACTTCACAGCATAAATGTAGTGATGTACTTTGTACTTTGATTTATAAGGAGCACATATGTCAATGCAAGCCTGATTAGTTTTTTTATAATTGTTAAACAATATATCCATTTACATATACTGCACTTTTGTGATCAGTGTTATTCTGTTATAAATATCAACCGCACCTGATTAACTTTGACTTTAGTCTACTGGCATTTCAAAGAACTTGAAAGAGATCCAGTTTTGTAGACCCATCTGAAACATCACAAGACACTAAATCAACCCGGAAAGAGCTTGATATGATTCATTCACAGAATCAGTTCACATGTTTTCTATTGAACATTATTCAAAAATAACTTACTTACACTTAAACTTCAACACTGTATGCTCACATCATAATATACTGCAACTGCCCATTTTAAATAATTCTTGATACATTATCTGCTCAAAACTAGATCACCATGAGGCATTTCTGTTATTAATTCACAATTTTATACAGTATTCTTAGCCATGGAGCGACAGTAGATCTGTGCTGTCATGGTTTTTTGTTGTTGAAAACTGTGATTCTGATCTTTTGAACAGTGGTGTATTTGAATGATTGCCTGGCATATTTTTAAAAATGACTGTCATTTGAGGTCTTCTTCATTCTCCGAGTGTGCCGGGGAACGCCAGGATTGAGATCCTACATTAATGAAATGATCATCATGCACAGGATGTACTCTGTTCTCATCTGTACATATTTGAAAAAGCAAAACAATGATGTCACGCATGCATCTCCACGGCTGTTTGCAGCAGCCTCATTATATAAACCTGGTATGCGGTGCCTTCGCTCACTGGATTGGTTTGAATAGTGGATTGAGGTTTAGTGAAGGCAAATAAAATCAAGTATTTGTTTGTCTTGCCATAATCCCACGTTTCCATCTCAAACACGCCAAGATTAAAACACGGTGGATGGGCTCTATAAAAACAAGAGGGTTTTTTCCCACAGGCTGTGTTGACAAGCTCCAATGGAATCATACTGCTCTGTTCATACTCAAATTATATCAGTGGACCAAGGAGATTATCAGATATTTGGGATTATAGAATCTGCCCTGATAATAACCCCACCTCTCCCTAAAATGTCTGTTTTCAAATTAGAACGGTGAAGTGAAATGAGTGATTTTGGAGGTATTTGGGTTATTAAAAGTCTACAGTGCATGTGCTTCTTGTAGGCGGGTTTTTTTTTTTTTACTGCAGTAAAATGTGTGTTTAATCCGTAATCTTGTTTCACAGAGCTTTCACAAACATTGCTTGTTGAGTTAATCCTGCATTGCTGGGCTATACTTTGAGGAGTTAGGCTGTTAGAAGTGTGACAGTTTTTGTGTGCACGCATCGAACAAGACATAAGATTAAAACTCCCTGCCTAATTTAAAGTAGATCCGACTGACTTTGACTGAGTCGTCCAAACGTCAATCTGGCTTTTGTCAGTGTCTCTCTAAAACAGGAGGTCTTGTGGGGTGTTTCTGGTAGGGGGTGGTTACTAAACCAAAAGTGGTCCAAGAAAGACAACTAGTGAACTGGCAACAGGGTCATGGATTGCCAAGATTCTTTGATGCATGAAGGATCAAAGACTGTATTGTCTATTTGATCCAATCTCCAAAAAAAGAGCTACTCTAACACAAATAACTGAACTTAATGTTGCTGCTGTATAAACATGTTAGAAGACAGTGCATCACATCTGTGCATGGAGCACCTTAGCTGTTGATTGACAACTGCCAAAAATGCCTGAAATGGACATATGAACATCAGAACTAGACCATGAAACAAAGAAAGAATATGGCCTAGTCTGTTTAATCGCTTTTTTCCATTATGTGGATGATCGGGTTCATCTTCATGGCTTACCTGCGATGGCAGCAGGATGCAGTATGGAAAGAAGTCAAGCCGGCTGAGGCAGTGTGATGCTCTGAGCAATGTTCTGCGGGGAAACCTTGGATCCTGGCATTCATGTGGATGTTATTTGACTTGCGCCACCTTCTTTATCATGGTTGCAACAGATAAAGATCAACAGTGATCCCTAATTTTAGCAGGCTAGTTCTTCCTGCCACACTGCAAGCATTGTCCAGCAACAGTTTGAGGAACATGTTGAAGAGTTCAGGGTGTTGAGTCGGCTTCAAAATCTATGGGATGTGCTCGACCACCTCATAACTTACAAGACTTAATCTTAGTACCAGATACAACAGTACACCAGAGATGTGGACTCAGCTCTGAGACTCGGACTCGAGTCGCACTTATGTCGCACAAACCAAGACTTGTGACTTGACTTTAGACTTGCCCTCAGTGACTTGAGACTTGACTCGGACTCGGTGCTGCGACTCGTGAGTAATAACTCGTAAACAATGTTAATTTCATGGAATTATTTATTTATATCTCGCACTCTTTACAAGTGCCCCGAAACCCGTTCACCTCGTCCCATTACTTTTGCCCGCAGTTAACTTTTCTTCTTCTTTTTTTTTTTGCTTATAATTGTTTTCAAGAGGTCGTGGAAAGGGGTCATGGAGTTTTACATTTAGAGTGGGAGAAATATTTTTCATATTCGATATTTAGATTTAAGATCATTTAAGGCAAGTCCTCCATGTCGGTGAGGGCATATCACAGCACGCAGTCCCGCCCCCTGCTTAGCAACAGCCAGTTGTAATCACGGGACGTGGCCATTTAGCATATCTTCTAAATGTTCAGAGCTCAACATTTTTACAGCTCAAAAATCCCACATTTAGAATTGCCGTTTATAAACACTAACACTCAAAGACTTGAGACTTGACTTGGACTCGAGCACAAAGACTTGACTTGTGAACATCTCTGCAGTACACCTTTAGAGCTCTTGTGGAAAGCATGGCTTGATCAGTCAGAGCTGTTTTGGCTGCACAGTTTTTGTGTCATGGCCGAGGATACCTCAGGTATTAAGTAGTTAATCTATTTCCTACTACTGTGTTGGAAATTCTCAGCCCAAAAATAATTTGTTGGCCAACACATGGTGACCTAGTTTGATTACCTCTTGTGAATTTTTACCGTATTACTGGTCTTTTTTAGAGTCATCTGTATGACGGTCTGCGAGATTGAACCTGAAGTGATTATTACTGTTGGTGTTGGTGGAGGTTTTACACTGCAGATAGAAATGTTGATCATTTCTCTGTTTGTATTTGCAGTCTGTGTGGAATCGTCCCAGCATTGAGCAGCTTTCTCTTGCCTCGAATGAATCCATTCGTCCTGATCAACCTGGCTGGAGCATTCGCTCTTGGAATCACTTACATGCTCATTGAGATCAAGTAAGAGCATCCATTTGTTCCAGTGGAATGATGACTGGGTTTATTCCAGTGGAACAAATGACCACATTTAATTGAATATTTCATGCATTCATCATGTTTTTTTCTTTTCTAAAACTGATATAAAGGCCTTGAGTACCAACATATTCCAATCCAAAACAGTGAAGCTTTAAAAAGTTGATTTTTAATATAAGTACTTAAAATCTAAAACGAGTGAGAAATGCACAGCTACCAACATAGGACATATCACATTGTGTGCTGTTTAGGCTACATTTATTATAGGCCTGAATTGGATTAATTCCTCTTTTTATGCTCTCTAATGTCCGATCCCATGTTTGCGTCAGCACAGTTTTTAGATTTTGTTAACTTGCACACAGTTATAAATATATAAATAAATACATGGGATCATATTGTTGAAACTTGGAACATCCACGTCATGTTGCATTACTGCAAATCGACAAGCTAAGATGGAGATTACCTTAAACTCAAGCTAGTTGCTCCAGATCACTTTCACTGTGATTTTCCAGTGGTAATCCCCATGCTCTGTGCCTCTTTAGCAACTACAACGCAGTGGACACTGCCTCTGCAGTGGCAATCGCCCTGATGACTTTTGGTACCATGTACCCCATGAGTGTGTACAGTGGAAAGGTCCTTCTACAGGTAAAGAATCTTCTTTAACGCTCTTAAAGGTTCCGAAACTCCTTGAACATGTGGTGGGAACTTTGATACTAAACCTTTACAACATGTGCAAGCGCCCTAGTGGCCAACACACCATTGTAGTGTAGTAAAGTCAGTAACATCTCATGTTTTGTGTGCCCTACAGACCACACCCTCTCATGTCATGGGTCAGCTTGACAAACTCCTCAGAGAGGTCAAATTCACTGTTTTTAAAAAATAGCAATGACGGCTACATCGTTACATGTTCAATGTTGGTTGAAAACATGGTTGTTTTGTTGCCCTTCTTCCAGGTCTCTACCCTGGACGGAGTTTTAGAAGTGCGGAATGAACACTTCTGGACTATTGGCTTTGGATCTTTGGTATGTTGGCCAGCTGCAATTTCTTTATCCATTTTATGAGCCCATACATATATTTATGCAACACACCTATTTTGAACTCTACTCTTGAGTTCCATGTTTTGATCTTCAGATATTCTGTTGCTTCACAAATCAAGGGAGTCCCGTGAGGAAAAAAAGCTAGTTAATGTGGCCTTGGTGGATCCTCAAATGTTTTTGTTTGTTTGTGAGGTTTCCACAACACCACCATAAGCTTTGTTTTGAAATCATTAGTAATCACTGAGTCACCTTTAACTAGTTTTAAAAAAAACACAACCTACAAATCAGCGTTTCCAAATTGTCTGCAGATTTGGCACAGTAGTTCAGAGTCTGACATGAGACAGTGGGAGGTAGACGTTCACTAACAGAACTCATTAACCCCCTGTCCTCAAAATGTGTGTGTGTGTGTGTGTGTGTGTGTGTGTGTGTGTGTGTGTGTGTGTGTGTGTGTGTGTGTGTGTGTGTG
>JBBJLR010000087.1:3593254-3606941 GCA_037577145.1 Brachypetersius gabonensis | reverse complement strand
GTGTGTGTGTGTGTGTGTGTGTGTGTGTGTGTGTGTGTGTGTGTGTGTGTGTGTGTGTGTGTGTGTACATGCACAGGCTGGATCTGTCCATGTCCGCATTCGCCGAGACGCAAACGAGCAGATGGTCTTGGCGCACGTGACCAACCGCCTCCACACGCTGGTCTCCACGCTGACCATCCAGATCTTCAAAGATGACTGGAACCGCCCATCACTGGTGACTGGAGTCATGCCAGCCAGCTCGCTCTCGGATTATGGGAGCTCGTCTGGGTTCCTCCCCCCGCCCTTGTCCAAACAGGGCGACGAGCCGGACCCCCTCACCTCCACCCCAACCAAGCTGAGCGGCCCGCCGCCCGAGTTCTCCTTCAACACCCCTGGAAAGAACATGCAGCCCGTGATGTTACCAAGCACCCACCAGCATAGGCCTTACAACCTGGGCTTTGCCTATGGAGCTTCACCCTACACTGGCATGCTCAACCAAGGCTTTGCACAGCCAGGCAGCAGCCTAGGGGTTGGTGTGGGCTTAGGGATGGGAGCAAGACTACCATCAGTCCAAGGCTACAGGACTTTGTTCAGCGCAGCTCCGAACAGATACGGAAGCAATCCACTGCCTTCACAGATGAATCAATACAAACCCTGATTCAAGCCCAGCATTACAGGGCAATGACTGGTGCCTGGAAGAAGCTGACCTACAGATGCTGACTATAATGACTGTAATGGAAATATATTTATTTAATAGGACCAAGGCATATAAGTCTTATCCTTGTTGGATTTTCTAATTCTGTCCTCCTTTTTGTACTGTTAAACAGACCACAGACATATCGAGACTATACGGAATGTTCTGCTTTCCTTTGTCTTTACTATAAGAGGATTGTTCAGAGACCCATGGTCTTTGTTTTGTAACTTTTGAGTTTTTGAATCTGCTTTTACGCCGGGACTTGGATGTGGCATCATTTGAACAAGCGTCAGATGTTTGAACTGGGGTCCAATGCGTTGTTTGTCCTCTATGTTTAAGAAAAGCAACAACAACTAAGTTCATGTATTTGGAAACCTGGTAACTCCTTACTTAACTGATAAGTGGTGAACTGAAAGCATTGAATACCCTCAGATTCTCCTGCATTAAACTAATGATGGGTAACTGCAGTGTGATGTAAGAGGATTATATTTGTTCCAGCAGCCCCAGAAATCAGGTACTCATGTCAAGTAGCGATATATTTGGTTTTAATGGAAAGTATAGAGCCCAACTGAAACCAAGGCCTAACATCTGCATTTATAGAACAGATATTTCTGACCAAAGGCAAACATTCAGGTATTGCTTTTAACTTGATGTAATTGCAGCATGCGACTGGTAGTACGTCCTGCAGACGCCTGTCTTTTGACCAAATGTTAGAACTAAGGCTACTTTTCACTTCAAGGTATACTTATAGTTTCTGGTGCAAATTCTTTGTGGTTAAACTTTAAAGGGTTCAATATGTTGAGATGATATAGTATGTAAACACTTACAAAACTTGACTGATCTGTGAAATGAAGCTGCAAAAAAACATCTAGTGTTGAATTCATTGTGTTCAAACTACACAGAGTGTCTCAGCCTGAACTTCTTTCCCAGCAGGCAATAAAAACAGAGGTCATTTACATATCAGCATTTAAAGTCTGTTAAAGTGTAAGGGATATAGAGAGTCAGGTACAATACTGTGCAAAATATTTTACACCTGTGAAAATATTTAACAGTGGGTGGTTTTTTCACATTATTTCTACATATACTAAATAGAGCTAAAGAATAAATATAAATAACATTATACAGTAAACAGTGATTTTAGGTTCAGTGTATCAGCGAGTTCCTTGTGGATGGCCAGTATTACTTGTTGCTTCATCAGTAACCTGGTATGACCTTTCAACTGGTTTGAATCAGGCCTTCATTAGATTAAATCTCCTGCTGATGGAGTCTCACAAATCCAGACAACGCCTGGAGGAACCGAGGAGAAATCTGGAACCGAACCTGTGTTCTCACCAAACTCCTTTTTTTACAAACAAAACAAATCTTGATACTCTCTTTACCGCTTTCTTGTTCGCTTGTATTTATTGTAAGGTCATCTTTGCTTGTAGAAAGATGCGTTAATTATTACATGCTGCGAAAAATGTAATGTCTTTAAACAATTTGCATAGGTGCCAAAACCTTTACACAGTGTTGTAAGTTTGAAATAAGCCTGATTTTGGTGCATTAAACAGCACAAGTACATCTCAGACATTTAAAACAAATTAAGGATGTGGAGAAATTTATTTATTTATACCAGATGGTTTACTGTGTTTGTCTTCTAGCATGAACTGGTCATCCGTCACACTGGACAAATAAGGGTAAGTGGCCTAAAGGGGCGGTTTTACAAGAAAGTCTGAAAGTGTTCTGTGGATGATGTTTACATACATTACCCCCAAAATCACAACATTCTGCTGCGAAGATCATGCGGTTATCGTGTTAGATGAGGTACTCAAACATTTGAGAAGAATTTATTCTTGCTTGAACATGTTTTTTTTCTCCACAGATCAGTCTAGCGGGAGTCAGACAGTTTGAAGCACAGATAAAAAATAGTTTCCCTACCACTTGTGTCCTTAGAGGTTCTCAAACTGGTTGCTGCTGAGAAGTTGTAGACTACATGGACAAAAGTATTGGGACCTGTTTTTCAGGGATTGGGCTAGACCCTGCACTTCCAACTTCTGCTTCAGCAGACCAAGACATTTTGGACATCACCATGCTTCCAAGTTTTGGGGAAGAACCTTTTCTATTCCAGCATGACTGTGTCCCACATCTTTATGGAGCTTGCTTTGTGCTCTGGAAGAACTTGACTGGTCCACACAGAGTCCTGACCTCAACCCCATCCAGCACTTTTGGGATGAACTGGAACAGAGACTGATCCAGACCTTCTCGTCCAACATCAGTGTCTGACCTCATAAATGCTTTACAGAATGAATGGATACAAATTCCCCCCAGAAACTCAAAAATCTTGTGGAAAGTCTTACAAGAAGAGTGGAAGCTGTTAAAACTCCATATTTAAAGTGTATTTGAATGCCATGTCATCAAAGTCACTCTTAATGTAGTGGTCAGGTTTCAGTCTGATCAAGTAGGTGCTCTTGATTTGACTTGTTTAATTAGTTGGTCTTAGTCTTCCAACAGTTGATCAGTTGTGTGCCTGCTTTGTTGGAATGAAAGTTGTTTGCAGATAACGTTGGAGACCCCTGCATTATAATAATCCAAATAGGAGAAAACAAATAACCTGAATATCTTATTTTTTTTTATTCATTTTCTTATTTTTTAAATATTATCAAGCTTGAAGCAGGATAACACCCGGGTATTGCACTGAATATCTAATATATAAAAAATAAATTTCGTCCTGTGTGTAGTGGAACTCGATAAGTAGAATTTCATTCATTTTCATTCATTATTTAAGAAACAACTGTTGTCCGGTTAGTCCGGTGAACCAGTTGGTCAAACGGCACTAATCTATTACGGCACATTATCAATTCTATGGAAGCTCACCCCATGTTCACTGAGGAAATGAGAGGTAGTGGATATAATGAATATGGTCTTAGGATAGATCCTAGTGGAACACCAAAGCAAATGTGTTTTTTCACATAAATATTGCTAAATATACTAAATAAAACAAGAGAATAAACACAAATAACGTTCTACAGTAAATAGTCAGTACTCAGATCAGTGTGTTCTTGTAGAAGTCCAGTATTTCTTGAAGTTCCCTTCCGAAATTATATTTGACTCAATCAGCCCTTCATTAAATCAAATCATGACCTGCTGATGGAGTTTCTAAATCTAAGCAACAGCTGGAGTAACTGAGGAGAAATCTGGAACAACCTGTGTTCTATTCACAAAATATAACATTTTTTTACAAACAAAATAAATCTTTATAATTTTGTTGCGTTATTGTTTGTTTCTATTTATTCTGTTGTTCTTTGCTAGAATAAATGCACATTATCACATGCAGAGAAACATGGTTTTTAACAATTTCCATAGGTGCCATTTGAACAGTACTGAATAAGAGATATCGGGCACATTCAGGGGGCACTTTAGGTCACAGTGGCCTTTAACTCAGTACCCAGTCATCTAAACGCCTGCCCCAAGATACAATAGATATAAGATGTAAAAGATATATGGATATTATATAAAAGATTATACATTGATTTATCTGAATTGATTAAGAAAACTCAAAGGATGACGATCCATTCCCATTCCTGACTTAAACTTCGGTACACCTTTGTTTTGCCACTCTCTTGTCCAAACCTCCCCCAAAGTGCTGGATATTTATTCTCGTATTGTCCCAGTGCTGTTTTAAATAAGGGCCTTGAGTCTATTTACTATCCTTACACTAAACGGGGATGAAGGCGGCTCATAGCGGGGTGTTAAAAGGGGCACAGCTGGTGTGAACACCAGCTCCAGCCACACTAGTCCTGCGACCAGCAGGGCTGTCACATCGCATGAGACGAGAGAAGAACATCAAGAACTTTCCCCCGCGGTGCTAGTCTGCAGTCGGCCAACACTTTTCCCCCAGCCTAAAATAACTTGCATTTAAACGTCTCAAATTTAGTTTACCCGGTTCTTCCCAACCCCCTATGTTTAATGGACTAATGGAGGGTGTGTGTGTTAAGCATTATTAAATCAGATGCTATTTTGATTGTGATTGTTTACAGTTGGTAATTAATTAGGCTCTGTACTGCAAATGACTAAGACTAAAGTGACAGTCCTGTGAAAAAAGCAAAGTGTCCTCAGCATGTTTGTTGTGTGTAATTTCTTTAGAGCTAGGAGGCTAATGTAACTAACAAGTAATGGAAGTTTAATAGCCTCCCATTTAATATTGTGAAGACTGCGGCATCAGTCATCACACTTGGGCCTTGGCCATCAGTTATGTTTTGTTTTATACAATGATGTACACAATGTAGACAAAAGTATAGGGACGAATGACCCTACATCTTGGACAACATGTTGGTCTGCTGAAGCATTAAAATTACTCTTCACTAGAGAAACCTGTCCCAATACTTTTGTGCACATACTGTATACGACGCAGAGTTACAGTAAATTATTTTAGAAAACAAAATGCATATTTAGCCAGGTATTTTGGCAAAAGCATAGATTTTTCATTTCTTTATTTTAAAAATATTTTTATGTCTTTATATTTAACTTATACCTTTTTAAATACAGTAAATTCGGGACATTCTTTTTATTGGTGGTAATATACAGTTAATTAAAGTATTTTTTCTGTGCTGTTCATACTCCTGAAAACATAAACAAGTGAGATAATTCTTATGTTTACATTTCTTACTGTGCACACGCTACAATGCTAATATTAGCTTAAGCTTGAGAGAATATGCTAAAGGAGTGTTGCCTAATTTTTTACAAGCAGAAACATATCTTAGAGTCTATTTTCATACTAATAAACCGTCTTATAGACTGATAGTGTGTGTTAAACCAGTGTAAATCAGTAGTCAGGACAGCAGTAGAACCAGCATGTCAGATTTCACATTAAGGCTGATTTGTTTGTAGTCAAAGACTGATGCGAGAGAGAAACGCTAACTTGAAAGCAGGTCAAACAAAATCTTGCTGTCGGTTTCTGCTCTTTTCGAGTTCAGGAAAGGCTCTAAAAGGTCTTGAGGTCATCATCTTCTCTCACTAAATCTGTTGTGCCGACCTCAACATTCAGCACCAGCATTCAGAGCTAGGTAACACTTTCTCCAATCGTATGCCAAAACCCAGGAAAGAACAGTATTTACTACTCATAGCAGTAGTTTTCTTACACCAGCGACTCTGGAAAGCTGTATGGACATAAGTGTACAGGTTGCATTCAAATCCATAGACTTTAATATGGAGTTGGTTCCTCTTTGCAGCTATAACAGTTTCCACTCTTCTTGGAACACTTTCCACAAGATGTTTGTGTGGGAATTTGAGACCATTCATTCTAGGGCTGCACAATATATCGCAAATGTACCGTCATCGCGATATCAACATGCGCAATATCCACATATTGAAAAAATATCCATATCGCGAAAGACTGACTGAATTGCAATAAATGCTATTTTTCCAAAGCTTTTCACCCAGTGCCACAGAGAAGAGGGCCAAAAAATCACTAGGCACTTTTCATCATCTTCATAGATTGTTCCTTTTGCTATTTTCTGGCTAAGAACGTACTATAATTTAAATTATGTTTACATTTATTTAAAATGTAAAATTATTAAAAAATATATTTTCAGATTTTTTTCAACAATGTTCAGTGGTTCAAATGTTTTATGGGAGGCTCTGTTTAAGTAAATTCTTTAAGAAAAAACAGGTTGGAATGGAAATATTGCATTTTATTTTTTTTTCTGCATAGATTAGTCAGCGTCTGGAGTCTTTATTACCAGCAAATCCAAAGCAGAAAAACATTAACACTATAAATGCTAAGGTTTTACTCACTTATCGCATGTGATATCGCCATGGCAACACTCAACAACATTATCGCATATCGGATGTTTTCCATCCCAAAGGTGTTGGATGGGGTTGAGGTCAGGGCTCTGTGTGGCCCAGTAGTTCCACACCAAACTCATCCAGTCATGTCTTCTGGAACTTGTTTTGTGCACTGGGACACAGTCATGCTGGAATAGAAAAGGTTCTTCCCCAAACTGTGTCCACAAAGTCCAGAGCGTCTTGGTCTGAAGTAAGGGGTCTAGCCCAAACACTGAAAAACAGGTGTGGCCCAATACTTTTGTCCATATAGTGTATATTAATGTTACATCTGTATATCTGTGTATATTGTGTATATATGTGGATATTAATATATTATATATTAATATTATACATCAGTATAGCATTTTATCCTTTTCTGCAGGTCACACTGTCACCATGTGGCTGAACTGGAGTAGATCTATCAGATGGGTATGTAAAAATCAGCTGTTTGATACATTATCAACATCCATCTGAAGTTGAAGTTTATTATTGTCGTATGTACAAAGTACAGTGAACTGAGCACATTGAAATGCTTGCTTAAGTACCCTCTTCACAGACAGAACATAAAGACATAAGAGACATAAAAAGACATGAAAGACGAAGAGCTGCATTCAACACGTCGCCACGCACCGGCGCCGTAGTGCATGAATGAACGACATTTCCAAACCACAGCCTTTTAGTCACGATCCGTTGAACAGTTTAGGAACACTACCCAGGATGTGGGCATTCGTGTGTGTAACACCCCCATGAAGAGAAGAATAGACCCGCATGACCCCCTCATGAGAGCGTATGAATCACTAGTAAGACTCAAGAAAGGAAATGAAAGGCCTGATTATATTCAGATAATGACATTCTTGACATTCTGCCGTGTGCAGAGGATCTGCATCTCGGCCGAGAAAGACATTGTTGCAGACCAAGGACACACCTGCATGTCAGCAGTATTCCCTAATGGCAGTGGGATAGTACCTCCTTGAAGAACATGATGAAGAGTTCAAGGTGTTGACTTCAATCCGACTGAGCATCTGTGGGATGTGCTGATCCATGGAGGCCTCACCTCACACCTTACAGCTTACAGCACTTTCAGGATCTGCTGTAACGTCTTGGTTCCAGACACCACAGCACAACTTAAGAGGTCTTGTGGAGTCCATGCCTTGATGAGTCAGGGCTGATTTGGCAGCAAGTGGTTTAAATGTCATGGCTGATCGGTGTATGTGCTACTTAGTGAAGGATGAGTACAAGTCAAAAGAGCTTTTGACTTGTTTGTTCTGTTGCTGTTCCCAAGAATGGTGTCACACATGGGCTGAGAGAATTCCGTGGAAACTGCTGGTGTCTTCTGATGAATCCTATCCTTGTAATGGGGTTAGTTCCATCGACCTGAACATGCGCGGGGCACTAAAAGCCCTCAGCATGCCAAAGATACAGTGGGCCTCTTTTCATATCTCCTTCGCTTTTCTCCTCATGTGCCTTAGAGACAAGTATCTGTTACCGTTTTCGCTCATGATCTAGCTGCACTTCGATTGGTGACATATGCTCACAGGAGCGGAAGGAGGCAGGGGTTCAATTTTCAGTTCTCTTTTATTTTTTTTAAAACAAGTCCCCCAACTTGCTGGTTTTGGAAAGTGATACAAGACCTGTGGAAGCCTGCCTGTGAAACTAATGTATTTGTGCTTCTTTGTGATGGTATTGGCACTCAAATACAATATTAGCATTGAACTGTACATATGATTTTACCTCTGTATTTTCGCTGGGACACAAGGCTTTTTGACATGTATATCTAAACTGTAGGTTGGATTTGGACTTATCTGGCCAACCTGCTCGTCTGTCAGTTGTAGGGTCATGGTTGTGTTATGTTCTGTGTATTTGTATGTATTAATAGTCCATACTGCTGCTGTAGTGCCATTCTCCCCACTATCAAGACAGCAGCAGTTGCCCCAGATACCTGGTCTCAGTCAAATGGTACTGAACTTGACTGGCATGTTTGGTTTTGCCAGATGTGGTTTGTTTCTGTTGTGTAACTAATGGGGAATCCATTGTAAACCCCACTTGCAGTCCCTAGCGTGGGCCTGGCTGAGTCATGGGAAAAAGGCAAAGTGTGTCGCCTCCCTCTCTCAGGACACCAACTCAGCAATGCTGGCTCGTGTTCTCTTCTCCTTCCACTCGAGTGGCTGAATTAGCCTGATGCTTTGCGACAGAGTGTAGCCTTTAGGCCATTAGGTCATTCAGTGGGAAAAGCTCTCTCTCTCTTGCTCACTCGCTCACTCACTCTCTCTCATCCCTCCCTCCCTCCCTACCGTGCATGTACAGTAAAACCATCCCACACTCCACAAGGCCCTGCTGTGATATGCTGCCTTTTGTTTTTGCCCTTCCCAGAAGCCAGGCAGACCACTGAAGAGGGCATTTAGAGATCCCTGAAGAGGTTGGGGGGTGACGCCGGGCTGTTGGGATTGCGGGGGTCATCCCTTACAGTAACCTGGACGTACTGAGTTTGCTCAAATTGCTTTATAATGCAACACTCCATTCCTAGACAGTAGTGTTTACTCCCAAGCTTGTGTTCAAGGTTTCATCCACGATGATTTTATATCAATACCCCAGTGTTTATTTCCTGTAGGAATGAAAGGAACTAAGAACACCTTTTAAAACACCTGGAACATCATACCTAGGAGTTCTAACAGCCTTTTGCACTTTTAGTTTTTTTTAGGAAACGCAATGAACCCCAAATGACATCAAACTTCAGTTCTTCACAGCAGTCATTCATTGTGTAATGGAAATATGAATTTCATCATTGTTTATTTTGGTAGGTCACCATTCACTGCACCATGATTTGTTTCTTTAGGGAAATAAACAGTTACATACAAACACTAGAGATTACTATGATTTTTCCCTTTTTAAGAGTTTAATAATGTTTCAAATAGCCCATTTTATGATTAATGTGTTCTTTATTGAATAGCACTGTAAGTCATAATCAGTAAATTGAGTGGCTGAGTTGGTTCATCATGATGATTGATGTTCTACCCATATGTCTTACATAAGCAATATTTGGGACTTTTGTTTATGGTACATTTTACATCTGACTTTCCCAAGCTGTTGTGCTTTCTGTGATTGGAAGCACAGATTAGCTTTGTGGTGCGCCAAAGCATGGCAAGATTATGCCTCACTTGGCAAATGGAGATTATTCTAACCGCATCTGCGGTGACTCACATTTTGATGGCTTTGAGCTTGTTTGTTTGTTTTTTAGGTGAGTCACACGGGGACACGTAGGCTTTTCATTAGCCGGGGGCGAAAGGACGCGGTGCTCGACCCTGTAAGCTTGCAGGACCTGGAGGTGTGAGCTGATCTGAGCTTCAGTACGGCTCACCCCTCACCAAACTCATCCAGCATGTTCCAGGCTGTGGACGTTCCTGCTCTCAGAGGGCGTTGGGAGGTCTGCAGGGGGGAAAAAATGCAGGTTCTTTCTTCCCATACTTCTAATATGCCTCGCAGTTTGATTTTTAAAACAGATGTTCCCGTTATTAGGTGAAGTGGGAACGAAATGCAGTAGCTCTCATAAAGATTCCAAATAGCGATGCCGTAGAAGATGTGCTGGATAAGAGGATTTTTAAAGCACAACAGGTTCTATATTTGTTCAAGAGTTTGCCTTGCATCACCAAAGCCAATATGATGATTGATATGAATGTGTATAAATCAGAGTATGTGTATATATATATATATATATTCTTATTCATATTTATACATTTATATACATTTTCCTATAAGGACAAAGCTGTAACAAGCCCTTACCTGACTCTTTGTGGAATTTTAGTGTCCTGGTCAGCAGGGGGCGCCCTTCTCTTTGGTCAGAAACAGTGGCGTTGGTCAAATGACACATTTTGCTGAGTTGAGATTAAGTAAACATCCTCTACAGGGTACACTCTATTACATGGCATTTTTTTCCTCCACAGTTTCTATTAATTTACTGAACCTAACAAGTTGAAAAAAAACCCCATACAACTAGGCCTCATTTTATACATTTCTTTCTTTCAACATGTTACATTTAGCAAATAAACAGTAGTTGAAGTGTGAAGAAGTGTCTTCTCTGAAGAAAATAGACACTTATTTGCGTTTAGAAAATCAACAAAAAATGTAATTTTGCATGTAAAAATGCAAAAATGATTTTTTTTTGTAACTACAGGGCTTTCTGTGGTCAACATTTTCCTCTTACCACTCTTTTAATAGTATAATAGAGGATGCCATTGTATAATAAATCACAAAATTTATCGCAGTACCACTTTTATGTCCAGTTTGACCATATAAGACCAGTATAACCAACACTTTCGTATTTTATTTCTTTTTTGTGAGGTCACCTTATGACATTTAGTGGGTTTGTGTATCAAATACACTTACATTTCATTTTACTGACTACTGTCCAACTGTAATTAAACAAGCTGTTTTTGTCACCCTTCCTTTAGTGCTAATGTTAGTTAATGACCACCGTTCTGATGGATTCTACAGTTTCTATGGTTTATGCATTAAAACTTAATTATGAATGAGTTCAAATACTGTTGACTGATAAATGTGCTTCAATGTAAATGTGGGCTCACACAAAATGTATTCTGTTTTAGTAGCTTAGCTTACATAATGGACTTTATGGATGAAGCAGTGTGATAAGTACGTTTTAAAATTTTAACACCTGTAACAGCAAACCTTTAAATCACAAAAAAAAGAAGAAAGAAGTTTTGATTGGTATCAAATCCAAATGATCAAATATAAAATCCAACAAGTAATTTATTTTGATGACATGAATACATGTCAGACTTGAGGAATGTCCCATTACTGATTCATTGATATTGTTTTAGGTTGTATTTCAGTGTGTGTACTATTAGTAAGTCCACACTGTTTATCCGTAATATCAAGCATTCACACTTAATATTAAGCCAAGTAACATTTTCGCCTTGATCAACAATATACTAAAGGCAATCATGTCTTTCTGCTCCGTAATAGCTTTCTTGAGCTCCTCTCCAGGTTTAGGCCATTATCAGAAGTGTTGTTTTCCTGAGATTGTTGTTGATGTTTGTCTGATACAGGAACGTAATTTGAGATCTCGCAAAATCTTCCTGTTTTCCTGGGATCTAAGCTCATCTTGCTTAAACATTTGTAAACTTTCCAGAACATACAGTAAGTTTCACAGAGACCCGTCATGCTGTAAGGTGTCACCACAGCAAACCTGGGGCTCGGCTTCTCGCTCATCAGTGCAGCCCCTCACACTGAAGCCCACTTACATCCAGTATAATGGGCCGCTGATATGGACGCTAAGCAAAAAGACCCATCAACAGAATGGTCTTCTTCTGTTTGATCACCCTGAACTAGAAAGAGAGGATGATACGCAGAGTGGAAAGTATGTAGATGTGTGGAAAACCACTGTATAATATTACACCTAAGAGCTGAAAGCAAGAACAAGACAGAGTACAAAAGTAACAAAGCATATATTCTACATCACTGTTTGTCAAAAGGTCAGTTCAGTGAAAAAAAGGCTGGAGTGACATTTTGAAAGAAAAATCTGTTTTTGTAAGAATATTCGTCAAATAAATTATCAGAAAAATAGAAAAATCCAAATCTTAGGGAAAATAATATTTCAATGTAATGTTTATGACAAATTTAAGTTAAAATGAACTTTTATCACTGCAATGGCGTCGGCAGCGGCGATGACAGTAGAGGAATAGTCCTTTCCTATAAATTGATATTGGATCATTTTTATTAACTTATTGATGAAATGTATGTGTCACTAAGAATTAGCACTAAGAATTAGAATAAATAAAATAAATATTTAAAATAGTGATTTATGTATGAACGCTTTGTGACAATTCCTTGCGGATGCCGAGCATTAGTTACCATCAGATTCCTGCTTTGACTCAGTCAGTATCGTAATAACTTTAATTGTCACTGTATTAAGAATTCAGATGTTTTTAAACCCTATGTGTTTATATTCTTATGTATAGAACTGTATTCAATTATTGATAAACTGTACATGCTGGAAACAAAGTTAAAGACTTCATTTGTAGCAGAAATGTAATACTAAAATACTAATTTTGCTTTAAAAACGTTTTAAACATGGTAAGATTGTAACTGTTAGTCTGCGTGAGCGGGTTTTAATACTTACCTTGTTTGCTTCCCTGTCTCTGATTCATTGTCCGGGCCTGGTGGGTGTCGGAGGAGGACCGTTGAGATTCTTGGCAAAGGCTCTACCACAACAGGCTTAACGCTCATTATCGAACCCTGAATTTGTACATGGGGTGCGTGACAGTTAGCCTGATTTGTTGGGCCTAGCACAGCTGCACCGTCTGCATTAATTACATGATTTTATGGCCAAACAAGTAACAGATTTGTTCCCATTTTTTTTTTAGCGAGTTAGGGATGAAAGCATTATAAAATCGCAAGTAGAGCAGAGTTACTGTCCTTGCTGTCGGCTACCTGTTGTCCTTTCCTTACTTTTGCTGCTTGCTCGAATGAAACCGTCTCTAGTACTTCCGCCAGGAAGTGGAGCATCAAAGTGGAGCGTTTGATATGGCAAGTAATTCTGAGATCCCTTGTAATTTGAGTTACTGTCGTTGGATACAGTGTAGTGCAGTATATAGCTGTTTGAGTTGCAGGATATCGATGTTAAGTTGCGTTACTAACTGATAAATATAGTGCCATCCCCTGTGTGTCATAAATATACTGCTTGTTCCTGCAGTCATATTGTTGTGTAGGAAAGGGCCCATCTCTTGCATTATTCTTGTTTTTTCCATTAAGTTCTGAAATGTGTGAGACATTTTCCAAACTCTCTTAATCCCATAACTTTAAACTGAATGTTTTTGTTGTGGCTAGTATATGTGTCTAAGACATATATCTCTGTTCTGGTGGTTGTGTATCGTGCCTCATTCAAAAAAGCAATGTAAGGTTGCCTTTGGTGAGTTTATCAGGTATATCAATACATTCCGTTATCTTATGGTACTCACAGATATAAAGGATAGGTCCGTTAACTCTATTCATGCAAAACTGAATACCATCCGGTACATTAGGAAAATATTGCAAAACCCTGGTTCAAAAATTATGGCATACTTGATCTAATGCTTTAATCTTTTTTTGCTCAGTTTTACAGTTTTCCATGCTCCACATTTCCTTTTTCTCTGTGTGTGTGTGTGTGTGTGTGTGTGTGTGTGTGTGTGTGTGTGTGTGTGTGTGTGTGTGTGTGTGTGT
>JBBJLR010000087.1:3565851-3592652 GCA_037577145.1 Brachypetersius gabonensis | reverse complement strand
GTGTGTGTGTGTGTGTGTGTGTGTGTGTGTGTGTGTGTGTGTGTGTGTGTGTGTGTGTGTGTGTGTGTGTGGCTGGGCATGCTTCAGATTGGTGGGAGGAAGTGGGTGTTCTTCTTCAATCAGTAAAGTGATTGAAGTCGTTTATCTGACTGATTATCATGGCTTACAGATGTTGAGGACGCGCATACAGATGTGATTTTTGTAGACTGCAGAGGGAAAAGCTAAATGCATTCATGTTATCGACCCACCACTGGAAGTAGCTGACCTGCAGCAAAGCTAGCCGAGAAAATAAGTTGTCAGTAGCATTAAAATTTCCGCTAGCGATCCCTTTTGGCGCATCAATAGGAACATCAGCCAGCAAGTAAACTGTGGCTTAATTATGGCTGTTACAATTGGTGTATTCCATTGATTAGGCTTTGCAGCACTATCTGTTCATCGGGTTTATCAAACAAAACAGAGAACCAAAGTTTTAAGAGCAAAGAGGACAACATACAAAGCTACATTTAATGTCTTAAAACCAGGGATTCGATGCTGTGATATTGCAATTCAAAAATTTGACAGTATGCACTGTGGGCATGTGACAATGCATCGTGGTGAATAAGCGTTCTTTTAATTAAGAGAATTGACACAAATGGTTTTTAGTATTTAATCAGTGCCACTCTACGACTCAGTCAGGCTCTTTCATGTCATACATCACCCTCAGCTCTAGCTTTATTAGTAAATTGTGAATACTATCATTTTTCTTCATTGACGTTTCATACTAAATACTGTAAAAGTATTCAATTGTGAATTCAGTTTCACGAATCAAATCGAACCACGGACTGCACGTATTGTTACACTCATAGAATCTGCAGAATAAAAGAAAAAAAAAACAATTTTTATTGTACATTCATGTCTGAGAAGAAATAAATAAATAACGATTTTTTAAAATTAAACTTAGTTATATATTTATGTATGTATGTCTAACCGTGTACCTTGAATTGTCCGTCAATCCAAATTTTGAGCTGTCTTCCTCATTACACCACAACTAAAACCTCTGAAGCTGATCTAACTCTCCTGAGCTGCGTCCATGCCTGCATCTGTCACCAGCAGATCATGAACTTGTTAGTCATTTTAAGAATCCAGCGTTGTAGCTTCAGCTAATGTTTGCTTCTGTGAAACCTTGTGGTGAAACATGATTCAGTGGAGCGTGGAGCTGTATGATTTTGATTGTGGTTGCTTGTATACCTGAGGGAATGACTGTTTAGCCTAGACAGATATTGACCACATGTACAGTCACTATTCCGTCTGATTATGGAGCTATAAAAAAAAACATCAGGAGTAATTTTCCAGAAGTCATGGCATTGTTTTAGAAGGGCCCATAGCTTGTGTTTTTTTATTTCTGTTTTCCTCCTCTGGACCCTTTGGTTATTCACCGAAAACGCTTTTTAAGACCTGCTGACGATATTTCTCCTCATTTCCAAATAAAATATTGTTCTTTAAAGCATAAAGAAATGACAGTAGTACATCAAGATGAGATGCAGAATAATTAAAAGAAAACAACTCTCTTATTCACGCTGAAGAAAAGGGCAATAATGAGCTTTGAGGAACTTCTAGTAGTGTTTTACCATCCAACTGGTCTCAGTGTGAGAGGAGAGAGTCGATTACAGCAGTGTTTTATACTTTTCCTCATTAAATAAGATAGGATTCAGCTGATCACTGATCAGTCCCTCATAAAGCAGAATGAGGTGTTTGTGGACGAATTTAACAGAAACTGACACTGAATCGTTTTCATACTCATAGAGATGCTGATTAAAAGTTAATTGCAGTGTTTTTTTCCAGAGCTATATGTATATGACTTCTGACTGTCCATTATGCCTGAGTCAAAAAGATTGAAACACCCCAACAAACTGCTATGAGCTGAATAATACTAAACTGCTATGAGCTGAATAATACTAAACTGCTATGAGCTGAATAATACTAAACTGCTATGAGCTGAAGAGGCAGAAAGTTGTGTTTGTTTGTGTGATGTCACAAATGAAGTTTTTAATGAAGTTTGCAGTCTAGCTTCCATATGAGGAAGGTATGAAGTGGTCAATGAGTGCTAAATGCCACACTAAACTTCTTTAAGAAAATTTGGGTTTCCATGAAATGGGCCCTTTAAAGCCGTTTTGTGTCTGAATCTGTGTGCAAGTGTCTCACAAGCCATGATTACATTTTTACATTTTTACATTTTGTCTCTGTTTGTCTCCCAAAGCCTCCTAAGGACGCATTATACTTAGACCTTGCTCTCGTCTAATCCTACATGCTATATGCTAAATGCTAAAGGCACAAGTGTACTACAACGTGAAGCAGATTCTGATGCAGTCGGGTCATTAGTAGTCTCTGAGGTGCCTTTGAGATTTATGTCGGAGCGTATACGTCTTTCCATACAGGCATAAGCCGGCAGATTTACTGTGCACATGAACCTGGGGTCAGCCTGTGGGAATGCGTGAGAGAGCACAGACAGTATGAATAAAGCCTTTCTACAAGCTGTTCGTGTAAAAACGGTGCATTAACAAAGGGCCGGGATGGATAAACCTGAATACCCATATGGCGGTGTCTCATAATATGCATTTCTCCTAAATAAATCTAATAGACTCGCCAAAATTTGGGCCATAAATGTAAATATTTACAGAACTAAAGTCATACTATAATGATTCATGTTGTGTCATTTTGACTGGTTTCATAAAAAATATTAAATA
Organism: Brachypetersius gabonensis; assembly: GCA_037577145.1. Taxonomy (NCBI): domain Eukaryota; kingdom Metazoa; phylum Chordata; class Actinopteri; order Characiformes; family Alestidae; genus Brachypetersius; species Brachypetersius gabonensis. The sequence continues at coordinate 3,589,929 of JBBJLR010000087.1, read as the reverse complement.
CTTTACATTTTAGCAGCCTGTTAGTAGTCTTTTTTAGTATTTGCACTGCAAATACTCTTTATTCTTAGTATACTGCCACGTTTGGGGATATGGTGGCTGCGCTGTCCGGGTTCTGCAAAATACAATGATCTGATGTGAGAGTGGGGAAAAAGGTTATCTTTGTTTCTCTGCATAAATGTTTTTCATTTAAGTCTGATTAAATCCAGTGCTTGTTTTTTTTTTACGCATTTTTTCCCCCAAAAATCATTCAAATGTAAACAGTCATTCAGGGTGCTTTGATGTGAAATCCTTGATTCTAAAGAAAAGAACTGTTCTGGTCTGAGACTCTGCTTTACCATAATTTTGATTACATTTTGTCTTCATTTGTGTCAGTGACTCCCAAAGCCTCCCAAGGACACATTACACTTAGTCTAATCCTACACGCTAAAGGCACAACGTGTACTACAACGTGTACTACAAGCAGATTCTGACGTCACGACTCTTAGTTCCTATCAATACCACTGTAAAAAACATCCAACCACTCTGAATGGCAGTTTACTATCATTCTGCTATGTGGAAATGTTGACAAATCTATGGAAGTCTTCTGTAGTAAAATATGTAAATAACATAAGATAATGGCTTCATTGGCTGACTTCCAGTCAGATATTATATGCTAGCTACAGTTATTCCTCTCATTCATTACCTTAGTAGGGTCGCGGGTACCCGTAGCCTATCCTGGGGTCCACCGGTGTGACTCACTTTGGGCGGGGTGCCACAGTTATTGGGCTCTTTTTAATACATGCAGTTTTTTTAATGTTCCAGAAGTACTGACAAAAGATCCATAATATTGTCAGAAGAGCAAAGCATGTTGTAATTGAACTAATAGTGATACTGATATCATATAGACACCACCTATGTGGTGGAATAGATCTGTTTTTTTATGAACCAAGCACCACAAGTCATTAAAACGTTATTAGATATCTATTGGTTGAGGTATCTAACGTATTCAGATGCTGGAATTACATTCCTGTGGAACCGGGTCTTCAGTGCAGGCCTGTTTGCTGCATCTGTTATGCGATTGCTTAGTTCTCCACCGCCGTCCTGATGGCCGAAGGGCGAATCTCACGGTTGCATTCTTGTTTATTGCCGATGTTAATGATGAAGGCTGGTCTTCCAAAGATTTGCTAGAAAGCACTCTTGTTTTGGGACTGCACCTCATGGCATTCCAGCGGGAATGAAACTTTATTTTAGTGTCTCAACACCATTAAATCATTTTTTTCTCCCCAGGTTGGAAATCTGCAGCTGGCTTGCCATGGACAAAAAATTATTCAATTGTACCCTCTTAAAAATGAAGGTTCCTCAGTTGTTCTTTTCTTGGATCACAGCCACTTTGTTAGTAAGAACTTCTTCATTTTGTTCATATTTCTGTTTTTAGAAGTTTATTATTTTGTTCAAGCAAATCTTAAACTAAACTAATTAATCACCAAAGCTGTTTGAAAGGGAAGTGGATACTATTTTGTAAAATGTAAAAAAAAAAAGAAGACTTTATTACAGGTTTAGGAATCCAAAACTGCACTTTCATGCAGCCACTGGAGTTAAAAGAGATGCCTGCAATCATTTGGGAACACTTTAAATGAATGAATGCTTACAATCCTGTAAATTTAATCTACAATAAGTTTGTACTATCATCTGAAATATGTAAGTAGTGATAGTCTAATGTCTGTTAGGGGTGACACAAATACCTGGAGTTTAGAGTCTAGGTAGAATCACAAACCTGTTTACTGTGTGAGTATCAGTCAAGAAGGCTACCACCTGTTCCTGCCGCTTCATAAAAATGGGTAAATAAAAGAATTCTAATTCTGTATTGGTCCACTCTAGCCGTCTACATGATGAAAGCACTATTTAAATAATAGGCTTCGATTGCAGTTTGTATAGAAACATATGCCACATAAGCAGAGACTTTTAATACATGGCTACTCTCTACTGGATATATTTTCAACTGCAGTAAAGAAAACATGCAGGAGCATGAATTTTAAGGGTGATCTTGAGAATGACTGTTTGAGAACTCGATTGGAAATACCAGTAAAGCCTGTAAATCGCCTAGCCAGCCCTATTTACAGTTGAACTAGCATAGGGTTTCTGGTATTCCTGGTATTCAGGTTGATGCTATTTGTTTGGATTTTGTTGTATTTGGTCTTTTTCGTAGGTGCGCATTTGTTTTCATATCCATTACATCAAGCTTGTTCTGCTGAGGCAAGAGCGTGTTTTGACTGGCCCTTCATGTAGGCAAGGTACGAGCAGGTTCTTATGTAAAGTAGTGATCTAATGCTCGCTGGCAGTTTGGCGTTGAGGGCAGTTAGACCTGGCAGATGGAAAAGGTTAGGGAAATGATAATGAGCTGATCCTTCAGCCCTCCTGTAGCCTCCAAATTTCCACTTTACCCATTAAAACAGTAGAAATGTAGTTTTCCCAAGCAGACCATCAAAGAACGGAGGGAAACTAAGAGCACAGCATGGTGGTTAGTTTGCAGATAGAGTGATACTGAGAATACAGGATGAACCACTCGTGCAGTTGTGATGGTCCGAAGCTACTGCTGAAAAAACGTTCAAGGAAAATATATTCAGTGAAAACATATGTCTGTTTCGCTGTGGTCTACTGACTGGAGAACTGTAGTGAATTAGTAATGACCTGAGGTTGAACATATGCACATAGTCTTAATCTGGGATGCTTTTTACACCATATTGCTCCAGTACTTCAGCATTAAGGCAGCTTTAAGCATTAAGAATCCTAACTTGTTTTCTTACAAGCCAGAAAACCTCAGTGTAAACATACCAAGTATATTGTTTTCATCTCAGCCCAAATATCCGTCTATGGATGCTAAGCCACGAAAACACTTTAAATAAAATGAGGTCACAAACACCAACACTTTTGCATATATCCACCTATTCATCCTACAGTAGTTAAGCTCTGCCCATTTAAATGGGGGCTGCAAAGAGTATTTCAGCCTGGATTGCTTTTTTAGCAAAGCACAGTGATCATCAGAACAGAGCTCATTTACATTCACCAGTCCTAAAGGAATATTAACCACATCAGCCTGTTTTAATCTAAACAAGAAGTTGGAAAACTGTATGTAAATGTTGTTAGCGCAGGTCAAGGACAGTCTGAGAACTGTGGGAAAAGAGCTCTTAAACTATTGTGTGGTCTGATAAACAGACACAGATTGGTTTTAGGTGTAGTGTCTACAAAGTGAAGACCAATCGCAGCTTATGCTGATTAAAATGAAGACCAGGCCACATGTTAGGAGGGTGTACTGCCAATGGCAAGAATGATGCTATGCTAATCCGCATGCTGCACCCTCGATGTCGTGACTCTCGCATTGGTTAAAAAAATCAGGAACGGCTCAAACCTGATACCTATTACTGATCCAATGTCAGAAAATATGCCGGTAAAAAAAAATTATGGAAACTTTCTTAATGCACATGCATCTGGAGGCAGACCAAGTTTTGGACTTAACCTGAAATGAATGGCTCAGAGCCATTTTTAGACTTCTCTGCATCTTGAACCTTTTTGTATTCACACATTTTAAATATACAATCAAATATGTAGAATTGCATACTAGGACTGGCAACATCAGAGAACATCAAAAGAACCAGGAATTTGAAATCCATTACTTGACATTAATTTCATGACTCTTCACGGTCCTTTGAGTGCAGTTACAAACTCTGACAGTGGTGAGTCCTGCATCTCGAGGCGGATTAGCGTTCCTCATTTTTCTGTGGAAGGCCGTAGCAGAGCCAAATCTTTCAGACCTGTTTGCTGGAACGAGGTCTGTAGCACATAGTCACATTGTCATGTTTAGGTCATGCCTATGCAACTGTAGTAAATTAAATGAACAAAAGTATGTGGACATCCTTCCTATTTATTGATTTTAGCCACCTGTCACACTTGGTGTATGGAGAATATATGTATGGCTATGTGCTTGATTTAAGGAAACACTGGCAGTGAAAAGGTTTATACAGAAGAGCTCAGGAACTTTCAGCTCACTATCGTTAACATAGTTATCCAGCCAGTTAAGAACTAGAAGCGCTAAGTGTGGTGGGAAAAAGACTCCGCAGGTAGATTTTAGGGACCAAGTTTGGTGACTATCACTATAACATCATAACATTTAAACTCTTAATAATGGGAAAAGGCATCTCGCTATGGCTTTGGAAAAAGACCCCACTGTAGAAAAGGCCTGCGATGGAGGCCTCATTATCATGCTCCTTGATAGAGTCTGTGTCTGGCCATTCAGTGATAGCTGAACAGTGTGAAGGAGGTGTTGCTGCCTATCTGCACTTGAGATCTGCTGCTGAGAAGGTCAAACGACCGACTCTAGGGTGGGATAGAAATTGTAAATTTAAAAATTTGCAGGATAAATCGATTCAAACTAATCATTCAACTGAAAAAAATAAATAGACATTTTGAATTAATGATTGTATACCCATATCATGTATAATATGCAATACATACACATAATAGCATAAAAAGCATTTTGTTTCTCCAGTACATATGCTCCAGTTGCCATGATTGTATTCACTTTACCTTTATCTTCATGAAACTCTAATTACAATGATAATTAATATTTTAGAATCTCCTACAATAAAAAGCAGAACCTCATTTATATTCCTTTGTTTTTATCAGTTGTTTATCAGTTCCTAGTATTTCACCATCTTTAAAAGCAAAGGTGGACAGTGTGATATTTTATCGTTATCATAATATTTTTAGCACGGTATGCAACCCACAATGAGCGCATTGTAGATATTATAGGTTATTTATTGACCTTTTAAAAAATTCATATAACTGTAAAACAAGGAGCTATTCAGGTATGTGTTTTGTCTGTACAATGTAAGTAGTCCTCAATATTCAGTAGCACTTTTTCCAAAACCATTCCAAATAGAAACATATTTTATGTTGTCTTTAATGTAGTCATTTAATTATGTTTATTGATGCATTTTATTTGCATTTTTTTCCAACATTTTTGAAAGAGTATCAGCTTAGATTTATTATAAGATCTATTGTTTAAAAAAAAATACAATTTTCAATTTTTGTTTTTCCTAGAAAATGAAATCTATTCAACTCACCTGCAACCAACGATGATACAATTATGTTCCCTGACTAAAGGCAATGAAGACACATCCATGAGGCTTCTGCCTCGGTAACCGTTTAGTACCTTTTTTTCCTAAGAGTGTAGATTTCTTGGTAATTAATGAAATTGTTGGCGACAGTGTAATTTAAAGGATTTAATGGGTTGCGCTTTGTAAAGAGACATAAAGAAAAGGGCTTAATCTTTGCTATCCAAGTCAGTCTTTGTGAAGCCGGCTCAGGAAACTCTTAATAAACTGTTGCTTGCTTCCTCAGTTAATTGTGAATGGCCCTGAGATTTTAAAGACTCGAAAGGACGCCAGTGGATCTCCTTTTCTTAGCATTCAGGAGACCTTTTAAAGGCATTTCCCCACCATTACATCCTGTTGTCGGGACTCTTTTATGTTCCTGTCAATCTGCAGGGATGACTAATCTGCAGGGGTCCATAACTCAATCGGACTGCCTTTCTAAAAAGAGGAAGACCAAGGTAGTGGGCTTGTCCCACACTTAGCATATTCTGAAGCAGGGCTGTTGATGTTTGTGTGCTTTGACACTTTATTGCTTAGTTTTATTGTTTTAAGTTTATTAACTCCCCTACACTCTCATTCTCCAAGGTCCGCTTGTTACATTTGTGGGATCTTATGTATCATAATCAATCTTAATAATTTCTAGGTGGCAATTTTACATTGGCTCTTTGTTACGGAGTCTTTAGGACAGTATTTTGGTAAAGCATTTTGGGCTGAAACACTCCTTTTAACGCTTGACTCATTTTTTTCAACCTTAGCGTGCATGGATGGTGCAAATGAATGTGTATGTACAAGCATTGTGATATCACAGAAGCAATTTAATGTGCACAACTGGACTGTATGAAGGGGGAATGAACTTTACCAGTCAAATATACACAAAAAGGGAAAGATTTTCCACAAACTGCGCAGTTTAATAAACAGTACTGCAGGTAAAACCCCAGCTGTGAGCGTCTTTAGCGTTCTCAGGAAAGGCTAGACTAACACTCTGCTTCCTTAGATAAACAGTTCCCTTTCAGTCACAGCAAATTGCTCATGGCTGCCTTATGGCTTGCAGTGCTGTATGGTGAGGGGCAGTGTGGCTCTACCCCGGCACTGAATGCACCGTCAGAATGGCAGGATTACTGTCGCAGACCATGGCTGTTTGCTTAACCTCTTCACCTGCCCTCCAGCAGGGGTCATCGATGCAGATACGCCCCTGTCGTTAGCCCAATTAGTTCACAAGTCATCAGACACAGGGCCCACCATAACGACTCTGGGGGAGTGTGTCTGGGGCCTGACTGCAGGTATAATCAAATAGTATGGCGTCAAAGTGTACCTTATTTCCTACTAGCTTTTTAACATCGTGTTACAACCGTTTTATTAGTGTTAAAGATGGGCTGTCATTGATATGCTGCCATAGTGGTGTTTTGTATATTACCAAGTTTAAATCTCGTATTGTTATATTATGTTAAAGAGGAATTCCATTGATTTTTCAAAAATCTCTCAGTTATTGTGTCATTCAGGTGGGAAAATGTGGGTACATTGAAACCAGAGTTCTGCTTAATTAGATGAAGTGTTAATTATTGCTCATGGTGTAATTGTGTTTTTGTGCATATTACGAGTTTAAATATCTTATGGTCATTTTCCTTTGAAGAAGGATTTTTCAAAACGGAGTAGTTCAGGTGTAAACAACGATGTGAAACAGTTCATGGTTGATGTGAAACGGTTCATTGTAGAGAAATGTGCCGATTCGGATTTCTTTGCAATGGAGGTGATAGCAACCAGAGGTCAGAATTTCATTCACTATCCAAAAGCACAAAAGAATCTATACATGATTTCTGAGTTTATAGAGAGTAATAACCAGAAAGCCAGCTTTTACTGGGTGCTATTTTGCCACAAATGCATTTAAAAATACATTTTACAAATCTTATCTTAAACCTATTGTAAAACAATATCTCAAACACATCCATGTAATACATCTCAGTAAGGTAGCCTTTAAATGCAATGTCACATCAATCCTCTGAACAAGAAGTCTGAACTATTTATTGATGGGAAATATTCCAGAATTGGTGGAATTTCACTTCTCTGGGAGGACATTATGAGCAATAACATTTTAACAGAAATTTTGTTTTGATACCATCTTTGTCATTTTTGCTATCAGCATCTCAGTCATTTGCTTTCACAGAAGTAGTTTAGCACTAATTTTGCAAATACTGCCCCAAGCAATAACACCAAGCCTGAACTGATAAGACCCCCAAGCACTAGCGAGTGTAGTTGTGCCATTAGCTCATGATTCAGTTTGTGTTCATAAGCAGAATGGGCCTGTTTTCCACCTCTCATGTCAAACAGTTTCAAACAGTTTTTACTTTCTAGTGTAATATTTAAAAGCAATAAGGGTTCTGTTACATTTTTAAAAAATGTACCAGTAACACTGTAATTATGTTATATGAGTATAAATGAACAAAATTAAGAACTGTCAAATAACATACAATAAAATTATAGATACCAAATTTAAATGCATTTTCAGTTTATATGCAGCATTAACAATGAAACAGCAATTTAATATATTTCACAGTAATGAATTAATGACATTCTGAATTGAATCTGAGTCTATATTTAGCTTTTTTTTATTTAGTGGAAACAATGTGCTTTACTACACAGTCATTAACAAGTTTACTTAATTTTTGCTTCAAGAATTGAAGCCTTTAGAAGTGAAAGGTCTAGATTTAACTTGGAATGTATTTGTTAATGTAAAATTCAGTGTTGCAGTTCAACGTTTATAATAATGAGGGAAGATGTACGAAAGTGAAGTTACTGACAGAATATAAAATAGTAAAATATGTGAAATGTTGCTTGTGCGGTTAGCTGTTTTAAAGGGTTTACTTACCTTTAAAATATAACAGCATATTTTACAACTATTTTACAGCTATTCACTGTGGCAGTTCATTATTAGCTGCTGTTGTTTAACAATGAATATTGGTTAAAAAATAAAAATAAATTCAGTTACAACATATTTTAATGCAGACGTCTTGGGAAATTATTGGTACATTGTATTTAGATTCTTCATTAACTGTATGGAGGGGAATGAAGTGCAAAACTCATTGGTGTAATAGTGTTTTTGTGCATATTACAATATTTATATATCTTATCATTGTAAAGGCCATCTTTTGCCTTTTCCAAATAGTTAAATTTCAGCATAAATGTAATTTTCATATCATACGAAGTAATTGTGTGCCCCACTTAAATAGTGCTTTGTTAAAGCTCTAGGTGAAAATAAAGTTCATGTGCTGTACAGAAAACATCAATTTTAATGAACAATCACTGCTAATTTGCATATTGGGGAACTGAATGTGTGTACAATTCTGACTGTTTACTTACTTAGTCATTTAAACTCGGCAAATAAATGAAAATTTGCTATTTAAATGTATTATCACTTAGAAAGTCAACAAAACACGTCACTTAAATGGCGGTGTCCAAACCCTTTTTAAAGATCTTTATACAGAGACACTCATATACAAAAAAATCTGGTGGTGCGCTAAAAGTTACCGTTCTCCGATTTGGCCCCTAATCAAGGCCTTCCGTGTTCAATCATTTTGATGGCTGATCAAAGCAAAAAAACACTTGCAGAGTTTGGTGCGTCAGTGTGTTTTTATGAGCATATTTCTACAAGTCTTGTGTGTCTGATTGCATTCCTCTTTGTGATCTAGGAATAAGTTTTCAGTTAGAAGAAACCCCTCATGTCTCCCTCCACATAGCCCCCTCTGCAGAGGAGGAACAGGAACGGCCCCTCAGACCAAAACACAGAAAGCGTAGAATGATGAAAGCAAACCATTCGTATTTGTTATTTTGACTTCACTGCAAAAGACAACCGTTGAGAATGACTCGTTGACATCTTTATCAGACTCTGCAAGTGTATCATTTGGTTTATTGGCCACAATGACTTCAATTCTTAATGTTATTTCGACTATAGCTACTCGTTGCAAGCACAGAAAAGGCCTACCTTTGGCTCTGGGGCGAATTGTGTACGTGCTGTTGAAATCACAACGAATTACTTTGGCAAAATTGGCCTAGCCTGGCCATAAACAGACTTAAGAGCAGCTGGCGTGCGAAAGGTAGAAAGAAATCATGGATGCATAATAAGTAGTGAAATGAATGGGACGAGCAATACAGCATGACGATTCTTTTTGTTCTTTCAAACGCAGAGCAGCCGGATCGGGAGGCGGGGTCTAGGCGTGGTTGGCATCTTTGATGACCACTCAGATGGGCTCTCTGAAAATAGAGCAAGCGAAAGCCTGAGATAACCATAATTAGAAGTGACTCTTCGTGCCAGTGATCCATGCAGACTATTAGTGTTGTCACGAAACGCTGCAGATGCTACTGGGCATGCGCACTGCCTCCCGCCAGCATCCTCGCGTGCTCGAGGAAGGTCAGCTCTTCTAGCTTATACTAAGCTAATGCACCCAGCGCAGGGTGATGCCGTCACGGGACCAGGGGCTCTGACACAAGGTTGGAAGGCCTGAGATTGGGCAAGGTGGTGGTGGGGGTGTGGGGGGGTCAGTCATGTTTTTCCAAGTTTTAGCCTCATGTTTGCAGCTTCACATTCCCAGAATAAAAAGCAACCAAACCTACTCCAGTTGGAGCATTTGCACATTATGGCGAAGGCCCCCCTGTTCAAAATGTCGGCTGCTGACCCCAAGCCAAAGTGCACCGGGGTTATGCTCAAATGGCGGACGGCGAATTCTCGTAATCTAAATTCCGACGGCTGGTTCAGTCGCTTCTTCTGTGCCAGTCCTATCCAAAAGTTAGGGTATCTCGATTAAAGGACACGTCGATTTGAAATATAAACTTCTGCACCTTTTAGCGGCTGCTTATTTGCTGAATTTAATTTTCATTTTGGAAAAATAAATTGTCAGTTGACGTCTGTGAATACGTTTATTTATATTTTTTCCAAATGTAACAAAAAAAACAATAAATTATTTAAATGTGTTGCTGTGCCAACGTTTCAGCTGAGAAACAAAAAACATACAAAAAACGTTCAAACTTTTGCATAAAGCTAATATTGAAGAATATCATTATAAATTCGACACTGTGATGGCATCGGACTTCTGACTGGAGCTGTTACAAAGGTTGGGATTTTTTTTCCTTCTTGCTTCATCACATATGTCTGTAATCACCTAATGTGTTATTTTGAATTCATTGCAATTTTTAAACATTTTGTGACATTCTAAAATGTCTTATTAACAAATAAATTGACTTATTGGCTGAATATTTTTAACATAGAAAAATATATTTGCATCATTTTAACATATGCGGACACTATGTGGACAGTATTTATTCATTTTAAAAGTGCTTTGATAAACACATTAGTCATAACACATAGTTGCATAAATATGGCCTTTAGCATTGTTTGTACATTCTGAATCTTGAGTTATTTATTCTGCAGTTTATTAGAACACACTCGCTAATTCTGGCTACTTTTAGCTTTTACAAAATCGATGCTGAAGGTGTTCAGTTTTTGTTATATAAATATTAATATGAGTGCATGTAATGCAATATAGTCTATATAATGCAATATAGAAGTTGAGAATGTTGCGAAAACCATCCTTCGTGTATGTGTGTGTAACCATAGCATACCAAGCCAGAAAAGAGAAAATGTCATCTGGTAAGTATGAAAGTGGTCTATTGTTGCATATCTTAATTTGTATTAACTCTATATCACAGGCTGACCTCTTAAAGATAGGTTTGTTACTTCTTCTCCTCATTATATTGCAAATAATCCCTCACAAGGAAAAAGACGGCTACATGGGGCTCTTAATGAGTCGTAAATATTATTTCCCAAATATCTGTTGTCTAATGATGAAAAACACTGTTGTTTGAGATAGTCAGGGTTTCCAAGAGCAGTTTGTTTAAGCCGAAGTTCTTGCCTTGCATGACTGACGATACAGGTATTTCACAGGCCTGGATATGATCTGTGATGTGTAGGCTCTTCCACCCCTCACACACTTTCCTCTCCGAGGTCTGTACCGTGTTTTGCTTACTACTTGACCTCTATTCTATTAGACTGGGCTTTTTGTTGCATGTCTATGTCGTGTATTCTATACATTCCGGTCCCTGGAATTTTACTACTTTTCTATTTAATAATAAAACAAGCTGTGCATTCATACCCAGAACCATTCAAAGGTCTTTGTGAGACAGAAAGCGTGTAGTTGTTTAAAAAAAATATATAGCAGCCATACAAATGAACACAAAAAGTCAGTTTTGTCATTGTGAATTTTACGTATGCCTGTGTTGGTTGTTGCTAGCATCCAGTATTTTTTTTTTTTTTGCAAATTTTTATGTTGTTGGGAATAAAAAGACTTACCTCTCGCTCTCAAATGTTTGCGTGTTTTTACTTTACCTTTTACAGTGCTGTCTATAATGACAAACATTCAAAAGGGAAAGGACAGTTGGTAACACCTTCAAGCTCTCATTAGTTTTATTCTGGACGTTCCAACAATGTTTTCAGAACAATGTGCTTACAGTAATTTTTTTGGAGGATAAAGGAAGACTGTAACCATATTATATCAAGTCAGAAAAGAGAGAAGTCATCTGGTGAGTATGAGAGTTCTATATTGTAGCATCTCTTAGTTTGTATGTACTTAACTGTGTATCACAAGGGTTGTAACTTTTTCTTTTTATCCACCCTCACAAGGAGAAAGACAGCTAAATTGGCCTTTTAATGAGTCATAAAATTTCAAAAAGGATCCTGATCTTTTTTGAAAGAGCAGAGATTAATGTGGGAACCGGTCAGTAGAGAAGGAGAATCTGAAGTTTATGTAGTATACATTTTTGAATGGTTCAGAATAGTTACTTTTAGGTCATGTATTTGTTTGAATATATTTGTATTCAATCATTAACCTCCGTCTTTATGAACTCACTGAATATTAAACCATTGCTGTTGGTCAATAATATAAAAGCAGTGGAAAGACATGTTCCTTCCTGAATTATTCTCCTTCCATAAGTAAGTAAATATGTAAGTAGAGTGATTATAAAGTGCTTTTGCAGACAGACATAACAAAATACAGAACAAAAATTCCACAGAAGTTACAATACACAGAATATAAAATAACAGAATATATAATAACCCCATGGATTGTCTAAAAAGGTACATCTTAAGTCTTTAAACTGTTCAATCAAGTACTAATGTTATATTTTTGCTGGCTGGGTAGAATAGACTTCAGACCAAATGCAGTGAGACAACCAGTCTGAAATTATCAGCATATGTGGATAGGTGACAAAATGCCACAGTCAAGAAATTTTTTACTTGAACATTTCTTCAAGTAAAATTCAAAAATACAGAAAAAAACATAATGAAGAGTAATTTTTGAGCACTTGTTTTTAACAAGCTTTAGTACATATTAAATAGCAAATGCGGTTTTAGCATAATGCTTAACAGATAAAATAATGAAGATCCACCTTTAAACCATGTACATACTATTCTAATATAATATTATATTAGTATCTGGGCATGTTGTGTGATAGAACAGTGATAGTGAATAAGAATAATCACTTTGGGTTTAAAAAATAATAAAATTAAATATTTTATCCATTTCAATACTTTATTAGCTATAGGCTAAAAGAACCTGCATATTTTGTAAAAGACCATATCAAAGTTTTATTCTAAGACCTGAACCATTTTAGCAGTGTTTGTTATTTTGCAAAATGGTTTTACACTTTTTTTTCTTTTCCAAGTTAGTATAGCAACTCTAACAAATTGAGATCTGATAGGCAGAACGTATGTCTTTTTAATAACATCATATTTTGGATTGACCTCCAAAGAAGAATTGAACGATGAACAAATGTTATATCCACTCATGGTGCACAGCCCTACAGCACCCAGAAGCGTTCACAGATTTTAAACTGTTATTTTAGCCCTGTGAGTAACTTATGTCCCATCAAATAAGCTTTTTATTTAAACAATACATTTAGTGTGAGAAAAAATGTACTTGTATTTCGCATATTCTTTAATTAGTGTCTCATACATGGAATAGTACATCCGTTATTACTATTATTACTGCAATATGGTAACCTGATAATTTGCATTTATGGTATTTTGTGTGTATTAAGAATATGATGGTTCTATGAACATAAACGTTCTATCATTTTAGCATGACTGGCATTAATCTAAGGCCTAGCCGTGTTTCAGCACCCATGTGAATGACCCATTTTTGATTAAGAGGATGATAGTCCCAGAAGCGCGAGTGTGTAAACAGAGAAAAGTCTTGATTTTGTTTTCAGGTCAAAACATGAAACGTGACACAAAGCAGCATGGCGGCTAGGCAAAGCTCCCCCGGGCACTCATGTGGAACGCCATCTTTAGGTGCTGCTGAAGCTCTTGAGACGTCTCCAGTCATGTTCTATTATCTGCTAAGGGATTCCGTTGAGACCGCGATGAGGGGCTGGTGTGTACTACGATACAAGCTCTTGTAGTTGATGCACACACAGTGTTGTGCTAGCAGAACACTCACCGAAAAAAATACAGTTTATGTTTGGTTGGTCACGTGTGATGATAGTATTGGTCACATGTGATGAACCTGTGATGATGGTATTGAATCATAGCATGAAAAATCTGGTTGAAGCCTGAACTATGATATGTGGTATTGAGAAGTGTCCCAGTACTGAATAAAGTAAATAGATCCTTATAGTCACGTGTGAACACACCACACCACATTACAGCAGAGTGTGTACAATGTGATTGTTTCTCTGCATTTAACCCATTCACCAAGCAGTGTGTGGGGACGGACCTTGCTGAAGGGTACCTCAGTAATGACACAAGCAGTGCTGGGATTCAAATCCACAACCTTTTGATCGGCGGGGGAACTCCTTAACCACCACTCCACCAGTTACCCCCCACACAATGCAGAAACCTGCGAAGCAATCTGCTGCCTTGATTAACTTTATTAATCTCGATATCTGAAATAGTACCTTACCTATGTTTTTGAGCAACTGAACATTGTGCCTAAAGATTTGTTTTATTTGATTAATTCATTGATTGCACTTTTTGGTAACATGGAACAGATTTTTTTGTGGCAAGGCAGTAGAAAATCCATTTTGTGGTTAAAAGTATGAAAAATTAAAGCAGTTCGGTCTTGCTGTTGATGTGATTGCTCGAGACAGAACTTGCTGGAGTGTTTTCGTTATTACAGAACATTTAAAATGTAGTTTTGGACATTTGGACATTAATGGGTTAAAGTGGATTAGTTTTTACATTATTATACATGGATATATTTCAAGAAAGTTTCATAACTATAAAATAAAAACAATTATATATCATTGTGTCAACACTTCAGGACAGTACAGACTGACCTCCCTCTGAACGGAGGCCCTCTAGCTCACACGGAATATAAACACCACGTGACCACGAGTAAAATAAATAATTAAAATGAAATTGCTATGACCTCGCGCCTACATTTATTTTTAAGTATGAATCTTTTATTTTAATTTTATATATTTGTATTTTATTTGTTAACCGAATAAAATATGATAAATATTGTTTATTAATAATATTATTATTATTGGTGTTGATATAATTGTTGCATGTTTATTATGTCATTATTTATTAGTATTTTGTATTGTTGTTCCTTAATATTTATAATTAATTGTCTTTTCTGAAACGATGGTGTGCTAAATATACTTTGGTAGATTTAAATATTAAATTCTGATCATTTTCCTTGCTAACCAAGTCATAAAAACGGCCCTGTTTAGCCGTCAAATAGCTTTAACAGTAATATTATTTTTAACAGTATTAGGTTTAGCAATGTTAGCTTTTGTAATAATGATAGGTTTAATAACAATAACAGTACAAAGAGAATTATTTAATTATGTTAGCCCTATAACAATATTACTTTTAGCAATATTAGCTTTAATCATATTATTAGCTTTAATAATATTGACTTTGATAGTAGGTTTAATAACGATATTGGCTTTAATAACACTAATATTAGCTGTTATGATAGCAGTAGCTGTAATAAAGGTCGTGCGGAGTAGGCTTTGATATTTCCAGGATGATGCAGGTCCGGAAAAATGTACATTTTCTTATAAATTAGATCAGTTTAACAGTTAACTTATGTTGCAATATGTAGCATCGCGCAACACTTCATCAGGTTGAAGCCCCACAGCTGTGGGAACTTCATGAATGGGGTTAAAGACAGTCTGGGGGTTTTCTCTATTAAAACAGTCTTGATTTCTTTGTTTTATTGATCAAATATAAACGCTCGCTAGTATAAAATCATTCACTCGATAACTAAATTTGCTGTTTGCTAATCTAATAAAACGTGTTTAATTGTAGCCATATTCCTTTATCCCATTATTTTTCCACGCCCCTTTTATTTTTGTATTTCACATTTTTTATATGTTAAAATATAATGAACAATCCAGGACAAGGGAAATAACTGTGATTGTGCCAAATTATTTACACTGTATGTACACCTTTTTAAATTAATAGTAAATAATAAGTAAATCAAATAAAATAGTAAGGAGTCTTGTGAACTACAGCAGAAGGCCAAACGGAGGGTGGTGAATTTGTGTTGATATACTCTTTTTACATTTCTGGTTCAAAAAGCTTATTTTTACAGTATTTTAAGTGATTCTGATTCCACAGGATCTGAATTTAGTCTGCCGTCAGACAGAGAATATCGTATGGTCTCCTGTTAGTCTGTTTACACAATTTAAAAACGTTTAAACAGCTTTAATTATGCATCTGCTCCATTACATTACTATGTGTACAACATTATTGTCGATGTTCAAACGATTTGTGCAATTTCGTTTTTAAAACTTTTTTTTTTTTACCATATTTAAAATGATCTATTTTTCTCCACGCGTTTCCCCACAAATCCCGCCCCCAGTGCTCCAATTGGTCGGTGTGTTTAAGGTATGTCAACCATAGCGCCAGTTGCGGGCATCTCTAGCAAATCCTGGCCCTCCTTTCCTGAAAACGGGTGGGGGAAAAAAATCAGATCTCTAACGCGAGCCTTGGTTGGAAACTGGTACTTGGTTGCAAGTTATGTTAGAAGATCCCTGATTGCAAGGAAAAAATAAAGAAATGATAAAATGTTTAAGATTCCTAAAAAAAAGCTGGCAAGTTCAAAATGCCCCTTTCTGCAGACAGGTCCTATACCAGGACCGCAATTTACACATGGACTGTTTAAAACAGGTTTTAGTTTACACAGCAAATAACTGTGGACAGCACATGTGTTTGTTTTGTGATTTAAACTGTATTCACACATTAAATCGGGTGTGCATCTTCAGATTTAGATCCTCTGTGGTGGCCTGTCTAAATAAGTGCCGGTTTTAAGTACTGAGTCGTACAGTCCTGTGAAAATGTACAAAAAAAGGTCAAGAAAATAACGCATTTGAACCACAGACTGTGGCGGTTCTTCCACCATCAGATGAAAAATAAAAAATAACTCAATCTGAGACCGTCTCTCCAAGCCTCTGGCCAAATGGTTCTTGCTAACATTGGGCTGAGGATAGAGGAACTCTAGTAAGGGACAGTGAGTAAACTGTCCAGAAAATGACAGTGATTAAAACCACACGGGTTAAGCATCAGTGGAAGCTAATCCAGGAAATCACTCAAGAAGTGGGATTTTCATAGGTCCCACTTGGGCCTTCTGCTTATATAATCTACGGGCCATTAGCATGTCTTAAGAGGTGCCCAGATATTTTTCAGGAAATATTTTAGCCTAAAATAGCACAACCTTAAAACATGCTCAGTTGAATATATGTAACCTTCAGTGGGCCAACACAGGTTTATAGAAACTGAATGTAGGATAGTTTTTAGCATTTTAAGTCAGGAAAAGTTAAGCGGACCATGCTGACTAAACCCCCTTCCTTGCAAAAGCTGCAGAAAACAAGTAGGCTGCTCTTGTCTTATTAACAAACCAGAAGTTTTAATATTCAATATCTTACTCTCTGAACATGTTAGTATTTTTTTTAGTACAGAAAAATAACAAACAAAAACAAAGACGAAACACGTGTACACTGAGGGTAAACTAAGCCTAAAATCAAAGTGCAAAAACAATATGGTAATAACACTGGCGTATAAACCCAGACATACACTCAAGGTACAACAGTAGAAAATAAATTAACATACATTCCTCACAAAAAAAGAGAGGGAAATGAAACTGGGTGGGCTTTCCAAATCCAAGTTCAAGTTTTGTTTTGTATTTTTCAGAGCAAAATATAGCCTGACTCAAGTTTTTTTTTTTTTAAATAAAGGCCTGTATTTGTTTTTAATGAATATTTCAGCCTGGATCTTCTGGAGGCCCGGAGACAGACCGGTGTAACCTCGGCTACGGTGAAGAGTAGAGTCGGTTCCTCATATCCCTTTCTGGGAGGACGCGACAGATTCGAGTAACAGGCCTACAAGCCCACATTTTATTCAAAACGTCCTCCTTGCATATTTCTTATTACATGTGCAGTCCGCAGGCTGTGACCTGAGGAAATCTTGAGTGATTTTTACAGCCCACCACTTTCTAAAATGTACCCCACACCTCTGACCAACCCTGATTTGTCTTAAGGCGCGTCTCACCGAAAAGACGTCCAAGTTTCCAATTTTCTATTTACATCAATAATTTATAGCATGATCATATGGGTACTCTGAACATGTTATTGGACGGATGGAATACAATGATGCTAGAAATTGTAAATACTTTTTTTTCGTTTGTTTTCCCTCCATAAATATAAAACTTTTTAAATTAAAACAATTCCGTGGGGAGAAACCGTGGAACTGTGTGTGTGTGTGTGCGTCTGTGTGTTTATTAGCTATATAAATAGTGCGCGGGTTACCTTTGGCACATCTAGACTCTAGTGTTCTGGGCTCAAAGGTAAACATGGTCCGCTCGAGAAATAAGAAAACGGACAAAGTTACTCGGTTCCTTCCGTTCCTCCCCAGTTCCTTTCTGTTCCGTGAACCGGGTCTCAGTTTAAAAAGGAGTTCGGGACCCGTTTTTGCTGCGTTAAGACTCCGGAGAAGCCGCCGGGCCCACCGGCCGAGAAGGATGGCAGCGCGGTGGACAGAGAGTCCGCCAGCAGCGTGCGTGCCGCCCCGACCGGAGCGCCAAACGCGGGCGCACGCTGCGCCGGAGGCGGCGGTGGGGGTGGAGGAGGAGGTGGGGGTGCCTGCTGTCCCGAACCAAAGTATCCCGTCTGTCCGTGCAGAAGCCCCACGGGTGACGTGCTCATCCCGTACGTGTTCGTGAGCCCGAACGGCCTGCCCACGTCCCCGTTCCCCAGCGGCTCCCCCGCGCCCGCCAGCAGCGCCCCGTATCCGTGCCCCTGGCCCAGGAACCCGTGCGAGGAGCCGTTGTAGTGCGCATGGTGGTGGTGCAGGGACAAGAAAGGAGAGAGCTGCCAGCACAGTGGGCTGCTTGTGCCCTCGTGGATGCCCAGGGCGAGAGGTGCGAAGCGCAGGCCCCTCTTCAGGGCCAGTTTCCCCCGGGACGTGGCGGAGCGCCGGCGCAGCTTGCCCGTGGTGCCTCCGATAAAGACATCGTCGCTGGATGGATCCAGCATCCAGTAGTTGCCCTTGCCCGGGTCGTCGTAGTGGCGCGGCACCTTCACGAAGCACTTGTTGAGGCTGAGGTTGTGGCGGATTGAGTTCTGCCAGCCCTGCTTGTGCTCCCTGTAGTACGGGAAGTTCTTCATGATGAACTCGTAGATGCCGTTGAGCGTCAGGCGCTTCTCCGGGCTCTGTCGGATGGCCATCATGATGAGCGCGTTGTAGCTGAACGGAGGCTTGTCCAGCTTCCCGTTCTTCGCAGCCTCATCCTTCTTCTCGTCCGAGGGTGCGTCCTTGGCTCTGGGGGACTCCGCCTCTGCACCTGGCTCCTCCGAGGAGGACGCGTCGCGCACCGGAGGCGTGGGGTCCCGCGGCTCGCTCCGGGACGGCAGCAGGAGACTCGTGATGCTGAACGAGGCGGATTTCTGCACCGTGGCGCCCTGAACTTTCGGATCTCCCATCCCGGGTGGTGTTTTTCTTTTTGGGGGTGGGGAGGGGGGTTTCCAAACAAAGCAGGTAAGGGGGTTGACGGGATCAGGGCATAGCAGGCGTGGAGGGAAAAGTTGTAGGGCAGGCAGGAGCTCGGACTGGAGCAGAGAAATTAGTCATTAAGGAGGTTCCCACTTATCGCGACATCAACACAGGGGCGGGGCCACGGCTAGGGATTGTTTTGTTTTTTCTTTTTTTTTTGCTATAGGATTTGGTGCCGGGATGGCATGCACGGCTCCTCTCTTCGTTTTTCTGTGGAGATTCGGTTAATCCGTCAGGGAGAAGTGGGCTAAAATGAACTAAGAGCGCCAGGGTCGCCAAATATCCCCACTGTGTCTATCACTTGCGTAATAACGCACTCTGGCATAAAGATGTTTATGCAGCGCCCCCTGCTGACATAGAACTGTAGGTGCATCTAATGTGTGTGTGTGTGTGTGTGTGTGTGTGTGTGTGTGTGTGTGTGTGTGTGTGTGTGTGTAGATACGCAAACGCATGTATGTGTCTATGTAAGACATATAGATATACAGGATATATTGAAAGTCTTAGGCAACTGCAAAAATAACATTTACATGTTCAGTATATCAATGTGTTTCAGAAACCTGGTTTGACTCAATCAGTCCTTAATTAAATTAAATCAGGAACTGCTGATGGAATTTCACAAAGCCAAACAAGGGCAGCCTGGGACCAAACCTGAG
Source organism: Brachypetersius gabonensis (assembly GCA_037577145.1). NCBI lineage: Eukaryota > Metazoa > Chordata > Actinopteri > Characiformes > Alestidae > Brachypetersius > Brachypetersius gabonensis. The sequence continues at coordinate 3,570,103 of JBBJLR010000087.1, read as the reverse complement.
TTACTACTTTGTTTACTTGCTTTTATTCTAATATTAAATTTGCTATCAGAAAGACAGAATGGCTTTATAGGTGCCTAAGAACATTGCATAGTACACACACATATATACATACAGTGTTTTGATGTGAAAGAAACATCCTGGCTTGGATTTCTTCACATTGCTGGCAATAGGAACAGGTTACAGTGCATCAGTAAAACAGTGAATCTACACATGTTTTAATTTTAATTGTGATGCAGACGATGATGGTGTTATATCTGTTTAGTCTTGAGAGTAGTTTTGCCTTAGAACACATTGATTGTACCTGAATGGTTGAAAAAAGAATAAAAAGATACATTAGTAGCCATTTAAGCAATGACTTTTTGGGAACTTTTACAGGCAGTAGATGCTTTGGACATCCATTCATCACCTTTGACAGCTCTGACTTCTAATGCAAGAATTGGGCATTTCCTCAAAACATTGATTGTATCTAAATCATTTAATTAAGCATACATTTAGTGGAATTTCCCTTTGTTTTGCAGGGTAGCTGGAGCTTTATATAATACGCTGATGCACAACCAGCTGTAAAACAACCCACTCACCACAAATATTTAACAAACCTTATGTTAATGAAACCTTACCTGGTTACTTTTGACACATCTGATGACGAAAAAGGTGATGTTTCAATTTTACTCTTTTTATGCTCCACAGTAAACCTCGATAAGACCAATTTACTTAAACAATTTGAGAAAATGTCATTTTTTAAAATTATTAATTAACACGCAATCCATGCAAGCTATTAACAAAGTGTAGGCCACTGTCACTCAGTGAAGTGTTGTAATATGTATTGAGTGTTTTAAGTAAGTATTGCATACCTCACCAGACTGAATAAGTTGAATTTATAACACTGATAATGCAAAAAAAAAAATTCTCTGAGAAACAGGCAAGAACGCCTGTCATTACTTTAGAGATGCTTTTTGTTTGACAGCTTTTTAAAAGACTGCTGACAGGATCTTAGTTACAACCAAACATCCTGTCTACTAAACATCGCCATATTTAGATGAACTGTGAAGTGTAAAGTCTTAAAATGTACATATAGCTTACATATAGCACCCAAAAAATGTGAAAACAACACCTGAAGGAAAAATATATTCATAAACAGAAATGAACAAACCCTGGTAAAACCTCCTCTGTGGTAGTAACACACTTGATTATGGTTAGAAATTCTTTCATTTTATCCTGATTATTTGAGAACTAAATTACTTTTAATAGTTGAATATGTTTTTTGAAATGTAGTGTTAGTAAAATGAAAAAAGAAAAAGTTCTTTGGAAAAATTAAAACGGATCAGAAATTACACTTCAGAGGTGCTGAGATACAACTTGAAGCTGTCAACTTGCAAAATCATTAAAACATGAGTCTGTTTTGGAATTTGATAGGCATGTATACAATAAAGTGACTGTTGAACTATTTACCAAAAGTTCTACCACTAATAAACCTAATGAGCGGCACAACTGGACCCTATAGGCTAAAAGTCTTCATCACTCCCTCCAGACCGTTACAGAGATCAAGAAGAAATCGACACAATACCGTTTCTGCTGCTGCTTCATGAAAAACTGTCACCTACAATGACAGAAGCGGGAAAAGCTTGCTCTTACTCCATTTGAAAACAAGCAAGTTCAAGCATGTTTTAAATGTATCTTGATCTCTGAGGAACTCTTGATTACTTGCAGTTATCCTTTTATGATGCAATGATTCACCACCTGAAAGTTAGACGTTGTGGTCGGAAACAGAAACCATGTTTCAGGAAGCTCTGGAGATTAACTTTTGGTCTATTTGATGAACACGCTATTTTTTTTAACAGGTTGTCATACTAGATCTTGGGTCATGGACAATTTACGTAAATACTTTTTCAAGTGCCCTTCTTTTCAACAAAAAGTAATTTTTGGTAAAAACCACACAAACTTCTTTCTCACAGCATATGATGGAATGCATTCACTGATTTGCACAATATTAATTAAACCTCTTGGTTATTTCTATGGGCCATTTTATAGTGCATAATTGTACTGAATTCACTTCCCCATATAAAACGAATCCTGCCTTAGTAGGCTGTTCACGAAACAATTCCCTTAAAAAATGTGTGTGCTATAAAAGCTTAAACACTCCTCACATTTATAATAAGCGAATAGGGCTGAACTGCTGTGGGCTGAAAAATGCAGCTGTGTGGAAACACACTGTTTTTTGTCACTGATTGGGATTTTTTTGTGGACAAACAGCATGAATTGAACACAGTAGTGAACTGCTGGACAAGACGCCAGGCGGATGTGTCTGTAATTGCAGATGGACAGGATTACAGACATGTGTCTGCAATGTCAAGCACTAAACCCAGCCTGTCAGAGGTTCAAAGCTTCAAGCCAAGGCTGGTCAAGACACACGAGAGGTGTAGAAAGGGTCTGTCAAACATAATGTTATGGTAGCTGTGCAGTGCTGCCCCTGTCTGGCTGATCACCGCTGGTGCAGCAAGCTCGAGTGTTTAGAGTTCACACAACCAAAGCCTTCAATGATCTGCCAGAGCGAATCACGCAGCATTGCCTCAGCTTCAGGGTCAGCACGAGTTTAAGCTATTAATAGTACGGGGGAAGGAGCCGCTTTCTGTGCTACCAGCTATGCTGTCCTGGGACCAGGCTTATTACAGCAGGGCAGCAGGACAGGAGAGCGCAGACATCAGTGTTGAAGCCACTGGCTGAAACACTTAAAACACACACAAACAGGCTTTTTGCCAACCTCAGGCTAAATCCTCCTGATGTACCACATGCTGTTCACGTTAAAGGGACCTAACGATGGAAAAGGAAATGTTCCTCCCATTTCATGGAAACATTTTTTCTTTTTTAAATTAGACTTCTGTAAAAAAAAAAATAAAAAACTCTGTTAAGGTACACTTTTCTGCCGCAAATTTCGAACAGCTCTCATTCAGGTTGGATTGTAAATTTGTGGAAACACTGAGCATTGCGCTTTAAGCAAATGAGAACCACGTGAGAGCCAGTCAGTTCAGCGTGAGATGCATTCCTTGAGTGATGTCTTCTAGAGATGCCGGAAGAACAGAAAAAAAAAAAGATGTGCTGCTTTGTGATTTACAGTGTGTTTACAGTTTCAGTTTTGCATAATCAAGAGGTTTAACGCTCTCAGTGTTACAGCATCTTTGTTTTTAATTATAAACAGAGTAAGGAGAGCATTTTTAAATATTATAGTACCAATTTTTAATAATATGGCCGAGTGTATCTTGATAGATCAATATCTCTATATGCTTCTAATACGGAATCCCTTTATATGTGACACCAGTACTCACTTCATCAGCTCTGTAAGAATACATTTTACTCATAGTCAGACTTGTAGAGCTATGGGAGTAGAAAGAAAGCCTAAGTCTGTGAAAAGTAAGCACAGTAGCATAATTCGATAGGAAGCACAACTCATCAGAACACCAGCAGCTAAAGGCTACATGTAGCATGGAAATATCTATATGATTAAAAGATGTATGGCTGAGGTTAGTTAATTCATTAGCTGGTTTGATGACAAGTTTAGTTTTCCAATCGTTTCTGTAGTCTGTACAGAATACAGTATGTAGAGAAATTAAGCTTTAATAAGATCCTACTTGGAATTCACTGGTTCTATGAAATAATAAAAACCTACACATTTACATAAATCCACCCATTCGGCCTGCCTTAGTTTACCCTGGCCATTAATGCTAATGTGTTTCAGCCCAGGAGGCCTTTCAGGACAGAGAACACTTATTTAGTTTTATAGACACAGCAGCAACTGTAAATATTAAAATGTTTTTGTGTGCATGCAGGTTTGTGTGTGTATGTGTGTGTGTCCTTAGAGAAAGAAAATTTAATTCTAGGAAAATGTAGGAAATGGTTTCTTTAAAGAAATTACATTTGATGTAGTGTGTGAATGTTCTGAAAGCTTAAAAACATACATTTCATTTCGAAACCCATGTAATTTGTTAATGGAAACTAAACTGCAAAAAACAATTGTTTGCAAATTGGCTTTTGCATTCAGACTGTACCAGTTTAGCTCTGCCAATTCACATTCACATTAATGTTACAAAGAGCTTTTCAGGCTGGACGGGTTTTTGAATACATCACAGTAGATTTAGAGAACAATAGAGGTCAGGAGGTCATGTAAAATTAATTTTGGCTTGTTTTTGGAGCTGGCCTCAATAATTTGAATACCTGAGTATACATTCTGAAAGTTCCTCATTTATTATTTGAAAGGTTT